>JBBBDQ010001162.1:1260000-1522396 GCA_037127315.1 Ascarosepion bandense
TATATATTATATCTGTATAGGTATATATTTGTATGCATATATATATTATTATATCTGTATAGGTTTATATTTGTATGCATACATATATATTATATCTGTATGCGTATATATTTGTATGCATACATATATATTATATCTGTATGGGTATATATTTGTATGCATACAAATATATTATATCTGTATGGGTATATATTTGTATGCATACAAATATATTATATCTGTATGGGTATATATTTGTATGCATATATATATATTATATCTGTATGGGTATATATTTGTATGCATATATATAATATCTGTATGGGTATATATTTGTATGCATATATATATATTGTATCTGTATGGTATATATTTGTATGCATATATATTATTATATCTGTATTGGTATATATTTGTATGCATATATATATATATTATATCTGTATGGGTATATATTTGTATGCATATATATATTATTATATATATATGGGTATATATATATATATATATATATATATATATATAATTATTTACATATATGGGTATATATTTTATGTATACATATATATATATTTGTATGCACAGATATATATATATATTTATATATATATATATATATATGTGTGTGTATACATACATTTTAAGAATATTTACGTATGTGCAAGTATATGTATATATATATTAAAATGTATGGTTATATATTTATATGTATATTCATGTGTGTGTGTGTATGTATATATATATGTATATCTGTGCAAGCATGTGTATGTATATATTTATATTATATATGGATATATTTGTATGCATGTATATTTATATGTGCATACATATATATGTATATGTGTGCATGCATGTGTGTATGTATTTTTATGTATATCATTATATGGGTATATATTTGTATATGTGTGTACATATATATATATATATATATATATATATATATGTATATTACGTATGGGTATATATTTGTATGAAATAAATGGTAAAACTATTCTCACCAATATTTTATGTCTCTCAATATTCTACTTAGCTTGTGGAACCGATTTTTGGCCATGTCAATTGTTATGGTGCCCTATCTACATTGGAATGAACTCTTCCTCCTGCATAAGTGCTATTTTGTGAGACTTCTTAAGGGAGACAGTTGAGACGCAGTGTAACTTGACGGTTTTGGCGGATTCTTCTATCTGCGAACTAATAATACTTTTATTTTGTGTGTATGTTTTGTTATTTCAATACACTTATCCAACATACCTTCTTTTGCGGGCTTTTCTTCCTGGTCCTAATGGTCCACTACCTCCATATATGTATGTATCTCAGTGTTGCAGTTTCTATTCTCTATTAGATCTCTTCCCAGGTATTTAAATTCTGTCAGTCTTCCCATTTTTGTTGTATTCATATTAAATTTTAAAAAAATGCTATTTTTATTGGTATGTATTTGATTTTTTTTTATTTGTGTGCATGTTTGCATATGTGCACATGTGGAGGATGTTGTGGTCATTTCTTCTTTTCATAATTTTCTTCTCTCCTTATACTCACTCATTCTTCCTTTTCTTTCTGTCTTTTAGCTCTTGGCTCCTAATGTCAAAAAGATCATGTGACAATGTTATATCCGGTGTCAGAGAAAACTTACATTTTGACTAATTTCCTGGATATTCTGGTGTTTTCTCAAGTTTTTGAAAATGGATGTATTCATTCTTCTATGTTTTTTAAATTCATTTCTTGTTTAAATAACAAATTATTTATTTATTATTTAAATAAAAATAACTTTTAAATATATATATATATATTTACGCTCTCACACCCTGATTGAGCACCCTGGAAGAGTAGGAGACTTTGGAAACAGTAGCTACTATGGAATATATGCATCGCTCATTTAATAATGAATTAGAGCACTCTAGCTATTGGGCGTGTATATGTGCTAAAAAGTCTGCCTCCTTCTATCAGACGCTCGTAGCCCAGAGGCAGAATCACCGACTGATGCCAATTCGATCAGGTTTCAATCCTGGGTTAAAAAGCAATCGGAGTCTAACCGTACTGATGAGCTGTGATACAGCAAAACAGATCTGTCTGCGGATGACTATAGTATATATATCTATTGTGGGTATTTTGGCAGCATTTTTTCATTAATACAGGTTTCGGTGAATAAATTAAAAATGGACTTGTCTCTTTGATTTAATTCTCTTTATTTAATTCCACTTTGTTAATGACTTAAATGTTCCATATTCACTGTATATTAATATTCATTCTTTGATAATGGTTTATGTAAGCCAAAAGTTCAGACCTGATAAAAAATCAACAATTACTGTGATTTCTTGTCGTCTTTTAATGATAGCACCATCAAGCTTATCAGACTGTACGAAAGGATTTTACACAAAATAAATAGACAAAACTTGTCTATATTATTAAAAAAAACCTGTATTAATATATATATATACATATACACACACACACACACATGCACACACACACTTTCTTATCTCCTTGACTGACTTTGTTACAACTGATCCATTCACTAAGGTATTTGAAGTGTTTAGCATTTAATAATTTTTCTGAATTTTTATGGGTAGTTGTTTTACTGTTGCTCTTTAGAGGTCCTACCAGAATTCATCATTGGTGGCCACAATCTTAAAACATAAGATATGCAGATAACAACGGTCCCTGTTATATACTAGCAGTATAGCCCGGTGTTTCCCGGGTGTAATGAAAGCTTTAAAACTAATCCATGGTCCTGGAGCTCAGATTCTTTGGACGTTGGCACGAAAGACTAATAGCTGTTTCTAGTTAAAGTGAAACCGTAGACTGAAAGAAAAATGAATGGATGTAAGTCAAATTTTGATTTCCTGGTATCGATTTATATATATATATATATATATATATATATATATATATATATATATTATTATGGATTTTCTGCACTATTGTAAGAACTGCAACTTTGAAACTTCTGAATATCGTTTGTTATGTCATTGTCTGTGAGTGTATCAAATTTAATTAAAATCAGACCACTCCTTCTATTGCCCGATTTTTTTGATAATTGATTTTTGATATTTATCGGGAATACCTCGATACAAAACCTAGGTAAGAACACTCGCAGATGCTTATAGTACAACTGTGTAAATTTTCAACAAAATCGGTTCAGCTGTTTTGGAGTCTATGGGTAACGGATACACACACAGACAAAGTTCCATTTATAAATAAGTTTAGATTTTAGTAATTATTACTTTAGAACATGTAGAAACTACTACAAAATTGTAGATTTTATTTCGACATTAAAAGAACAATGCCTCATCAGGTAGTTAATAATGATGATAATAAAGATTACCATCATCATTAACTATCTGATGAGACATTGTTCTTTCAATATTGAAACAAAATGTACAGTTTTGTTGTAGTCTGTACATGTTCTAAAGTAATAATTGCTAATAAATATTCATTGCTCTATTTTTATATTGAGCAATGTTTTAAATTAATGTTTTGAACATTGCAATTATTTTCTTAATTCCTTATTCATTTGGATATATATATATATATATAAAAAACAGTCTCTATTATAAAAGAGAGGATAATTATTATTAAGAGAAGATTAACACAGCACCACCACCTTGACAATGAAGAACTACAATTTTGTGATTTAATCTGAAGAGATATGCTCTGCCAGGTTAAAACACCTAAGACATGCTACATGATGCGTAAACAAACAAATAAATCATTTATGGAAACTCAGGCTCTTGTACATGACCATAATAGATTGAGGAAAATGGTGGACAGTTCTGCGCATTAGTGTCCCAACAACATCTTCTGGGGCTAAGGGCAAAAGAAAGAGATGATGATGATGTCACACTGTTGACAGCAGAATTAGATAAGATACTACAAAAACTCGTACATAAGGTAATAAAGGAAAGCTAGAAGAAAGGACAAAAAATCAATTCAAAGAAAACAATGTATGATTATCTGCAAAAAGAAGGGCTTAACATGCAAGTTACAAATTAGAGATGCTGAAATCGTACACGTTTAGAGATTTAAATATCTGGCAAGTAATTTAACAGAGGACGTAAAGGATGTGTCTTCTCAGCAGATATATTCGTCTTATACAGTGAATTAAAAGTTCTACCAACATTCATTTTTGATAGCCACAATCTTAAAAACGTAAGATCTAAACTTATTTCTAAATAGAACTTTGTGTGTGTGCGTGTGTTCGTTACCTATAGACTCCGAAATGGCTGAACTGATTTTCTTGAAAATTTACACAGTTCTACTATAAGTGTCTGCAAGTGTTCTTAGCTAGGTTTTGTGTGGAGGTACCCCTGATAAATATCAATAATTGAAAAAATTGTGTTATAGAAGGAGGGGTTTGATTTTAATCAAATTTGATACACTCATAGACAAAGGCAGAAGAAGCAATATTCAGAAGTTTCAAGATTGGAGTTCTTACAATAGTGCAGAAAATCGATATATATATATATATATATATATATATATATATATATATATATATATATATAAAAGGCAAGATGTTTGTGTGTGTGTCTGTTTATCTGCCTGTATGTCTGTATTTTTTGGGCTCTTTTATTTTAGTTTTTGGTTCGGGTTTGGCTCTAAGCAGGTATAATTGTAGTTCTTAGTCTCAGCCATGATACCATTTACTCAGTTAATAAAAATGCTATTTTTATTGGTATGTACTTGATTTAGCCTTCAAAATTCAGTTTACGATGAAAAAAACTTATTTGATATCAATACCAGGAAATCAAAATTTGACCTTCATCCATTTATTTTTCTTGTCTACAGTTTTGCTTTAACTGGAAACAACTATTGCTTTTTAGTCTTTCGTGCTAACGTCCAAAGAGTCTGAGCTCCAGGACCATGGATTAGTTTTAAAGCTTTCATTACACTTGAGCAATGCCGGGCTATACTGCTAGTATATAGATAACAGTGTTGATAGCACACACAAAAAGGAAACTACAAGAACATCTAGAGATGGTTGTGAAAGAAAGCATGAAGAAAGGACTAATGATAAATTTTAAGAAGCCTGAATGCATGGTTAAACAAAAGAGAGCCCAACATGCAAATTACAAATTGGAGATACCAAAATCAAACAGGGGCAAATGTTAAATATCCGGGAAGTGTTTCAAAAGATGGCGGAAAATGTGACAGAAATTTGAAGATGCGTTGGAATTGTCAAAGATGCATTCCAAAAGCAGAAGAAAATATAAAAAAATTGAAAAATATTGTTTGTCACAAAGAAAAATACTGAAGTGTTACATCATATCAGTTCTTTTAAATGGCAGTGAATGCTTGACAATTTTTTTCGCAGATGACATGTAGCAACAGAAATGGGTTACTGCTGAGAATAATACAGAGCAAATATGTGAGCAGCAAAAAAGATATTTAACATCAAGAAGAGATATTTGAATTTTCTGAGGCATATAATGAGGACAGTGGGCTTGGAAAATTTGATAATTATAGGACAGATTGAAGGCAAGAGAAACAGTAAAACAACGCATAACCTCCCCGGTGAGCTTGAGTGACTGTGTTGGGGTGGGAGAGATGGAAAAAAAAATAAAAAGTTATGAAGAGCTAAGAAGGACAAGGAAACTGTGGAGACCCCTGATTGCTAACACTTTGAAAATACATGGCACACAGATGATAACCAGTTTTGAACTCTTTGAATGAGTATCGGTATTTGTTTGAACCTCACACAAAATGTTTTTTAATATTTGGCAAATGTCAAGTTGAATTTTCATGATTAGTCAAGTCAGTCAGTTTAGTGCCATACATGAAACATGCTTGGGTGATCATTTCTCAGAAGAGACATGACTGACTGGGCAGAAGATTATCCCGCAGTAGGTTGCCATTGCTTTCTGCAGTAGACTGGTTGCCTGCCAAGGCTATAGAACCCAATCTGTTCTGTTATTTAACCCATAACTGGAAGGAAGAGATGGATTAATACCTTTCCCAAGGGTATTTGTGCGTAAGTGAATGCAATGAATTCAACTGAAATTTGAACTTGGCTTCCCGATTTCTTGTTCCGAGCCAGTATCCACTGCACCACGATGCACATCCTTGATTAGTCGAGTATCTTTCTGAATACCTGTGTCAAGTGACTACAAGAAGTTTCTGGTATTTAATATTTGTTTTAAGTAGAAGTACATGATTAAAAGAAAAGACTTTGGCAAGTCAAATTTTCATGATTAGTCAAATCGTTTTTTAATACCTGTCAAGTAACTACAAGGAATTGCATGTTTTAGCCATTATATTTATGTGAATAACAAATTTTTGTTTCTGGTTGCATGTGAATTTTATGACCCCACTTTCAGAAAGGTGATTATTGTTGTCTTTTCAATCATTAACCTTTGAGTTCGGACATGGCAATAAAGTAAAGGCTTTGGCAAATCAAATTTTTATGATTAGTCAAATAGCTTTCTGAATACCTATGACAAGTCAGTGCAAGAGGTTTCTGGTTTTCATTATGTTATTTGTGTGAATTTGATTTCTGTATTAAAGTAGAAACTGTTTACAATAAATGAGGTAGAAACCATATAAAAGGCATAATTCAAGAACCAAGAAGTTTCAATAGAATGTCACAGTATTGAGATTCATTAAACAAAAAGCAAGAGTCTTCTGTGGAAGGTTGTATTTGACTTTGTGCAACAAAGAGAAGTTGAATGTCACTGGACCACATTAAATGAAACAAAGACTTCAGTAGTAAATAAATCGCCAGTCTTTATTGACACGTGTGGGTACAAATATGCAAAGATATAGAGAATGGTCTACTTGAAGTCAACCTGGTGTTGAGTTAGGGTGGACGAATTTCATTTTTGTTGGGATGGCTGGCTAACATGTCTGAACTCAAAGGTTAACGATTGAAAAGACAACAATAATCACCTTTCTGAAAGTGGGGGTCATAAAATTCACATGCAACCAGAAACACTTTTTGGTTTTGTTTTTGCATTATGGGAAAAATAAATGTTTTTTTTTCTCATTTATTAATTTTCATTCTCTCACACACCACCATCTTGAAACCTTTAAATATACCTGGTTGAGAATCTCTACTCTGTTCACTACAGAATTGGTCAATATCTTAAAATCATATTTTCTTGTATATTTATTTCTTACATCTTTGACTAAAAGTTAGAATTATGGCTAAAACTTTAGTGGTGAAGTATTTAAGAAAAACAATCATCTCCTTTGGTCAAACTGCAGAGGGTTTTATTTGACATTGTGATACTAACAAAAGTTAAATGTCAGTAAACATAAATAGAAGATTTAAGTAGAAAGTTAATCACTAATGTTTATAGAAACGTGTGGGTTTAAATATGCAAAGGCATAGAGAATACTCTACTTCAAGTCAACCTTTTCTCTTTTTTGTTGGGATGGCTAGTTTACATGTCCGAACTCAATGGTTGGTAACTGAGAAGAGAATAATCATCTCCTTGAAATGGGGTTATAAAATTCAGATGTAACCAGAAACACTTTTTGGTTTCTTTTTGCATTATGGGAAAAAGAAATTTTTTTTTAATCATTTATTAATCAATTTTCATTTCCCCACACACCACCATCTTAAAACACTTAAATACCTCTGGTTAAGAATTTCCACTCTATTCATTACAAAATTAGCCATTTTTATAAAATTGGATTTTCTTGTATATTTACTTATTACTAGGAGTATAGCCCGGCGTTGCTTGGGTGTAATGAAAGCTTTAAAACTAATCCATGGTCCTGGAGCTCAGACTCAGCCTAAAGAATACTTGTGTTAAGTTTGGTGAGAATCAGATAACAATTGTGGATTTGTATAAAAGACATACAGACAGATACACACACACACACACACAAACATCTTTCCTTTTATATATATATATATATATATATATATATATATATATATATATATAAATGTGTTATCAATTTTTTGCACTATTGTGAGAACTGCAACCTTGAAACTTCTGAATATCGTTTCTTATGTCTTTGTTTATGAGTGTATCAAATTTGATTAAAATCAGACCACTTCTTTTATAACTGGATTTTTTCGATTATCGATTTTTCGATATTTATCGGTGGTACCTCGACACAAAACCTAACTAAGAACACTTGCAGATGCTTAAAGTACAATTGTGTAAATTTTCAAGAAAAAAGTTTCAGCTGTTTCGGAGTCTATAGGTAACAGACACACACAGAGTTCCATTTATAAATAAGTTTAGATATCTTTGACTAAAAGTTAGAATGATGGCTACAACTTTAGTGATACCAACTTTTTGTGGTAGTGCAGGAGATAGAATTAATATTGTTTGAAGAGAAGAATGAACAATATTTTATGAAAATATTTTTTTCAGTGAAATAGAAATGACGTGCAGGTTTATTTTCTGTGTTATTTGATGTTTATTTCTTATTATTTTTATATTCCAATTTGATTCAAGTCTTGGATGATTTCTCCATTTACTTTTTAAACATGTCACTGTAAAAAAAAGTGTTTCATAACAATTGCATTCAAATAACTGAACAAGCAGAAGAAATGTTTTTAAAATAATTTCAAGACTGAGAGAAAGGAATTTTTAGATTGAAAATCTCTTTCAACTCTTGATAGTGCTTGTTTCCATTTTCTTTCTTTTTAATGTTTTGTAATAATAATTTAAAAGGGTATCATGTAAAATAAAAATAGGAAAATAATGCTTTTTTAGAGCGATTTTTTTTTTCTTCTTGATAATGCTCATTTCTGTTCCCTTTCTTTTATTTCTTTTCTATTTTAAGGCCGTGTAATGGTAGCAATGTGCTTGCAATGAAAGGGAATCATATGTAAATATAAAAAGAAAATTAAATAAAGTTTATTATTCATCATGAACTTTAAAAGTGTTAAAAAATATATAAAATATATATTTTAGTATAACTTTGTCAATGTTTGTTTTATTTTTTCTTACTCAAAACACAAATTGCAAATGAAAAAAAAGATGACACACCATTAGCTATTTCTTAATCAATATGGCTACTTCCAACTCTATGCTACCAGTGAGAAGGGATGGGACTTGCTCTATTTTTGTTTGTATATATTATCACACTGATGACTTTAAACAAGTTCTGATGTTAAAAAAGAATACTCACTGTTCAATAAAAAGCGTTAAGTTCTAAATGAATTGTATTCAAACTGCAGGAAAAACAAATTTTTAAATAATTCACATTCAACTAGAATCACTTTTTGTTTCCTTTTGCAATATGGGGAAAATTAAGTTTTTTCTTATTTATTATCATTTTATTTTCATTCTCTTACACACTGCAACCTTGAAACCCTTAAATACTCCTGGTTGAAAATCCCTGCTTTATTCACTATAAAATTGGCGAATTTTTTAAAATTGTACTTTCTTGTATATTTACTTACTAGCAGTATAGCCTGGCGTTGCTTGGGTGTAATGAAAGCTTTAAAACTAATCCATGGTTCTGGAACTCAGACTCTTTGGACATTGGCACAAAAGACTAAAAAGCAATAGTTGTTTCTAGTTAAAGCGAAACCGTAGACTGAAAGAAAAATGAATGGATGTAAGTCAAATTTTGATTTCCTGGTCTCGATATCAAATAAGTTTTTTTTGTCATAAACTGAATTTTGAAGGCTAAATAAGTCCTCTGAGTAAATGGTATCATGGCTGAGACTAAGAACTATAATTATATCTATTTAAAGCCAAACCTGAAGCAAAAACTAAAATAAAAGGGCTGAAAAAATACAGACATACAGGCAGATAAACAGACACACACACAAACATCTTGCCTTTTATATACATATGTTATCGATTTTTTGCACTATTGTAAGAACTGCAACCTTGAAATTTCTGAATATTGTTTCTTATGTCTTTGTCTATGAGTGTATCAAATTTGATTAAAATTGGACCACTCCTTCTATAACCCGATTTTTTTCGATTTTCGATATTTATTAGGGGTGCCTCGACACAAAACCTAGCTAAGAACACTCGCAGATGCTTATAGTACAACTGTGTATATTTTCAAGAAAATCGGTTAAGCCATTTCGGAGTCTATAGGTAATGGATACACACACATACGCACAGAGACAAAGTTCCATTTATAAATAATTTTAGATTTAGATTACATCTTTGAGTAAAAGTTAGAATTATGATTGCAACTTTAGTGGTACCAATTTTGGGCGGTGGAACATTTAAGAAAACAATCATCCCCTTTGGTCAAACTACAGAGAGTTTTATTTGACTTTGTGCCACTAACAAAAGTTGAATGTCAGTGAACTGCAGTAAACATAACAAAATTAAGACTTGAGTAAAAAGTTAATCACCAATATTTGACACATGTGTACAAACTTGCAAAGGTGTAGAGTATAGTCTACTAAAAGTTAGGCTGACATGGTGTGAGGGTGAATGAATCTCTTTTGTGTTGGGATGGCTAGTTAACATGTCTGAACTTAATGGTTGGGAATTGAGAAGTGAGGTTGTAAAATTCAGATGTGACTGGAAACACTTTTTGGTTTTCTTTTGCGTTATGGAAAAATGAGATTTTTAATTATTTATTATTGTTTCATTTGTTAAATAATTTTGATTCTCTTACACACTGCCACCTTGAAAACCTTAAATACACCTGGTTGAGATTCCCCACTCTATTCATTGCAAAACTGACAAATTTTCTAAAATTGTATTTTTTTGTATATTTACTTCTTACCTCTTTGAATAAAAGTTAGAATTATGACTAGGACTTTTGTGGAATCAATTTTTGGTGATGGAGCATTTAAGAGAATGATCATCTCCTTTGGTTCTACTGCTGTTAGTGGCATTAAGTCAAATACAACCCTCTACAACTGATGACCCCAACACGATATGAACTTGCAGAACTAAGACTCAACGATAGACACATTCTTAAAACTGAGATCCAGTGAAAATTTAAGCTAACCTATAACACGCCTCCTAGCGTGTCTAGTCAACCTCCCTGACCTTTGGCTGATTATGCCCACATTGTGTTGTTGATATCAATCAGCATAGCCAAGGCAGGACCGCTTATTACCACGAGATACTAGATTAGCAACTAGATCCCACCCTTTTACAGTGAATCCGATAAAATGCAGCCGTAACTTCTACTCCAACAGTTTCTTTCCTCACACTTCCCGACTGTGGAATTCTCTTCCAAACGATTGCTTCCCCGACGGCTACAATCTCCAGGAGTTTAAATGTAAGGTCAATAGACACCTCCTAACACACTAACCTGCTCCTATTCTATCAAGCACTCTTCCCATCTGCCCGACCCTCATCCTCGCTATCCTTACTCATCTGTCACCTTTCTCCTGACATTCCCTATGTCTATCCACTCCTTCTCTTTACCTTCTCCTATGTAGCCCCATGCGCAATAGTGGCAGTGGAATGCCTTGCTTGGGGTGAGATGATTAAAAAAAAAAAAACTTGATGAGGATAGATCAGATTTGTGAGGGATTGGTATATGATGAAGAACCAGATTCAAGACCACAATATATATATATATATATATAAGATAATTACAAGCAATTCAAAGTAAGTGATGGGAAATAAATATCAGTGACTGGTATTCAGTATAATATTCGTGTGATATTATTTCTATGGGACGATCAGTTGGTTGAATTTGGAATATTTCTCTCTCCCGTTTTCTTCTTCTTATTTCCAGCAGTTGGTGAGTTTTTCAGGTTGACTGTATTATTCAAACTTCTTCTGAGCCTGTCTCTCCAAGACCCGAGTGCTTCATTCTTACTATATCTCTCTGTTTGTTTCCTTTCTAGCAGCAGGCCTTGAATTAATATCTTTCTGCCATCTCATTCCAACCATGGAGGCTGACTAAATAAATCTTATCTTGCATTCCCATTTTGTGAAACAGCACTCAGAAAAGGTGTGGGAAAGAAGGTAACGGGGTTTCTATTTCCATCAATGTATAACCTCAAGCATCCTGAAATGAAAACAATTACATTTATCCATTTCGACTTTACACCTCCTCTTATTGTCTGCCTGCTCTTATGAACTGCCCAGGTGTCCCAGTACACAAAAAAATGTCAATGCCTAATTTCAACCTAGGGTCGCACATCATCAAAACCTATTGACAGATATTTTGTCTGGAATCACTTTGATGAATTTGCTTAAAACTAATTTTGTACTCAGTAACTTTGCACCTGGTTTTCACTTGTTAACCTTTCCACTACTATTACCGACAAAAATAAGTGTATTCTCCAGTTTTAGAGAAATCTCTTCTTAAAAATCATTTAAAATTTATTAAAATTAATACCAGCCATCTGAAAATAGGGTTACAAATCATCTTCTCTACCTATCATACTATGCATGTGAACACAGAAAAATGTTTTTCAACAAAAATAATGATTTACTTTGACAAATTTGTGATCATACTTTTCATATGAAAAACCTTTTTGCTATTAATATTGGCTAATTTCATAATTTTAGTAACCCATAAATTCTGTTAGGAACAAAGTGTTTGCTTATAGGCAGAGTGTGAAGTTATTAAATACATAAAAATAAAGAGGAGTATTTTTTTTATATAACAAGTTTCATTCAGTACAAGGCTTGAGAGCCACTGAAGTTAGATGGTGTTAAAAAGGTTATTAATGTGATATTTTTTTCTCTAATCATTTCACCCTAAGCAAGGCAGAACTGCCACTGTGTGCAGGAGATTACATAAGAGGAGAGTGATGAGAAAGAGGAACAAGTTATGGAGGGTGTCAGAGAATGGCTAAGAGAAGGTTGAGAACACTGGTGTGAAGAGAGCTGCATGAGAGTAGAGTGGAAAAGAAGAAGAACATGATACAGGGTTGTCAGGGAAAGGATGTGAGTCAAGGAGATAAGAAATGGTAATTGACACTGCACTTAAATTCTTGGAGATTGTAGCTGTCAGGGAAGCAAGTATACAGAAGAGAATCTCACAACAGGAAGTGCAAGCAAAGAAGCTGTTAGAGTAGAAGTTGAAGTTACTTTTGATTGGTTTCACTGTAAAAGAGTGGGACGTAGCCACTAATCTCGTAGCTTGACTAAATTCATGCAGAGAGGTCACCAGGGAGCTAAGCTCGTTAGAGCAGAAGCCGTGAAAGTATTTGTAGAAGATGCAAAGGGAAGCTACATTACATAATTTATATATTTATATGAATGAAAAAGTGGCAGCAAGAAGTGATCATGTTTTTTTGTTTTTTTTTATTAAATTCATTCCAAACAAGGTGCTAATGCCACTAAGACGCAAGGGGCGACTGGGACTGAAAGAGAATGACACGATTTTAGAAGTAACTGAAAACTTAATCCTAGACAGTAAAAGATAAACCCTTCATCCTGTTCAGGAGACTGGAGATGAGAATGAATTGAATGATAGATGTTTTGAGGAAAAGGAGGATAGATAATTTTTTTTATATAGTGTTCCTCCCACCCATTAGCATGGATCAGTCTTTTCTCCCTAAAAGTAAAACACTGCGTCTCATCAGATTAACTCTCACATCAGATTTTAATAATAACTATATAGAATCCATAGCTAAATCCGCTAAGAAAGTCTAGGGTCAGGAAGTTTTTCCTGTCTGAAACAATCCTGCACATATACAAATCTACCATTCGTCCGTACATTGAATATTGCTGCCATATCTTGTTGGGTGCTCCTGCTATCCACCTTGGTGTCCTCGACCAAATCCAACAAAGAATCTGTAATGTGATCAATCCTGACTCGGCAGCTAGGATACAGTCGCTTTCTCACCGACGCAGTGTGGCTTCCCTGTGTCTTTTCTACAAATTCTTTCACGGCTTCTGCTCTGATGAACTTAGCTCACTGGTACCCCTTGTTTATGAATTACCTCGAGCAACAAGATTAGCAACTAGGTCCCACCCTTTTACTGGAAAACCAATAAATTGTAAACACAAATTCTACTCCAGCAGCTTCTTTTCTTGCACTTCCCGCCTGTTGAATTCCCTTCCACATACTTGCTCTCCCGACAGCTATAATCAAGAATTTAAATGTAAAGTCAATAGTCATCTCCTGTCTCACTAACTTACATCCTCTCTCTCCTGCTTTTTTCTCTGTCCATCCCACTCTCATCAGTATTCTCTTCTTCTCCTACTCTCTTTCTAACACCCCTGCAACCTCTCACTCCTTCTCATAACATTCCTCCTATGTAACCCCCTGCACACTAGAGCAGTAAAATGCCTTGCTTGGGACGGCACGATTATAAAAAAATATATATATATCTAAATCTAAACTTATTTATAAATGGAACTTTGTGTGTGTGTGTGTGTGTGTGTGTGTGTGTGTGTGTCTGTTACCTATAGACTCCAAAACGGCTAAACTGATTTTCTTGAAAATTTACACAGTTGTACTATAAGCATCTGCGAGTGTTCTTAGCTAGGTTTTGTGTTGAGGTATCCCTGATAAATATCGAAAATCGATAATTAAAAAAATCGGGTTATAGAAGGAGTCGTCCGATTTTAATAAAATTTTGATACACTTATAGACAATGACATAAGAGACAATATTCAGACGTTTTAAGGTTTCAGTTCTTACAATAGTAATGCACTATTGTATTTCTACACTTATACTTTCATGAAAGGAAGTACATCACTGGAAGTTTCAGTAAAGGAAGAAAATCGACCAAAAGTCGACAGAAATTTGTTGCCTACGTAGAACGTCATTCTGCAGTTAATTACATGACTTCGTGAGAGTTACGGGAGAGAAAAAGTGCGAGATATAGTTCGTTTTTTTATGGACATTTAGATAAAAAAAAAGGTAAGTTTCTTCAATAACTAATTCTTGATTTTAGTTCAACATATACATTTGCACAGAAATAATGCTAATTTGGATAAATTTGAAGGGGGAAAAGCCGTCAGCACCTAAAACAAAAATTTACCAGATAAATAATGGACCAGTCAGTTTCATTCATGAGAACAGTTGGCAGAAAAAGTTCTTGATAGTATTGAGAATGTCTATAAATAAGAAATTCTCTAAAAAAAGAAAAAAATATTTTAATATCTGTGAGTTATATATTAAAAATTCTATAAATTGGTAAGAAATAATATTTTAAAATTTTAAGTTATGTACTAAAAATTTTATGAAAATTTATATAAATTTGTAAGAAATACTATTTTAACATAGGTTAATATGTATTAAAAATTCTATGTAAAAGAAAGAAACATTTTAACATCTGAAAGTTACGTATTAAAAATTGTATGAATTATTGAGAAATTTAACATTTGTATGTATGTAATAAAAATTCTGTAAATTTTTCAGAAATAATATTTGAATATACATAAGTTATTTATAAAATATTCCATAAATTTGTAAGATATTATATTTTAATATCTGTAAGTTGCAACTTTTTTTCATTGAAATCCATCTTGCACATTTATAAATCTCCCATTAATTTATATATTGAATATTGCTACCAGCTGTTGTCTCGTGATCCTACTAAATATCTTGAGGTCTGTAATGTAACTGACCCTGACTTTGCATATTGACCCAATTCACTTTCTCACCAATGAGAATTGGCTTTCCTCTATCTTTTCTGCAAATATTTTCATGCCAGTTGTTCTAATGAGCTTTCCGTCTTGGTACCTCAACTACATGAAATTAAACGTGATACTAGATTAGCAACTAGGTCTCAGCATTTTGCTGTTGAACTAACTAAATATGATTGTGTGGTGGAAACTTACCTCGCCGAAGCAAGAGAAGGCGGTTTGTCTGCACATGCGTTCATAGATGTCATGGAACCAGGAGGGGAGCTCATACGAGGCAGTTTTTAGAATGACACGGCACATGCATCATTGGTGGAAGCGAGGCTTTCACATCGTTATGTCGTGAGTAAGAATAAATAACTCAACAACAGGAATAGGTTAATTGTTGTATTCCGTAAAAATAGTATTTACAAAGGTTATTAGTATCCAATACAAGAATAAAGGTTAATCGTCTCAACCGTCGTAAGACGTAGTATGAGCAATGGGTACTTCCGGGTCGTCACCGGAAGTCTACGACTGACTCGTCGATTGGCTGCTCGGCACACTCTCCTACGTAGATGCCACCATTACTTTACATAGTAATGGAATAGTCCATTATAGCCGAATAGGCGTGGGCGTCCCAACACACATCCAAGAAATTACAGTTTCTTGCTTGAGACCAAAAACACATAAAAAGAGCCAACTTCTGTTTAGGAGGCAGTTCAGTGTTGGCGATTCATGAAGACTACACTGGTGTTCGGGAGATAGTGTTTTGTTTACAGGAAACGGAGTCTTGAGTAAAGCAGTGATCAGGGTTCTACATGGAGTGGCTGGGAGAACGAATCAAAGCGGTCATTAATTCGTCTACCATCTACACCCAAGAGAAGACACAAATACTACAGATTGTATGTACTATTCTGATAATTTGTTTACACTTACTTCTCACTTGTGGAACTCTTTTGCAAATTTCTTGCTTCAACTTAGAATCTGGAAAAATTTAAATGCAACATTAATTGCCGTCTTCTGTTTCCTGAAACCTGTTCTTTTATTGTTTTTTCTCCTCAATTCTCCTTACTAATATCTTTTCATTCTCTTTCACTGCTAGAGACATTATTGCCTTGCCTGGGGTGAAATGATTAGATATAAATTATATCCCAGTTAACATGACAACCACCTTGTATTTTTTTAAATGATAAACAATGTTTGCTCAAATTATGGGAATAATGACTGCTACCAAGTTTAAACCATGTTCTTTTTCTTTGGGCCACATCCCTTCAGGTCATGGGTAGTCATGGCTCTTCAAAACTTCCTATGCCCTGCAGCTTGTAGCATTTTCCTTTACTAGGGCTTCTACCCCATGTCCTGCCATTCATTCACATTTTCCCCTATCACTCTTGCCCGAAATAAGCCTTGTGAAGATTAAGTTTTTCAAGTTCTTCTTTCTCATTATATGTCCAAATAATTTCAGCTATTTCTTTCTGATTCTGAGTATAAGTGTTTTTTTTTTTGTTTCCATCTTCTTTAAGACTTCCACATTGTTTACTTTCTCCCTCCATGGAATTCTCAGTATTTTTTCTGTATATCTATTTATAGTCCTCCAATTTTCTAATCTGTGGGGTGATTGTTCAGCATTCACTGACCTATCTAAACTTATTTATAATTGGAACTTTGTGTGTGTGTCTCTGTTACCTATAGACTCCAAAACGGATGGACCAATTTTCTTGAAAATTTACACAGTTGTACTATAAGCGTCTGTAAGTGTTCTTAGCTAGGTTTTGTGTTGAGGTACCCCTGATATCGAAAATCGATAATCGAAAAAATCGGGTTATAGAAGGAGTGGTCTGATTTTAATCAAATTTGATACACTCATAGACAAAGACATAAGAAACGGATATTTAGAAGTTTCAAGGTTGTAGTTCTTACAATAGTGCAGAAAATTGATAATAAATATATATATATATATATAAGCTTTCATTACACCCGAGCAATGCCTGGCTATATTGCTCGTAAGAGGATAAATATCACACAGCAATCTAGCACTCTTTTCTTTGTTACTAACTAAATTTGTCTCTCTCTCAGCACTTTGCTTAACTTTTGGAAGGCATCTTTTGCTTTCTCAACCTGCCTTCAGATTTTGGGGTTCACATATTTCATCGTCTGTTAAAACAATTTCTTTTTGCCATAGTAAAATAGATAACAGTCAAGTGACATACATGATACACACTTGGGCAATCATGTCTCGAAAGAGACATGACTGACTGGGCAGAAGATTATCCCGCAGTAGGTTGCCATTGCTTTCTGCGGTAGACTGGTTGCCGACCAAGGCTATAGAACTCAGTCTGTCCTGTTATTTAACCCATAACTGGAGGGAAGAGATGGATTAATACCTTTCCCAAGGGTATTTGCACATAAGTGAATACAATGGATTCAACTGGAATTCAAACTCGGCTCCTCGGTTTCTCATTGTGAGCCGATATCCACTGTACCACAAGCAGCTTATAATGTCTTTGTGGGGGAAAATTTAAGTAACACTAATAAACAAAATAATAATAACAAATAAAAATAAATTAATAAATTTCCCCATGATGCGAGTTATATAGAAACTGGAAAGGGTTTCTGGTTACATGTGTAATTTTATTACTCCACTTCCAGAAAGAACAGACTCTTTATCCTCTTGGCTTCAAAATGTGAACCACATGGTAATAGTGTTCCTGCAAGGGAATATTAGTTTCCCTTGTTCACTGATGTCTGAATTTTTCCACTTACCGACAACATGATAGTACTTGTTTTAGCATCCCTACTCATGAAATGTACGGATGTGCGTTGTGGCGCCGTGGATATCAGCTCGGAACAATAAATCGGGGGAGCTGAGTTCAAATTCCAGTTGAATTCATTGCATTCACTTATGCGCAAATACCCTTGGGAAAGGTATTTATCTGTCTCTTCCTTCCAGTTATGGGTTAGGACAGATTGGGTTCTATAGCCTTAGTCAGCAACCAGTCTACCGCGGAAAGCAATGGCAACCTACTGCGGGATAATCTTCTGCCCAGTCAGTCATGTCTCTTTCGAGACATGATCGCCCAAGTGTGTTTCACGTATGGCACTTAACTGACTGACTGACTCATGAAGTAGGGGTTTGGTTTTCACAACTCGGTACAAGTCTGACTGAGGCTTGACCTTGACCATTTACCCATCCAGCTCCTTACTTCCAATAAATAAGTTCAGAATCGAAAGGAAAAATGGACGTATTTGGTCTACGAAATCTTGATTTGAGTTTGACCATGTTTACCCATTCGTATCCTTACTGCCCATAAATTATTTCAGAACCAAAAAAAAAAACAGAAATACTTGGTTTTTTCAATGCAGCATGAGACTGACTTCAGCTTGACGATGTTTATCCATTCGTATCCTTATTTCCCATAAATCAGTTCAAAACCAAAAAATAAAGCAGAGATACTTGGTCTTCTCAACTTCACATGCAACTGATTTGAGCTTGACCATGTTTACCCATTCGTATCATTACTTCCCATAAATAAGTTCAGAACCAAAAAGGAAAACACATATACTTGGTCTTCCCAACTCAGTATGCAACTAACTTGAGCTTGACCATGTTTACTCGTTCGTATCCTTACTTCCCATAAGTTCAGAACCAAAAGTAAAACATACATACTCAAGAGACCTTTATTTCAATACACTTAAAATAAAAGAAATAAATATCTATCACAGAAAAACAAGTTTTTTTTCTATGCTTCTTTTATTTACTTTGTTTACATATTGGACACACACACATTTGCTTAAAAATACACACAAAATCTTGTTAGTATCCACATCTTCCATTCCTCTGGCTATATCAGTCAATTTACTGTCTTTATCAATTGGCTGGAAGAATTTAATCCTCTTTCGTTGTCTGGCTGCAAATTATGCTTTTAGTTGAGATAAGAAGGATAAAATCATGTTTTATACAATAAAAGTGTTAGAGAATTATATTGAGCTTGAAGTACATTGATTGTATTTAAAATGCAATTACTCAATGCAGTGTTTCTAACCATACGTCTTGTTGAATTTATGCTGCTCAGCGATTACAGTTCCTTCGCTGTGTATGATGTAATTTAAATGTTGATGCTGCCAAAGCATTTGTTTTTTCACTGGTTAGGTTTGGAAGTGTTTTAACAGATGGCAGAAAATGTGACGTGGAAAAATGAAGGTGCATCGGAATAGCAAACGATGCTTTCCAAAGGTGTTGATAGCAGATATAGAAAGAAAACAGCAAGAAATTCTACTGAGCATAGTGAAGGAAAGCTTGAAGAAAGGACTAAGGATCATCTGCAAGAAGGTAAAATTCATGGTTGTTAGTAAAAAGAAGAGCCTAAATATGCAAATAACAAATTGGAGATAATAAAATCAAACAAGTAGAAAAACTTGAATGTCTGGGAATTGTATTAACAGAGGGCATAAAGTGTGACTCTAAAATCTGAAGGTAGATTGGGATAGTAAAACTGGTCTTTCAAAAGCTAAGCAATGTATCAAAAAACAGAAAATTTTCATTAGAGAATAAAAAAGAGGCCTGAACTATTTTCTATCTAGCAGTATAGCCTGGTGTTGCTCGGTTGTAATAAAAGTTTTAAAACTAATTTATGGTCCTGGAGCTCAGACTCTTTGGACATTGATATGAAAGACTAAAAAGCAATAGTTGTTTCTAGTTAAAGTGAAACCATAGACTGAAAGGAAAATAAATGGATGTAAGTCAAATTTTGAAGTTTGGTGAGAATCGGATAAAAATTGTGGATTTGTATAAAGAATATACAGAAAGATAAACAGACACACATACAAACATCTTGTTTTTTATATATTATCAATTTTCTGCACTATTGTAAGAACTGCAATTTTGAAACTTTTGAATATCATTTCTTATGTCTTTGTCTATGAGTGTATCAAATTTGATTAAAATTGGACCACTCCTTCTATAACCCGATTTTTTTGATTATCGATTTTCAATATTTATTGGGGGTACCTCAACACAAAACCTAGCTAAGAACACTCGCAGACACTTACAGTACAACTGTGTAAATTTTCAAGAAAATCGGTTCAGCCGTTTTGGAGTCTATAGGTAACGGGGACACACACACACAAAGTTCCATTTATAAAATAAGTTAGATATTAGTCCTCCTATAAACTAAAGCGTACTGGATGATCTATTACCAGATGAAGAAGAGAATTGAAGCAATAGAAATGTGCTACTACAGGAGGATGCTGAGGATATCATGGATTGGACATGAGAGCAATGAAGTTTTAGAGAAAAATGGAAGCAAAAAGAATGCTTATACTTAACATCAGAATCAGATGGTTAAATTTCTAGGATGCATAATGAGGAAAGAGGGGTTAGAAATTTCATACTCAGAGAATATACTAAAGTCAACAGGAACAGAGCTTATGTAAATGTTTGGCAGAACAAGGTTTAGAAGAGATAGTGAAAAGAGAATATCAGCTCTTTCATATGACAGTGAATGCTGGACAATCTTCTTGCAGATGAGGAAGACACTTTTAGTAACAGAAATGTTACTACAGAAGGATACTGAGAATACCATAGATTGAACATGTGAGTAATAACAAAATTCTAGAGGCAATGACAACAAAAAAGACACTTATACATAACATTGTGTGTTGTGGTGCAGTGGATATTGGCTTGGAATGAGAGATTGAAGAAACGAGTTCATATTCCAGCTGAATTCATTGCATTCACTTTTGTGCAAATATCCTTGAAAAAAGTATTAATCTATCTCGTTCCTTTAGTTATGGGTTAAATAACAGGACAGATTGGGTTCTATAGTTTTGGTTGGCAATCAGTCTACCATAAAAAGTAATGGTAACCTACTGCAATAAAATCTTCAGCCCAGTCAGTCATGTCTTTTTTGAAACATGGTCATCCATACCTGTATCATGTATAGCATTTTACTGGATGATATTTAACACCAGCAAGAGATAGTTGAAGTTTCTGGAGCATTTAATGAGGGAAGTGAGCTTGGAAAGTTTAATACTCACTGATTCTCAGGTTCACATTGACCCAGGGTAGTAGCACCTGTTAGGGTTTCAGCTATAGGCAATAGTTTGTTCCTTAACTGGAGCCAAAACCCTATAAAAGTTTAAAAATATACTTTTATCTAAAAATTCCAGGAATACATTTTTGAAGGAAAAGAAATATTACCTGCAATACATGTTTTAAGGAAAAAAAATTATTACCAGTAATACATTTTTGAAGAAAAATAAAATAATACTGGCAATACATTTTTAAGTAAAAAAATATTTCTACTAATACATTTTTGAATAAAAATAAAATATTACCAGCAATACATTTTTGGAAAAAAATACATACCATACCAGCAATTCAATTGATTCTCAACAGAAACCACTTTACAAAAATATGTCAAAGAAAGCTGATCTATAAACTTCTTTCTTACAAAGAATATATTTTCTATTCATACAAATCTCTTGTAAAAATCTTGTCGGCATTAAATAACCTATTGAGGTTGATATGCCATAAAACAAAATATACCCAAACCCTGGTCTACAAATTGATTTCTTACAAAGAATACATATTATATTCATACAAATCTCTTGTAAAAATCTTGTCGGCATGAAATAACCGATTGAGGTTGATATGCCATAAAACAAAATATACCCAAACCCTGGTCTACAAATTGATTTCTTACAAAGAATACATATTATATTCATACAATACTCTTGTAAAAATCTTGTCGGCATTAAATAACCTATTGGAGGGGTTGACATGCCATAAAACAAAATATACTCCCAAACCCTGGTCTACAAATTGATTTCTTTTTACAAAGAATAACATATTATATTCATACAAATCACCCTTTGTAAAAATCTTTGTCGGCATTAAATAACCTATTGAAGGTTTGATATGCCATAAAAACAAAATATTACCCAAACCCTGGTATTACAAATTCATTTCTTATTTCAAAGAATACATATTATATTCATACAAATCTCTTGTAAAAATCTTGTCGGCATGAAATAACCGAGCTTGAGGTTGATATGCCATAAACAAAATATACCCAAACCCTGGTCTACAAATTGATTTCTTACAAAGAATACACTATTATATTCATACAATACTCTTGTAAAAATCTTGTCAAGCAGTTCAAATAACCTATTGAGGTTGATATGCCATAAAACAAAATAAAATAACCCAAACCCAAACCCTGGTCTACAAATTTGATTTCTTACAAAGAATACATATTATATTCATACAATACTCTTGTAAAAATCTTGTCTAAGGCAGCTTAAATAACCGATTGAGGTTGATATGCCATAAAACAAAATATACCCAAACCCTGGTCTACAAATTGATTTCTTACAAAGAATACATATTATATTCATACAAATCTCTTGTAAAAATCTTGTCAGCATTAAATAACCTATTGAGGTTGATATGCCATAAAACAAAATATACCCAAACCCTGGTCTACAAATTGATTTCTTACAAAGAATACATATTATATTCATACAAATCTCTTGTAAAAATCTTGTCGGCATGAAATAACCGATTGAGGTTGATATGCCATAAAACAAAATATACCCAAACCCTGGTCTACAAATTGATTTCTTACAAAGAATACATATTATATTCATACAATACTCTTGTAAAAATCTTGTCAGCATTAAATAACCGATTGAGGTTGATATGCCATAAAACAAAATATACCCAAACCCTGGTCTACAAATTGATTTCTTACAAAGAATACATATTATATTCATACAAATCTCTTGTAAAAATCTTGTCGGCATGAAATAACCGATTGAGGTTGATATGCCATAAAACAAAATATACCCAAACCCTGGTCTACAAATTGATTTCTTACAAAGAATACATATTATATTCATACAATACTCTTGTAAAAATCTTGTCAGCATTAAATAACCGATTGAGGTTGATATGCCATAAAACAAAATATACCCAAACCCTGGTCTACAAATTGATTTCTTACAAAGAATACATATTATATTCATACAAATCTCTTGTAAAAATCTTGTCGGCATGAAATAACCGATTGAGGTTGATATGCCATAAAACAAAATATACCCAAACCCTGGTCTACAAATTGATTTCTTACAAAGAATACATATTATATTCATACAATACTCTTGTAAAAATCTTGTCAGCATTAAATAACCTATTGAGGTTGATATGCCATAAAACAAAATATACCCAAACCCTGGTCTACAAATTGATTTCTTACAAAGAATACATATTATATTCATACAAATCTCTTGTAAAAATCTTGTCAGCATTAAATAACCGATTGAGGTTGATATGCCATAAAACAAAATATACCCAAACCCTGGTCTACAAATTGATTTCTTACAAAGAATACATATTATATTCATACAAATCTCTTGTAAAAATCTTGTCGGCATTAAATAACCCATTGAGGTGTTGATATGCTGTAAACAAAACAAAACAAAACCAAACCAAATCAAACCAAGAAATCATAGAGCCAAGTTTGAATTCCAGTTACGCACAAATACACTTGGGAAAGGTATGAATCCATATTTTCTCCCTCCAACTATGAGTTAAATAGCAGGATAGATTGGGTTTTATAACCTTGGTTGACAACCTGTTTACTGCAGAAAGTAATGGCAACCTACTGTAGGAGAATCTCGTCTGCCTAGTCAGTCATGTCTTGATTGTCCAAGTGTCTATCACGTATGACTCTTAACTTAATTGCAATCAAAATTTTTCTTCACAGTCAGTCAGACTGTGAAGAAAAATTTTGATTGCAATTCAAATATGTTAGAGCTGAAATAGAAAACAATAATGCTGACGGCCCAGTAGAAGAAAAATTTGTAAATAAGCAGAGAGTTTGAAATGTCATTAATATTACACTGACATCATTTTTAGCTATTTGTCCTTCCTGCAAACTGCAGCATATCAGTTTCAGGTTCTGATTTAGATATTGTTTTATTTAGGGTAGAATATTCTTCTTCTTCTTTTTCTATGTGTCTTGTCCTTTCAGGACGTAGTCAATCATGGCTTTCCACATCATCCTAACCCTGGTGGTTTTTAGCACACTTTCTCTTGTTACACCACGCAACCCCTGTTCTGTCATCCGCCTGTTCAGGTCCTTCAAATATGTTATCCGCTGCTTTCTTTTGTCTCTTTTTCCCTCAATCTGGCCTGTTAGTATCAGGTTCTCCAAGCCCTCCTTCCATGTCTCAGAAACTTTAGCTGTTTTTTCCTGATGCTCAGTAGAGAATAAGTGATCATAAAGAATCAAGTGTTCTTTTTCATGTTCCATGACCCCTCAGGACGAAGGTGATCATGGACTTCCACTTGCATCTATCCTTTGTCACTCATAACTTTTATCTTGGTATCACTCTCAAATCCTGCTCTGTCATCTACTTGCTCAAACCCATCAAGTATGTCTTGCATTGCTTTCCCCTGTCTCTCTTTATCTCTATCCAGCTCATGAGTATTAGATTCTCCAAGCCCTCTTTCCTCATTATATGTTCAAGAAACCTCAGCTGTTTCTTCCTGATGCTAAACATAAGTTTTCTTTCCATTTCCATCCTCTCTAAAACCATGTCATTGCTCACATAGTCAGTTCATAGTATCCTCAGTACTCTTTCGTAGAACTACATTTCTGCTACTTCCAATTTCTCCTTCATCTTTGATGAGATCATTCAGCATTCACTGCCATATAGAAGGACAGATATCACATAACAGTCCAGTTAGTGAGAGACTCCAAAGCAAATTTTATGTACACATCAGAAGATTAGGATTTCTCTTCATCATATAAGTATTATTATTTCTAAGTGGGCCCATGCTGTCAAAAATTATGGCAAAATATTTATATCCAATTGCTGTCTGAAAAGATGGCAACACATATATTGATGTACTATTGAGTACCTTACATTAAGACATAAGGAAAAGTATTATCCCCCTGCCAGATTGTAACCGGAGGGAAATATATATCTATATATACAGACACACACAAATAAATACACACTGATCTTTATTATAACAGAGAAGATGCATATTCTTCACTACTAGATGACATAATCATTGCAAAAAAATGAAATAAAATAATTAAGTCACTGTTAAAGAGCAAACACATGGCAAGAGGTTTAGTAACTAGTAGCAAAGAGAATGAACCGAGCTGATGCTACCTCATTATTGTCTCTCTCTCCATGAGCATGACAGGAGGGAAATAAATAAATAAATATATATATATATATATATATATATATATATATACACACACACACACACAAACACACACACAATGGTTTTTCTTATAATAGAAAGGATATCAAATCAAGCCTCTTCAACTGTGGCTTTTGTACCAGATGTTATAATGGCAGTGACAGGTCTTGAGATTCTGATAATTTTGAGGGATTTTTTAAAAAATTGGGCCTCAAAGTCATTCAAGCTACTCAAGAATAACCTGGGAAAACATTGAGTAACAGCTCTCATTCCTGTTTAGAAAAGGTAGTTTTCTTGTCAGAATCAATCTTGCATACTTCTAAATCTATGATTTGCCTATCCATTGAATATAATGCCACATCTGGTCGGGTGCTGCTGCTGTTCATCTCGGATTTTTTGACAAAATCTAAAGGAGAATCTGCAATGTAATTGATCCCGATTAGGCATCTTGATTTCTGACTTTTTCTCATCGACAGGATGTAGTTTCCCTCAGTCTTTTTTTTACAAATATTTTCACAGTTTCTGCTTTGACAAGCTTCTTTCGTTGGTGCCCAATCACATGAATTTGCATGTGATACTAGATTGGCAACTAGGTCCCACCATTGTACTTTCAAAATCGTCAAATGTAACTGTCACTTTTACTCTGGCAGTTTCTTTTTTCACACTTCTAAACTGTCTACCATTTGCTTGCTTCCCTGATAGCTACAATCTCTAAAATTTTGAATGCAATGTGAAATTGCCATCTTTTATTTTCTTGATTCCCATCTATCTTTTATCCTTTCTTTGACAATTCCTGTACCTTGTTCTTTTTCTCCTGTTTCTTTGGTCCTGGGTATGACAATAAACTGCATCCAGCAGAAAGGCTTCTGATTGGGAGGTTGTGAGGAGCATGAAACCACCTCTTAATTGCTGTTGTTCCCAGGTACACTCTAACCCAGGGTGGCAGCACCTGTTAGGGTCCTAACTATGGGCAAATAGTTTATTCCTAAACTGGGGTAAAAACACTATGAAAGTATAAAAATAGACCTTTATAGAAAAATATACATTTTTGAATGAAAAATATTCCCAACAATAGATTTTTGAAGGGAAAAAAATTATTGCCATTATACATTTTTAATACAGAACTATAAAACATCTTCCGTTTTCTAAAATTAAAAAAAATAATAAAAAAAGGCTTCATCTTAATCTGACTAAATCAACCTTCTCACTATAACCGAATATTAAAAATAAAATCTTAAAACGCTGCTTTTTTGGTATTAAATAACCTGTAGAGATTAATATGCCATTAAACAAAACTCAAACTGAAAATTCTTTTTTTTTCCTTTCCTCTTACTGTAATCCTCTGCACACTAGTGGCAGTAATGCTTTTCTTGGGGTGAAATGATTATAAAAAAAAAATCTAATAACTAGTATCACAAAGATGGGTAAAAAAAAAGTATCTATTGATGAAGACAGGACAGGAAGATGTGGAGAACCATGAGAACCCATGTTCTGAAGAGAACATGATACATAAGACAAAATGCACAGTAAAACATATGTAGAAATAATGTCTTAGAAAATAAGAGGGGTCATAAAGAAGTTTGTATTGCTGAGAGCAAAAAATATGAGGAAGCTGTGGGTAACCATGATAAACCATGTTCTGAAAAAAAAAAGAATATTGGACAAAACTTTGATAAAGGAACATGGATCAGAAAGAGAAAGAGGGGGGTCATAGAAAAGCAATCATTTGTTGAGTGAATGAAAAGGTACGTAGAACCATAATCATTCATATTCAAAAGAGATATGGTACATGGTACAAAACTCAGAGAGAAATAGATAGATAAACAAGTATATAAACAAATGATGATGGTAACATTAGCCATTTTCTCATGAGAAAACATTTACCATTAATTTCTGCTAGTTATGCTTTTTGTTCACTCCCAGGCAATTATGCTTGGAGTAAAATGTAATATCTGCTCATTTCTAATGGTAAGGGTAATATTACCCTTTTCTTCATAAGGAAACATGTAACATTCATTGACTGAACAGGAAGTGCTACCTTTTATGAAATTTTTCTATTAAAACAGCTTTTCAGGAAAATCACTTAAGTGCCATATGTGATACTTGCTTGGGTAATCATGTCTCAAAAGTAACAAAACTGATTGGGCAGAAGAACTTCCTGCAGTAGATTGCCATTACTTTCAGCGGTAGACTAGTTGCCAAGCAAGGCTACAGAACATAATCTGCCCTGTCATTTAACCCATAACTGGAGGGAAGAGATAGATTCATGCCTTTTCCAAGTATATTTGCATGTAAGTGAATGTAGCAAATTCAACTGGAATTTGATTTCAGTTAAGTGCATGTCCGATTCAGGAAAATAGGTTTCTCAAGTTTAGTAGCTGTTATTGCTCTTCCTACTATTGATGAGGGAGGGTTTTCTTCCTTACCTTTTCTTTTGAGAAAGTTTGATCATGTCATTATTTTCTCAACTTTTATTTGATCTCGATCAAAGTTGTTGCTATTGTTGAATGTTTATGTCATGTGGTTTCTGTTATTCGGTGCAATTCTTTGTGTGCTTGGAGTGCCAATCCATGAAGCTTGAAGAAGTATGGTCCTCTCTATGACCTACAGTCTTTATTTGCAAGAACCCATTTCTAACCATCAATTTGAAAAAGTTGTATGTAGCTGACAACGTAGATATTTCCAGAGTTTGGTGTCCTGAATGGCATTTATATGAAAGTCTCTGTTTGATGAGGCTATTACAAATACATGACTAAAAATCAAGTATTGTTGAGAAGAGAACAAAAAACAAATCAAAACTGGAAGCTGTGAAGAACCATGGTCATCTATGTTTAAATGAGATATGGTACATTAGACAAATCTCAGAGAGAACCGGATAGAGTATCATCTGACAGAAGTTGTAAAGAAGCAAATATTCCTGGTGGGTAAACAAAATAGAAACAGGAAGCTGTGGAGAACCATAATTGCTCATGTCTTGACAAGGTATTATATTAAGAAAGAGAAAAATAAACTTATCAGCTCATGAAGCTGACTCTAACTGCTGATACTTGTGTTAGGGTTGGACAGAGAAGTGGCAGAAGGTTAACTTCCACCCACTCAAAAAAAAAAAAAGAAGTGAGCAACTGCCAAACGTGGATAAAAACCAGACATTTTTATCTCTTTTGATACAGGAATAAACCAGATTTATATATGCTTTTTTGACTCGCATATGGACCAGATGTATTTACCTTTTGATCAGATTTTGAACTACCACCAGTTACAATGAATGGATATTCTCAGGAGGTTTAGTGCCTTCTGAGACTCAGTCAGTCAGTTGTGCCATACATGATACACTGATGGATGATCATGTCTTTTCAATTCATGGCTGACAAGGTAGAAGATTTTCCTGCAGTAGATTGCCTTTTTTTATGCAGTAGACTGGTT
Source organism: Ascarosepion bandense (assembly GCA_037127315.1). Taxonomy (NCBI): domain Eukaryota; kingdom Metazoa; phylum Mollusca; class Cephalopoda; order Sepiida; family Sepiidae; genus Ascarosepion; species Ascarosepion bandense. The sequence goes on from JBBBDQ010001162.1 coordinate 1,289,056, forward strand.
GCCAACCAAGGCTATAGAACTCAATCTGTCCTACTATTCAACCCATAGCTGAAGGGAGATGAGATGGATTAATGCCTTTCTCAAGGTTATCTGTGCTTTAGTGAATGCTATGAATTCAACTGGAAATTGAACTTGACCCTGATTTCTCATTCTGAGTGGATATCCACTGCACCATGATGGACATCCCAGACTTCAGAGACTATTGGGTCTGAAAATCACCATAAGCATCTACAATCCATCACAAAAGGCACAGGAGAAATGGTTGCTTCCCTGTACTATTCCCTTTATTTATATGAACCAGATCAAGTCTAAAATTGAGTGCTTTTGTCATATTTGGGCAGAAGCTATCCAGTCCTCACCTACCAGTTTCAGTAGTTCAAAAGTGGGTCTTTGTGGGTGACAAATTATGTTCCATCCTTCAATCTCACAGATAGGACATGGCAAGCCTCTCCCTGCTCTCTAACTATTGCCATGGAAAGTGATAGGATGAACTACATTCTTAGGTTCTGCCACTTCTAACCTTCACAGCTGAGACATGACATTTTTTTTTAATCATTTCACCCCAAGCAAGGCATTCCACTGCCACTGTTGTGCAGGGGTTACATAGGGGAAGGTGATGAGAAAGAGTGGTTAGTTATAGGAAATGTCGGAAGGAGAGTGATAGATGGATGAGGATGCTGAGAATGGGGGTTGGGTAGATGGGAAGAGTGTTTGAGAGAATGGATGTGAGGTAGTGTGATAGATGTCTATTGACCTTACATTTAAATTTCTGGAGATTATAGCTGTCGGGGAAGCAAGCATATGGATGGGAATTCCACAGGCGGGAAGTGTGAGAAAAGAAGCTGTTGGAGTAAAATTGCAGTTACATTTTATCTGTTTCACTGTAAAAGAGTGTGACCTAGTTGCTAATCTAGTATCTTGTGCAAATTCATACCTGGGGGGCACCGGTCATCTAAGTTCATCGGAGCAGAAGCCGTGAAAGTATTTATAGAAGAGGCACAGGGAAGCCAAATCACACCAGTGAGAGAGTGACTGCAGCTGAACTGCTAAGTCGGTATTGATCACATTTTCTCCAATGTATTTTGTCAAGAACCCCAAGGAGAATAGCAGGGGCACCCAACCAGATGTGGCAGCAGTATTCCAATACATGGACGTGCAAGTCACATTGTAAAAAACACTCTTATTTTTTCCATATTCCATTGGTGAGAAGTTCCATTGGAATAACTTAGTCCTGCAAACCACTGCCCTGTGAAACTGACTTTACAAGAGTCAGATCAAACAAAAAAAATGGTCTATTGCTGCCATATCTGGGATGGATCTGCTATGCCATGTACAGAAGAATGACACTGTTCCGTTCATATTCTTACATAAAGAACTAAGTCTTCTCAAGAACTGAGGCTTTGTTGAACAAAATCTCAACAGCTGTGGCTCTTGATATCTTGAAAACATTTGACAGGGTTTGGCATGCTGGCCTTCTGTGCAAGCTTCAGAGCTATGATATTTCTGGACAGTTGTTGGATTTAATACAATTGTTCTTATCAAATTGTGAAATGAAGGTTATTTTGAATGGACAAGCTTCCGGATCCTTTCATAATAATGAGAGCATTCCTGATGTAATCAGTTCTCAAGTAGACATCTCTGCAAATGACACCACCATTTAATATGGATAAGAAAACTAGTATTTTTATTTTTAATCAAGCAAGGCATTCCACTGCCACTATAGCGCAGGGGGTTATATAGAGCGATTGGATATAGGAAATATCAGAAGGAGGGTGATAGATGAGTAAGGAGGTACATAGGAAGAGTGTTTGAGAGAATGGGTGCGAGTTAGTGTGTTAGGAGGTGTCTATTGACCTCACATTTAAACTCCTGGAGGTTGTAGCTGTCGGAGAAGCAAGTATGTGGAAGGGAATTCCACAGGCGGGAAGTGTGAGAAAAGAAGCTATGGAGTAGAAATTGCGGTTACATTTCATCAGTTTCACTGTAAAAGGGTGGGACCTAGTTGCCAATCTAGTATCTAGTTGATTAAACAATCAGGTTCTTCAAAAGAGAAACAGATAAATAATAATAAGAAAAATTCCTATTTACTAGGGGCTTACAGTGAGAGAATAAAGAGGTTACAGGTGATGTTGAAGAAAGGATAAGAGATGGATGGGAATCAAGGAAATAGAAAATGGCTATTAACATTGCATTTAAACTTTTGGAAGTTGTAGTTATCACAGAAGCAAGCAGATGGAAGTGAGTTCCACAAACAGGAAATGTGAGAAAGGAAACTGTTAGAGTAGAAGAGTTAGTGTGTTAGGAGGTGTCTATTAACCTCACATTTAAACTCCTGGAGGTTTAGCTGTCGGAGAAGCAAGTATGTGGAAGGGAATTCCACAGGCGGGAAGTGTGAGAAAAGAAGCTGTTGGAGTAGAAGAGGCAGTTACATTTAATTATTATGACAGTCAAAGAGTGGGACGTTGATGCTAATCTAGTAGCACAAGTGCAGAATCCTTAGATAGCAACAGTTAGTAATCAGTTTAAGTTGAAACTGACAGCTCTCCGATCTCAGCAGATTGGTAGGTGGTTTATATAACATCCTGGGAGATTCCACTCTGCTATAGGCAAGTCTATTCTGTAGGTTCTGATTGGCTGATGATTCCAGGGTGGACATTGTGCTCAATAAATATCAGCACAATATCCACTCTATGGTGAGTTACAACCCTGTTTATTTTTGTCTGCCAATTGGACTCTAGTTGGAAACATTCTGGTGAAGGTGAGTCTCAAACTCTTAATTGTTCATGTATTAGATTCCTGCCTTGCTTGGTGTAAAATGATTATGAAAACAAAAAAGTAGTTTTCCTCAATCATTACAGTCTTAATCTATTCAATTCCAGGTTCAGCTATTATCTTTCCCATTTATCCACATGAACTGTGACCCTCTATTTTGAGTGGCTCCAGGTCCATGTACAGAGTGAACCTCACTGTAAAAAAAAAAAAAAAAGGGCTTATAATTATTTTGGGACTTGTAAACCTAACTTGGATGTGCGTTGTGGTACAGTGGTTATAAACTCGGAATGACAAATCGGGAAGCCGAGTTCGAATTCCAGTTGAATTTCTTGCATTCACTTATGCGCAAATACCCTTGGGAAAGGTATTAATCCGTCACCTCCCTCCAGGTATGGGTTAAATAAGAGGACGGATTGGGTTCTATAGCCTTGGCTGGCAACCAGTCTACCACCAAAGAAAGCAATGGCAACCTACTCCAGGGATAATTTTCTGCCCAGTCAGTCATTTCTCTTTCGAGACATGATCGCCCAAGCGTGTATCACGTATAGCACTAAACTGAATGACTGAAACCTAACTTTTGAGTCTACTTTTTATGCACAACAGATAAATATCTACTTATCTATTAATTCATTTTTTTCTGCTGGCATCATTATCTGCTTTCAGAACATCTTGTCATAGCTAAACTTTCTAAGGCTTCTTTTCTCATTATACAATTCTAAAATTTCAAACATATACTACTGATATTAGCAGTCTATGAGTAAATTATACACTACTGATGTTAGCGGCCTGTAAGCAAAACATATGCTTTTGATGTCAGCACTGTAATTAAAACATATGCTAGGGATGTTAGCACTCTCAGCAAAATGTATCCTACTGATGTCAGTAGCCAGTAAGCAAAACACATTCTGTTGATGTTAGTGCTCTGTAAGAAAAACATATGCTACTGAGATTAGCACTCAAAACAAAATACATGCTATTGATGTTAGTGCTCTGTAAGCAAAACGTATGCTACTGAGATTAGCACTCAAAGCAAAACACATTCTATTGATGTTAGTGCTCTGTAAGAAAAACGTATGCTACGGAGATTAGCACTCAAAGCAAAACACATTCTATTGATGTTAGTGCTCTGTAAGCAAAACGTATGCTACTGAGATTAGCACTCAAAGCAAAACACATTCTATTGATGTTAGTGCTCTGTAAGCAAAACGTATGCTACTGAGATTAGCACTCAAAGCAAAACACATTCTATTGATGTTAATGCTCTGTAAGCAAAACATGTTGGTGATGTTAGCATTCTGTAAACAAAACGTATTCTACTGAGATTAGTGGTCTGTAGATAAGCCCTACAACTTTACCTACACATTATTAGTTTTAAGCTTGGGAGGAATGGTGGAGTAACAGATTTGAGGAATCAGAGTCGAATTCATTACATTCACTTGTGCTAGCTAATACCCTTGAGTAAGGTATGAATCTCTTTATTCTCAGTTATGGGAAAATAGCAGGGCAGACTGGCTTCTATAGCCTTGGCTGGCAGCTGATCTAGAAGACGGAAACATTAAATTCAAAACCAGCTTAGAGAGAGTTAATAGCAAGGTCAGACTGGGTTATGTAGCCTTTGGTTGGCAACCTGTTTACTGGGGAAAATCTCCACGTGCTCTCTTTCAACATGCCTTGAACCAGCATGGAAGTCAATTATGTGCAAGATCTGATACATGCTTGGGAAATCATTTCTCTTTCAAGACATGACTGACTAGGTAAAAGATTTTCCTGCAGTAGGATGCCATTTCTTTCAGTGGTAAGCTGGTTGCTAACCAAGGTTATAGAAGCTGGTCTGTCCTGCTATTCAACTCAAAGCTGGAGGGGGAAAAGATGGATTAATATCTTTCCCAAGAGTAAGTGAAGGCAACAAATTTAAGTGGAATTTGAACTCAGCTCTCCAAATTCTTGTCCTAAGTCAATATCCATAGCACCACAATGCATGGAAGAGGAGGCTCAAAAGATTAACTTGAGAATAATATCTCCTGTTGATGCACAATCTGCAACGAAGTGAAAGACGCAACTGATGATGATTAGTTTCAGCAGAATATGAATTATACTCACAATTGTAGAAAGTCATCAATTACGTGAAACACGCTTGGGCGATCATGTCTCGAAAGAAACATGACTGACTGGGCAGAAGATTATCCTGCAGTAGGTTGCCATTGCTTTCAGCAGTAAACGGGTTGCCAACCAAGGTTATAGAACCCAATCTGTCCTGTTATGTGACTCATAACTAGAGGAGGAGGAGATGTATTATATTATTAAGTAATAATTAGTGGGGGATTAGTTTATTACTTCATAACAATATAAAACCGATCCCCCACTTTATGTGCAGTGGAAGCTTCAATCATGTTTTCAACTATTATAGTCAGTCAGTTAAGTGCCATACGTGCAACACGCTTGGGCGATCATGTTTCGAAAAAGACATGACTGACTGAGCAGAAGATTACACCACAGTAGGTTGCCATTGCTTTCTGTGGTAGACTGGTTGCCAGCCAAGGCTATAGAACCCAATCTGTCCTGTTATTTAACCCATAATTGGAAGGAAGAGACGGATTAATACCTTTCCCAAGGGTTATTTGTGCGTAAGTGAATGCAATGAATTCAACTGGAATTCGAACTCGGCTCTCCGATTTCTTGTTCTGAGTTGATATCCACTGGACCTCCACGCACATCCCTTAATCAATGTACTCCAATCAAATTCTGAGAATATGGACCCTACTTCAGTGAACAAAATCAGAAGTACAGTGAAAACTCAGTGTTTATTTTTTACCTTGAATATTCCTGAAATAGTACATTTTATAAGTTGTTTCGGTAGATAATAATTCTCCAGATGGTAAAGACTGTTCATTCTTGTACCTCAGTTAACTCCATAATTCTTTTCGCAATCAGTTTAAACTAGCATCATAGCCTGGCATTGCCCGTGCAACTCAGAAAACTTTAGTAGTAGGAGAAGATGCCATTTTTATTTTACATATTGTGTTTTTGTTTGAAAAAACGCTTTTTTTTTTAAAATATTTCTTTTGTTTCAAAATTAAGGGGAAAAATATTCACATTTTTTTGTTGATCAAATGAATTTTTAAAACGTCGGAATAAAAATTAAATATAAAGGCTCATTTTTTTTTTTAATGAAAAATATTTTAGTTGCATTTAACATGTGTGATTTGATTTCTGTGACGTAATTTAGCAACTATATTCGATCGGAGATATTTTACAGAGTAAATGTAAACAATCAGCTCCATTGGCCAAAAAGTGTGAAAGGGAAAATTGCTGAACTTAAACTCAAAAAGTACGTGTCGACCTGGCTTCCCTGTAGATATGTGTCCCTAGAAAGTTTGAATGGCAAAGCTTAAAAAATGTAGGCATGCATTGGGAACAGTCACACACAGACTTACAGGTTGTCTTTTATATATATATATATAGCGAATGGTAGTTTAGCGAAAAATAAAGCAACTGTTTCAAATTCACGTTGCCGTATGTTCAAATAGTTAGAAGAACGTACTCTCAGGCGTTAGCTTCCTTCTGTCCTTTTGTTCACTTCCACTGACTTTATATTCACTCATTGGCAACATACGTGGGTTATTTAAGTTGCTCTGTGGACAGCGGATCCATGTTATTCATCAACTGATTTCGGTTATAAATGATTTAATGGGTCTGCCCCAGTTTTTCTTTGTATAATGGAATCAATGGTATCAGTAAGTATACAACCTAAAGGTAAGTGGATATCTTCTGCATAGGTGGTCTTGTTAACTGGCCTTGGTACTGCAGAGTCTAATTTTAGATAGCATTTTTTGCAAGGTCTCCTGTTTGCAGAAGTTTTTACATATGTTCTTTTTAACTACTTTCAAAGAAATAGATTAATTAATTTACTTACAAAGCTGAGTGTACTGGATTGCTATGTAATGTCTCTTCTTCAATATGGCAGTGAATGCTGGTCAATCTTCACAAAGATGAAGGAGAAACTTGAAGCAGCCAAAATGTGATTCTACAGAAGGATGCTGAGGATACCATAGACCAAACATGTTAGCAACAACAAGGTTTTGGAGAGATGGAAATGAAAAGGAAACTAACAGTTAACATCATAAAAAGACAGCTGAAATTCCTGAGATATGTAATGAGGAAGGAGGGCTTGGAGAATATGATACTCACAGGTCAGATAGAGGGAAAGAAAGACAAGGGACAGCAATGCATAACATACTTGATGGGTTTGTGCATGTAGATTGCAAAGAGCAGGGTTTGGATTAGGTTAAAAGAAAAAGCATACTAAGAACCACAAAGGATAGTGAGATGTGGAAGGCCATGATCCTCTATGTCATGAAAGGACACAGCACATAGAAAAAGAATTCAAGTGCCATATAATAAAATTCAAAACATAAACAAATGCTGCATACTTTTTTTTATAGATTTCAGAAGAAAATTAAAATTATTTCTGTTCACTCTAAAACCAGCAATTTATTTGTTTCACCAGCAAAGACAAAAGTAGCTAACATTCCACACTACCAAAAACAAAAAGATTGGAAAGAAACTTTTATCAATATTAGAAAGATTTATAACATTTAGTGGGTTCTTCTTCTTCATGCGCCATGTCCCTTCAAAACATAGGTGTTCATGGACTTCCACTTGGCTCTGTTTCTTGTCACTCTCAAAATTCTTCCGCTTGGTATCTTTCTAAACACTGCTTTACCATCCATTTGCTCAGAACTATCAAGTAGGTCTAGGGCTGCTTTCCCCTGTCTCTCATTTCCTGTATCCATCCTGTGAGTATTAAATTCTCTAGGCCATCCTTCCTCACTACATGTCCTAGAAACCTCATCTGTCTCTTCCTTATGTTAATTATGAATTTTCTCTTTGTTTCCATCCTTTCCAACACCTCATTGTTAGTCTGTGCTCAGTCCATGGTATCCTCAGCATCCTTCTGTAAAATCACATTTCTGCTGCCTCAAGCCTCTCCTTCATCCTTGAGGAGATTGTCCACCATTCACTTCCATACAGAAGACAGATATCACATAGCAATCCAGCACTTTATTCTTAGTTTCCAATGAGATTCAGTCAGTCAGTTAAGTGTCATATGTGAAACACGCTTGGGCGATCATGCCTCGAAAGAGACATGACTGACTGGGCAGAATATTATCCCGCAGGAGGTTGCCATTGCTTTCTGCGGTAGACTGGTTGCCAGCCAAGGCTATAGAACCCAATCTGTCCTGTTATTTAACCCATAACTGGAAGGAAGAGACGGATTAATACCTTTCCCAAGGGTATTTGCGCGTAAGGGAATGCAATGAATTCAACTGGAATTCGAACTCAGCTCCCTGATTTCTCGTTCCGAGCCGATATCCACTGCACCACAACGCACACTCAAAAAAAAAAAAAGAAAAAAAAATATGAGATTCAGGAAGCCTAATTTCTCAAAAACTTAATTTAATGAAAATATTTTATAAATTTCAACAGAATAATACTTGCTGTTCACCTTGGGAAACATATGAATCCTCCTTTTTTCTTATTAGCTTTGGGTTATATAGTGTTATATATGTACCTATGGACAGTAATGAGTATGTCCCAATCCTTATATAATACACTGGACTCTAATGAGAGAGTGGTGTTTTCTTACTGAGTAGTAGTTCTTTAATAGCAATGGTTATTTACTTAACGCAGCTTGCGAGTCTTGTATTTGATGAAATTATAATTAATACTATTTATTTCCAACCTTCGTTTTGGGTTATTACTCATCCAATAACCTTTTAGGTTACAGCAAATAGTAAGAATAGTATCAGAAAATCATTATTATCTTCAAAAAGTTTTTATTATACCCACAAAAATATGTTTCAGCATTAAATAAATTAAAAAAAGAGATTGATAAGTTGTAAAAAACACAATTCAATCAATCTAGCTGTTCATTCAGTGAATGCTGAATGTTTCCTGAGTGAGATTAGTAAATTTCTAAAACAATGCTATGGGTTGATCTAAGCTTTGTGAGTAAAATTGGGTTAGCGGAATTGTTCATTGATGATTTTCTAGCACAAAATTATGAGTTATCATGGCTGAGTCTTTGAATATACTCGCTTTGTTTAAACTCTTGATAAAGCCAGATGATGCACTCTCTTCTAATAACTGATTAAAGTTCAATTAACATAGATACAGTATGTGTCTAAACCACCACCTTCTATATCCAATGTTTCCTCAGTTATGGCCTTCCACATCTCCCTATCCCTTGTAGTTCTTAATAACCTTTTTCTTGTTACCCCTCCCAAACCCTGCTCTGCCATCCATTTGCTCAAGCCCATCCAGTGTGCCACAAGTTGTTTTCTTCTGTCTGTCCTTCCTGCAGAATTCTTATATAGCAACAGCCAGTAATCAACTGTAGTTGAAGTTGAAGCAGACAGCTCAAATTCCCCCAGCAAATTGGTAGGTAGTTTTTATAACAGCCTGGGAGATTCCACTCTGCTATCTATGCAGGTCCATACTGTAAGTTCTGATTGGCTGATGATTCTGGTGTGGATATTGTGCTCAATAAATATCAGCACAATATCCACCTGATGGTAAGAGGAGAGAGGGACATGTATCGAGTTACAACCCTGTTTATTTTTGTCTGCCAACCGGACGCTAGTTAGAAACATCCTTGTGAAGGTGAGTCTCATACTCTTAATTGTTCACGTCCCAATATCTGTTTTGTGAGTATCAGATTCTCTAAGCCCATCTTCCTTATATTTACAAAAAACTTCAGCTATCTTTTCCTTATGTTAAAGTATCAGTTTGTTTTGCATTTCAGTCCTCTCCAAAACCTTGTCGTTGCTCACATGTTAGGTCCATCTTATCCTCAGCATCCTTCTGTAGAACCACATTTTGATTGCTTCAAATCTCCTTTGTCTCTGATGAGATAGTTCAGCATTTGCTGCCATATTGAAGGACAGACATCATATAACAATCCAGCATTCCCATCTTAGTTTTTTGTGAAATTTTCTTGTTTCTTAATACTCTGCTCAGCTTTTGGAATGCATCTTTGGTTATGCCAATATGCTTTGGGGTTTCTGTGTTGCACTTTCCTTTGTTAGAACACTTCCCCCGTATTTGAATTTCTGTTCCTGCTTGATTTAGCAGGTAGGTTTACTGGGATATGAGCATCCAGTCATTACAGGAATATTTTGTAAATATTTTTTTAATACAATTAATATTAGATCTATAACTGAACTTGGGATAGACAATTTACTAAAGAACTCTTTTAATAAAAACAATTTCATCAATGTTATCTTTTCTGTTAATGAGTGCTGAATGTTTCCTGTATAGAAATGGATCAATCTCAATATTACTACAGCCATGTACTGGAATTTTTTTTAATCATTTCACCTCAAGCAAGGCAATAAAGCCACTAAATTTCACAGGATTACAGAATGTGGGATAATATGGGAGAAGAAAACATTATGGGCAGAACAATAAAAGAACTGGAATTAAGAAGAGAGAAGATAGTGATTGATATTGCATTTAAATTTTTGAAGATTGTTGTTACCCTAAAAGGTTACTGCATGAGTAATCACCAAAACAGAAGTTGGGAATAAAAGTGTATCAACAAATACAAGACTTGCACACTGCATAAAATAGATACACTGCTAGTGAGTTGCTAGTTAATATAATCACTCTACTCTACTCTACTCTAATAGTGTCCACATATTTAAGAGGATATGAACATTTTATTCCTGTATATAGGTAGGTATATAACAAAGATCAAAGTTAACTGGGAAGCAAGAAACTGGAAGAGATTTTCATGAATGAGAAGTGCAATAGAAGAAACTGTTAGTATAGAACTTACAGTTACATTTAGCCATTTCAACTAGAAAATGATGAGACCTAACTGCCTATCTAGTAGTACATATAAATTCATAAAATGTAGTTATGAAAGAGGGAAGTTCATCAGTGTAGAAATCAAATAACTTACCTTTCAACATGGCTGTCTCTTTTTGTCTCCCTGTAGGAAGGTGAACATTCAAGATTGTGAGACACACTTTCCTGATGTTTCCAACTAGCGTCCAGTTGGCAGACAAAAACAACCAGAGTTGTAACTGAATGCATGTCCCTATGTGGCTCAAAGACAAATGGTGGATATTGTGCTGAATATTTATAGAGCTCAACTGTACACACTGAAATTATCAGCCAATCACTGCTAATGGAATAGACTTGCCTGTCACAGGGTTTTTTGGTCAGTCAGACCCAACTTCTATTCTAGTTGAGTATTGGCTGGTTCTTCTACAAGATCTTTACAATCAGTTACTATGAAAATATTTATGGAAAAAAACACAGAGAAGCAAGAAAAGTAATGGAAACCAGGATGCCAAGTCAGGACAAATAACACTGATGAGGGTTTCCTAGTTTTTTGTGAACAATGTAGAATGTCAACATCCTGATTATGTTGGCATTTTCTCTTTGAATTATATGTACTATCTATTGTGTTTTTTTTTTTGTTTTTTTTTTTTTGCTCGTCCTCAAATGATTTGGTTTCTGTTATTTGGTTTATGAATCTGTTGCCAAAAATTTCAAACTTAATTCACTCAAAACCTTTTTTAGCCATTAATCTTAGAAAGTAGTTGTATACAACCTACACTTTAGATATTTCTTAGCAAGTCTGGTACGTTCATATGAAAGTCTCAATCTGACGAAGCAATTTAAAAACATGATTTGAGTTTTCTGGTTTTTGTTTTTGTTTTGGTTTTGTTGCAATTTGCATTGTCAGATAAAAGTACCTCTGACACAACCTGTTCTATGGTCAATTTTCTTGTTTCCTCTACTAAAAGGATCCCATTAGACATATTCAGTCCAAATGTCTTAAAGACAGCCGTGGGTGTCTGACATACCATCAAACATAATGTTTTTAATGTTGTTTCAATCCTTTTCAATGTTTAGAAATTATTTGGTGGGCCATTAGTTTAGATTTTGGTATATCCAGAAACAGACAAGCAGGCCTTGGATGATTATAGATAGACTTGGACAGAAATGCACAGACTATTATTATTATTATTATTATTAAGATGAAAAGGTTGATAGAAACAGGTTTTTAAATTGATAGATATGAGAGTAGCCATGAAAAGACTGAAAGAGACAGAGAAAAAGTATACAGATGTTAGACAGTGAAATGTATGGAAATATTAATATGATGAAATGAGTAATTGAGAATCGACAGAAATATGAATAAACTAGGTCATGAACAAACATAAGTGATAAGAATAGATGAGGTCAGATTGATTCAACTGAGAGATGGACTGGAATAGAATAAAAATTATGAAGAAACTGGGTCCCAACAAAGAATAGATTATGAAAACATTTTAGTGTGTGTGTGTGTGTGTGTGTGTGTGTTGATAAAAGAGAAAACCAAATCTTGAAGAAGAGTTTGTATTTTCTGTGCTGTCAACAAAAAAAAAAAAAATCAGAATAAAGATCATATCGACTTCAGCAGGTTTTGAAATATGGTAGATGTTTGTGCTTCCCTCCCAGTCTTAACCAGTCACACCATTTTTATCCCAAGAACGTTGTTTTGGACAACAAGCAGATGACATGATTCTTTGGGTGAAGAAGGTAGTTGTTGCTTTGTGAATTGTGGATATGGATTTTTTAGACTTTTGATTTTCTGATGTTAGACTTGTGAGACTAATGACTCTTGGGATTATCTTTTCTTTTTTTTTATCTTGGGATTATCTTTTCTTTTTTTTATCTTGGGATTATCTTTTCTTTTTTTTTATCTTGGGATTATCTTTTCTTTTTTTTATCTTGGGATTATCTTTTCTTTATTTTTTATCTTGGGATTATCTTTTCTTTTTTTTTATCTTGGGATTATCTTTTCTTTTTTTTATCTTGGGATTATCTTTTCTTTTTTTTTATCTTGGGATTATTGTTATTTACCTCAAATAGGTTGGCAAAAATTAAAGAAAATAGAATATAACTGATAAGGATGCTACGGATATCGTGGACTGAGCATACAAGCAACGACGAAGTGTTAGAAAGAATGGCAACAAAAAGGAAATTGATGCTGAGCATCAGGAAGAGACAACTGAAGTTCCTGGGACACGCAATGAGGAAGGAGAGCCTGGAGAACCTGATACTGACTGGACAGATAGAAGGAAGGAGAGACAGAGGAAGGCAGCGGATAACATATCTGCAGAGTCTGATCAGGTGGATGACAGAACGGGGGTTGCCAGGAGCAACAGGAGCAAACATACTAAGAGCCACAAGGGATAGAGAGACGTGGAGATCCATGATCGCCTACGTCCTGAAGGGACAGGGCACATAGAAGAAGAAGAAGATATGTTCTGGCATATGAAAAATGTATATATAATCTTCCTCTAATATATATATATATATATATATATATATATATATATATATCTAAATCTAAACTTATTTATAAATGGAACTTTGTTTGTGTGTGTGTGTGTGTGACCATTACCTATAAACTCCAAAACGGCTGAACCAATTTTCTTGAAAATTTACACATTTGTACTATAAGCGTCTGCAAGTGGTCTTAGCTAGGTTTTGTGTCAAGGTACCTCCGATAAATATCGAAAATCAATAATCGAAAAATTCGGGCTATAGAAGGTGTCGTCTGATTTTAATCAAATTTGATACACTCATAGGCAAAGACATAAGAAACAATGTTCAGAAGTGTCAAGGTTGCAGTTCTTACAATAATGCAGAAAACCAATAATATATATATATATATATATAGTTTGTGTGTGTGTCTGTTTATCTGCCTGGATGTCTGTATTTTTTTTCAGCCCTTTTATTTTAGTTTTTGCTTTGGGTTTGGCTCTAAGTAGGTATAATTGTAGTTCTTAGTCTCAACCATGATACTATTTACTCAAAGGAGGACTTATTTAGCCTTCAAAATTCAGTTTACAATGAAAAAAACTTATTTGATATCGATACCAGGAAATCAAAATTTGACTTACATCCATTCATTTTTCTTTCAGTCTACGGTTTCACTTTAACTGGAAACAAGTATTGCTTTTTAGTCTTTTGTGCCAACGTCCAAAGAGTCTGAGCTCAGCTCCAGGACCATGGATTAGTTTTAAAGCTTTCATTTAAAGCAATGCCGGGCGATACTGCTAGTGTATATATATAAAGTGCAATGAATAGTCATCTAAATTATGCAAAAATGCAAATATCACTCACATCCCATTTTAAGAGATAAATTTACTAAAAATATCTGAAAATATTAATCTATTCAATAAAATTTCCATTGGCTTGAACCACAGCCTACAGACAACTTCAGAATCCCTTGCAACTTCTACTCCAGCAGCTTTTCTCACACTTCCCACCTGTGGAATTCCCTTTCGTTTACTTGCTTCCTTGACAGCTACAATCTCCAAGAATTTAAATGTAACATCAATAGTCATCTACTATCTCACTAACCTGCATCCTCTCTCTCATGCTTCTTTCTCCATCCACTCCACTCTTGTCAGTATTCTCATCCTTCTCTTACCCACTTCCTGACACCCCTTATAACCTGTCACTCATTCTCATAACTTTTCTCCGATGTAACCCCCCCCGTACAAATCAGTGGCAGTAAAATGCTGTGCTTTGTGTGATATGATTATAAAAAACAAAATTTCTATACTATTATAATGTGGGTATAAAGTGGGGTATCAATTCTACATTACAATCAATATATAAACTGATCCCTCACTTTATGGTCACATTCATTTTTCTCTCACTTACTTCCTGACACCCCTTATAACCTGTCACTCTTTTTCATAACTTTCCTCCTATGTAATCCCCAACAAAACAGTGGCAGTAAAATGCCGTGCTTGGGGAAATATGATTATAAAAAAAAATTCTTCAGGACGATCTCCTGGTTTAAAATGGTGAATGCTGTCATAATGATTGCCTTTAGTTCCTCTTTGATGCTATGAAGAGTTTTGTTGATCTCTTGCTCAACTGTGCCCCACACATAATAATCAAGGGGGTTACTGTATGGGTAGTTAGGTATCCTGATGGAAGGGATGATGTAGTTGCAGAAATAGTCTGACAGCCATGACTGGGTTCTCCTGCTTGTGTGGCATGGTGCAGAGTCCTGTTGCTAGAGTGTTCTGGAGTAAGCAATATATCCTCGGTAACACAAATAAACATAAAGGTCAGATTGGATTTCAGTGAAGACATCATGGTGAGTAACTTAAGCAAGACTTAATATTATAACAGTGGCAACGAGGAATCAAAACTCATACAAGTTATTGCAATAAGGAAATACAGTGACAACAAGAATTTCAAATCAAGTTGAAATAATTTATTCTCTTTGGTGTGAGTGAAAAAAAACAAAACTAAAAAGCTCAGTCTTCAAATATGGAAGAATTATTAGTTCTGGTATTAAAAATACAACAGCAACATCAGCATTTGTTGGATATCCAGAAACAACAAAAATTAATCGAAATAATTCAGAAAAAAATAGAGAATTCTTCAAGTTCTTTCATTTCTGGCAAATGCAGTATCTGAATTTACGTACAATTTAGATGATAAAATTACCTTTGCTTGTATCTTTAAAATAAACAGAAAACTTCCAGAGAAGAATGCAGCAACTGGGAAGATAAGAAAAAGACTTTTGTTGTAAAAGTTAGCCCCAGTAGAACATAAAAAAAATACTGTAATTTTGTACTACTAAATAAAACAAAAAAAAAAACAGGAGAAATTTGTTTTGAAGAAACTGTAAATATTCTGATTAGGATTTTTAGCGTGAAAAGCTTGTTATTCAATACTTGTTGGAAATGTATGAAACTGATGAAAAAAGAAGACAGGGATTTTGTTACATATCGCTGCTATGAAAGTTGGTTCTCTGTGCAGGGCCCGGAGGTTTTTTTCGTCTGAATCTATCCTGCACATTTATAAATCTACCATCCGCCCGTGCATTGAATACTGTTGCCATATCTGGTCGGGTGCCCCTGCTATTCTCCTTGGGCTTCTCAACAAAGGTACAGTGGAGGGTCTGTAATGTGATCGATACCAACTTAGCAGACCGCCTGCAATCTCTTTCTCACCGGCGCGATGTGGCTTCCCTGTGCCTCTTCTATAAATACTTTCACGACTTCTGCTCCGATGAACTTAGATCACTGGTGCCCCCTAGGTTCGAATTTGCACAAGATACTAGACTAGCAACTAGATCCCACCCTTTTACAGTGAAATCGATAAAATGCAACAGTTTCTTTTCTTGCACTTCCCAACTGTGGAATTCCCTTCCACATGACTGCTTCCCTGACGGCTACAATCTCCAGGAGTTTAAATGTAAGGTCAATAGACACCTCCTAACAAACTAACTCACTTCCATTCTTTCAAACACTCTTCCCACCCACCCAACTATCTATCACCCCACTTCTGACATTTTTTACATCTAACCACTCTATGTAGCCCCAAGCGCAATAGTGGCGGTGGAATGCCTTGCTTGGGGTGAAATGATTAAAAAAAAAAATGTCGGAATTGTGAGCAGGAAGTGTGAAGGATTCAGATTAAACAAATGACTCCAGATATTTTCAAGAGTTAACAAAAAGAATGTAATGGATGTTTTACTTATTAATCTGACTGAATTTATCATTTTATTTGAATATTCAGGTCGGTAGCTGAAAATAGATAAATATATTGCTAAATAAATAAATTGAGCATCTCTGTATATATGCACCTGATGATTGCGTAGGGCATGAAACTCTGTGTCATGCCACTGACGTAAGATAACATGTATATTTATTAATATATAATTAATAACTCTGTTTATACTTCATACTACATTGAGTACTGTTTTATTTACACCTGAATATTTTATATATGTGAGTACACTTGAGTATATACCCATATGTATATTTATTAGTTCACATACATATATATATATATATATATATATATATATAGTCATCCACAGGCAGATCTGTTTTGCTGTATCACAGCTCATCAGTATGATTAGACATCCAATTGCTTTTAACCCAGGATTGAAACCCAACCAAAATGGCGTCAGTCGGCGATTCTACCTCTGAGCTATGGGTGCTCGGTAGAAGGAGGCAGACTTTTTAGTGTATCATGTATCATATGCCAATAGCCAGAGTGCTCTAATTCATTACTGAATGAGTGATGCGTAGATGCTAGAGTAGCTACTGTTTTTTTTTTCCAAAGTCTACCATTCTTCCAGAGTGCTCAATCAGGGTGTGAGAGCATAAATAGTCATCTGCAGACAGATTTGTTTTGCTGTATCACAGCTCATCAGTATGATTAGACATCTGATATATTCAAATTAGGAAGATCAGCTGATTACATCACCATGGTTTCAATTTCTTGGTATTATCAGGCATTATTTTATCTCTTTCTCTCTTATATATACACAAATGTTCAGAGGTACAAAATTGATGTACTATTTTAAAAACAAGGAATTTATTGTTAGTCTCCAAGGCCCTTTTGTCCAACATCTCATCAGGAGAAAAATTGTTGGAAAATGAATTAAACAAAAGGAACAGTAATGATAAAAATGAAGAGCAAAAAAAGGAGGGAAAACACGATAAAATATATATATATATATATATATTTTATATATATATATACCTACTTATATTGAGGGGAAGTGAAATCATGTGTAAATAATTAGTGAGGAACATTTAAAATATCCTCCAACAAACTTAGAGAATTACAAAATCCTTCTCCTGGCAGAAAGAAGGCTTCTGTAAAGATATAGTGACCGATTCCAAAATCTTCGAATGATTATTGGAACCAGTCATATGTATAATTTTAAACCACCCCTTCTTGTAGGACTTGGCACATACTATATTCTCAACTAGATGTTGAGCAATAGCTGATTCCATATTTGTAGAGGGAAGGCAACACATGTTACTTATTTTGCCAAGTCTTATTTTCGAAGGCACATGTTGACTAATCCTAATTTCCAAATGTAAGGTGGCAGGCCCCACATAACCAGCAGTACACTGGCAATTAAATTCAAATCCCAAATTACTCAATTTGATGTAGGGCAAACTATCCTTACAAAATGATGGAAATGCAGACCTAGTACAAAAAATACAATGCAGAGCAACAGACGGAAGACAATTAGAAACTGTCTTATTGATCTGCCATTGACAAATATATATACAATGGATATATATACAATATATATATATATATATATACACAATACATTTTTAATGGATACTTATTATAATGTACAGTTTATACATATATATATAAAAACAGTACATTATAATAAGTATCCATTAAAAAATAATAATGTTAAACAAATAAAAATTCAGATAAGTCAGCTAATGCCAGTTTCATGCCTGCCAAAAGATAGGTATTTTCCAGATGATTTCTCAAATGATTAAGGCCAGTGGAAATTAAAATGTACTGCTGAACTATATATATATATATATATATATATGGAGTAGATAGACTAAACTATCGCCCGGTTCACACTCCACCCACATCTATTGAATAGGTGAAGAGGCTCATCCCTTGTTTCCTGTTTAGGATGCGGTTTCCGGTTTTCTCTTTTCCAATCTTTTCACTCTTTTCCTTTTTTATTATTATTTTTTTTTTCATTTGGAGTAGATAGACTAAACTATTGCCCGGTTCACACTCCACCCACATCTATTGAATAGGTGAAGAGGCTCATCCCTTGTTTCCTGTTTAGGATGTGGTTTCCGGCTTTCTCTTTTCCATTCTTTTTACCCTTACGTAGCCCCCTGCGCATCAGTGGCGTTACCGCTTTGCTTGGGGTGATATGATTAAAAAAAAATATATATATATATATATATATATATATATATATATTTATGTATGTATGTATTTATTTAAAATTTATAACATAAATATATTGCTACGAAAGTAGTTATTTTGTTTCAACACTCCCTGTGTCTTATCAAGTGAAATTCTAAGTAAATATTATTCACTCTACTTTCTATTGAGCACTTTTTTAAGAATAGTGTTTCTTTGGATATGGAATTTTATTCCATCCATACCTATCCTATATTTGTATGTCCTCAAATATGAGCATCCTTAAAAAAGAATAATAATCTAAATCTTTCTAAACTTATTTATAAATGGAACTTTGTCTGTGTCCATTACCTATAGACTCCAAAATGGCTGAACCGATTTTCTTGAAACTTTACACAGTTGTACTATGAGCGCCTGTGAGTGTTCTTAGCTAGGTTTTGTGTCAAGGTACCCCCCCGATAAATATTGAAAATCGATAATCGAAAAAAATCGAGTTATAGAAGGAGTGGTCCGATTTTAATCAAATTTCATAGACAAAGACATAAAAAACGATATTCAGAAGTTTCAAGGTTGCAGTTCTTACAATAGTGCAGAAAATTTGATATCAATACCAGGAAATCAAAATTTGACTTACATTCATTCATTTTTCTTTTAGTCTACGGTTTCGCTTTAACTGGAAACAAGTATTGCTTTTTAGTCTTTCGTGCCAACGTCCAAAGAGTCTGAGCTCCAGGACCATGGATTAGTTTTAAAGCTTTCATTACACCCGAGTAATGCCGGGCTATACTGCTAGTGTCAAATAAAAATTCATATATGTTGGCTAACACAAGTTTAATAAATTTCCGTATAATTCATATATACATATAATATGAGCAAATGAATGACAAGAATGAAATTCATTGGAAAAGGTCAGGTGAAGGAGAAACATGACAAATGTCACATATGGTTGACACTAAAAGGTTAAATATCCAGAGATACTCAAATATTTAAATTTAAATTTTGCGGTCTGATGTATCAAAATGTAAATATCCAGTCATCACATTCTATGTTTCATAATGGTTAATATTATTGTTATTGATTTCAATTGCTTTAATCATAATTTCCTGTGGAAATGAAATTGGCTGTATGATCCTGGATCTAAATTTATTGTCATGGAATTGG
Source organism: Ascarosepion bandense (assembly GCA_037127315.1). Lineage (NCBI taxonomy): Eukaryota > Metazoa > Mollusca > Cephalopoda > Sepiida > Sepiidae > Ascarosepion > Ascarosepion bandense. The sequence continues at coordinate 1,308,739 of JBBBDQ010001162.1, forward strand.
AAATTAGTTCCCTTTCAATTCATGTACATGTCTGCCTGAATTAATTTTTTTCTCTTGAAATCAGAATGCATTGATTGGTGAAGCATCTAAATAAAAAATTTGAACATGAGCCTTCAGTTACAAAGCTTTCACTGAATCAGTCGTGCCTTGTAATAAGTCTAATCAGAAATTCAACCTAAAAATACAGATCTAATTGAAGGAGAAAGAAATTTATTCAGGCGAAAATATATTGAAAAGACATTAATTTGAGAATTCTTTACAGTAAATTTATGTTTAGGATAATAAAACACATCTCCTGATATATGAAGTTGGATAATTAAAATGTATTGAAAAGGGAGATTAATTTTAGAATTCTTTAGAGTAAATTCATGCTTGAGATCGCAAAACATATCTCTCGATACATTATGTAGGAAAATCATAAACATTAACAGTAAAAGGCAAAAAGTGATCAGCTCAGTTTAGTGTCAAGGTACAGCAGATACCAAATTTAAAACTGTGCATCTCTTTATCTTTAACATTTCAATCTAAACTGTAGGCTGTGTTTGTTGTATTTTTATCCATCACTTCTCATTTTATACATATGGTGGGGGGGGTTGCTTAATATAAGAGTCATGTACAAAAAAGCTCAGATGTTTGAGAGCTGCAAGACATGAACAGAATTTTTACTGCATACACATGTGGCAACTTACACTCCCCCAGCACGGTCCTGGATATGATAGTAAACTGCATCCAGCAGCAAGGCCTCTGATTGGGAGGTTTTGAGGAGCATGGAACCACCTCTTAATTGCTATTGTTCCAAGGTCCACCCTGACCTGGAATGGTAGCATCTGTTAGGGTCCCAGTTATGGGCAAATAGTTAATCCCCAAACTGTCATATTTACACCTGAATATTTTATATATATGGGTACACTTGAGTATATACCCATATGTATATTTATTAATTCACATACCTATATATATATATATATATATATATATAATCATCCGCAGACACTATGAAAGGATAAAAATAATTTCATAGAAATATATATATCCATAAAAATAGACTTTTAAAGAAAAATATACATTTTTGAAGGAAAAATATTACCAACAATACATTTTTGAAGAAAAAAATTATAACCAGCAATACATTTTAGAAGACATCTTCAGTTTTCTAAAATAAAAAAAAAACAACTCAATTTTCTCACTATAAGTGAACATTAAAAAAAATATCTTAAAACCCTACCTTTTTGGCTTTAAATAACCCACAGAGGTTCATATGCTAGTAAACAAAACTCAAACTCAAACTTCCCTTGGCTCACCCAAATCTTTAATCTTTTCAGTTTTCTGACATTCCTCTGTAATCCTTGCTAACCAGAAATTTCTTTCACCCATCTGCTTTCCACCATTAAGAGCTTACCATTAAGTTTTCATATTATTCAATATTGATTTGCAACGAAATAAAACTAAGCACAGTTATTTATGGATTTTATACTTGTGAGTATATATGTCTGTTTCATCACTACTAACAGCATCTTGCAGTACTATGTTAACAATCTACCCTTGTTTTATACTATGTCAGGGGTGGCCAAACTTGGTTACTGTAAGAGCCACATTTGTTTAAGTTCAGATGTTTGAGTGCTGAAAGATATCAGGGAAATTTTCCCATATGTTTTTGTTGGATACACATGACCACTCTCACTCTCCTTGTAGATTCAAAACCTTTAGTGATATGTATGGAACGATAACCTAGTGCAGGGGTGGCCAAACAGGCTTAATGTCAGGGGTACATGCAATAATAGTAAGGTGTCTGTGAGCTGAAAGCATGGGAAAAATTTTCGCATTCGATTTTGTTACATATACATGTGATTACACTTACTTGCCAGGCAAACTAAAATCATTTTTCAACAAATTTTTATAATATTGTGCATTGAGGGTGTCATTTAGCTTAGTCTATACTACAAAGAATCTGATTAAAATGAAAACTGTAGTGCCCATGAGAAATCACTGTCTTTGTCTAACTATGATAGACAAACTTTCTTGTCCATCATCAGCATTACTAATGCTAGTTCCTGGTGAGCAACACACTCCTTGGCCACACTATTTTAATTGACCAGAAGCTGAATAACTACATCAAATCTATAGTTGTATCTACTGATAGGAAGGTTGGGTTAGTGTGCCAAGCCAAAACGTTTTTCTTATCAGAATCCATCTTAAAAATTTATAAATGTACCATTTGTCCATATAGAGAATACTGTTGCAATATCTGGTTTGGTGCTCCTGCTATTCATCTGGATGTTCTTGATAAAATCCAAAGAAAAATCTGCAGTGTAATTGATCCTGATTTGGCATATCAACTTTAGTCACTTCCCTGTAATTCTGTGACATGGCTTTCCTTTGTCTTTTCTATAAGCTGGAGACGTGCAAATTTTCCCCAGCGAATTCAAATTCTTTTTCGACATATTTTTATAATATTGTGCATTGGGGTTGTCATTTAGCTTAATCTATACTACCGAGTATTTGCTTAGAAGCAAAATTTTTTGCCTATGAAGAAATTTTTAACATAGAAAAAAGACAAAATTTCCTGTATGGCTGATGTTAGTCTCCTGAAGAACAACACACTGTACCTCATTGGCCTCACTTTTTCAACTGACCTGAAGTGGAACAACTACATTTGATCTACAACTGTATCTACTGCTAGGATGGTTGGGTCACTGTGTTGGACCAGAAAGGTTTTCTTATCAGAATCTGTTGTGAAGTTGTCGTGGCAGAACTTTTCCGCATAGTTGTAGTGACCGGTTTGGTTGGAAGTAAGACACGGAAAACAGGAGGTAGGTTCAAAACATTGTATTAGTATAACAAGAAACAACATATACAAAAGTAAAGTGTTAGTAAGAAGTAAATAGAAATAAGTCTGAACGGTACATTTATGCTGTTTATTGCCTGATTAGTAGCTGTTCTTTTTTTTTTCTTTTGAGAAATCACTGTCATTGTCGAACTACGATAGACAAACTTTCCTGTCTGCCATCAGCATTGTTACTGCTAGTCTCCTGGTGAGCAACACCGTTATTTCAATCGACCAGAAGTAAATAAGCAAATAGAAATAAGTCCGAATGGTACAGTTGTGCTGCTTATTGCCTGACTAGTAGCTGTCATCAAGCTGCATTACTTAACTGCTGTCAACTGCCATGCAGGTAATTATATATAGTAAGAGGAAGAGTCCATTCCTTGTAGGAGGGCACCATAACAGAATCTATCTTGCACATTTATAAATCTACCATTCTTTTATCTAATTAGCCCTTAGAGAGTTAAGTTAAGGGGAGATAACTCAGACATCCAGATGTGGCATGGCTCATGGATCAAGAACAATACACTCCAGTGACCAAAATAAAGGGTTTGGTTCAAAATTCAAATCACCTGACAAAGGCTCGAGTATACAATGGTCAAAACAATATGAATATGGCAATGAAGATAAGGACAACAGTTCGAACAATTTAAATAATGTAAATACTGCTTCATCTCAGAAGTATAAACAAATATAAGAACTAATGTTATATATAATATTATTAATATTGTAAGAACTAATTGTTAATTTATTTGTTTGAACATTATATTTAATAGATACTGGTAATTGAGTAGATATTTTGTTTTTAATTAAACAGTATATATATATATATATATATATATATATATATATATATCTACTGACTTGAGTATTGTTTGAGAAATTTTGTTAAAAAAAGAATGTGTGTCATTCGGCAGAATTCAAACCTGTGATCCCTCACAACAAAATTTTAATTTTTAATTACAAACAGAATATCTACTCAAATGTAAGTATCTATTAAAAATAATGTTCAAACAAATAAATATGTCAGTTGTTAATCCATTTTGTTAATCTTTGAAACTTACTGTAATAGAAAGTAATGTTATATATATAGTATTATCAGAACTAATTTCATGATTATTATAAATGTAAGTTCTTATAATAAAAACTAATGTTGAAGCATAAAGTCATTTTTTGTGGGTACGCATGTTTCTATTTTTTTAATTATTTATTTTCTGAAACAGTGAAATTATAACAACTGGATGAGATCAAAAATTCTTATTAAAGAAAGACGTGCCATTTCTTAAATATGTAATTGAATTTTATGTTATCAAGATGATCTCATCAATGGACGAATATGTAATGGTAGGTTTCAGCTGTTTAAAGGCCAAAGTTTATCTATGTGTCTATGTCTTACACAACTCAAATTGTTAACATGTAAACAATAATTTTTGTTCCCCGCCATTTATATATATATATATGCACACACTACTGGGCATAATTATTAGGCCGCCCCAGTTTTAAAAAGAAATAATGTATTTTATACTATTTTTAGTATTAATTGCCAAGTGGATAATTCTAAATGAAAATAGAATGGTTTTTTGTTACTGCTGCTCAATAATATGCACATCAAATGAACTGTTCTGGTGTCCAGTTTTTGTGCTCTCTTCCCCATGCTAGTCTGTTCTTCTTATTGGCTGGCCAAAGCAAAGGCTTCCTGGATGCCTTATAAAATTTTGCAAAGCAATAATGCCAAAAGAACCATTGTTTTTATTTGGAATTAGCCACTTGGCAATAAATACTAAATATAGTATGAAATACATCATTTTTTTTTAAAAAAACTGGGATGGCCTAATAATTATGGATGGTAGTGTACGCTAGTCAATCTTTATTGCTGACACCTGTTTAAGAGAATGTATGTTTCTTAGCATCTGTGACTTGTACTATAGCTAAGCTGTGCAGGGTTTCATTGGATTTTTTAAAAATGGGTAAGTTGATGCGATTACAAACCGGACCAAGGCAGTTATGCACAAACCCTCGGTCATGATGATTTGTGAGTTCATGTTAGCACAAGATAAACTTGTGATGTGGTTATCGCATCTAAACTTATTTATAAATGGAACTTTGTCTGTGTGTGTGTGTGTCCATTACCTATAGACTCCGAAACGGCTGAAAGGATTTTCTTGAAAATTTACACAGTTGTACTATAAGCGTCTGCAAGTGTTCTTAGCTAGGTTTTGTGTTGAGGTACCCCCAATAAATATTGAAAATCGATAATCGAAAAAATCGGGTTATAGAAGGAGTGGTCTGATTTTAATCAAATTTGATACACTCATAGACAAAGACATAAAAAACGATATTCAGAAGTTTCAAGGTTGCAGTTCTTACAATAGTGAAAAAATCAATAATATATATAAAAGGCAAGATGTTTGTGCGTGTGTGTCTGTTTATCTGTCTGTATGTCCTTTATACAAATCCACAATTTTTATCCGATTCTCACCAAACTTCACACAAATATTCTTTAGGCAGAGTCTGAGCTCCAGGACCATGTATTAGTTTTAAAGCTTTCATTACACCCGAACAACACCGGGCTATACTGCTAGTATATATATATATATATATATATATATATATATATATATATATATGCACACACACACACACACATACAGGGTCTCCATAAAGTTCATGTGCACTTTAAAAAATTTATAATTTGTATTTGCAATAGAAGTAGGTTGTAAAAAGGAATAGAAAGAAGTAAATCTATATTTTATGAGGTTTATTGAAATTTTATTTAAGTTTCCACATGTCCTCCATCATTAGCAATACAAAGGGTAATACGATTTTGCAGTTTGTGGAAAACATTTGCCAACTGATTTACAGTAATGCCTGAAATCAAATTAGTTATTTTAGCTTTTAAATCTTCTAATGAACTAGGTTTCGTTGCATACACAATTGTTTCCACATGTCTCCATAAAAAAAATAATGGAGTCAAATCTGGTGAACGTGGAGGCCAATAAAATGGTCCACCCCTTCCAATCCATCTGTCAGGAAATTCTTGATTTAAAAACTGTCTAACATGCAGGACAAAGTGACAACATGAGCTCCATTTTGTTGAAACATTAAACTTTATAACATTTTTGCAGATTATTTCTGTCACAAATACAAATAAATTTATAAATTTTTTAAAGTGCACAAGGACTTTATAGACACCCCCACACACACACCCAGTTTATTTGTTGAAAGAGATTTTAGTTTAACATATTTTTGTCATAAATTGATCAATAATGAGATGAACATAAAGCATTAATAGAATTAATGCAGAGAAGCACATACACACAAAACCACTTAATCATGACTTAAAAGAATTTTAAATGGGTATATATACTCATATGGCAAAAAAAGGTCAACCTAAGACAGTGAAGAGGCCAGCCCAAAAATTTGTAAAAAGAAGTCAATTCAACTTGCTTAAAAGGTTCAACAAAATAAAAGCAATAAACCACCAATAAATCTTACACCACTTAAAAGGCAGCATTCATCAAGCAACAAAATCCCTCATACACAAATATGTCAAATTACAGCAAACTTTATATAAATGTGAAAAAATTTGGTAAACAGCAACAATAAAAGCAAACTACCCTGAAGAGTGAAGATATTGCAATAATACTTTTATGAAACTTAAAAGTTGGCATGAAATAACACAGTTCAACTAAGTGACAAACTTCAAATTAATTATATATATATAAAATCAATGTTCACCCAAGATCAGGCTCAAGAGTCACTCAGGGTAAAGGATTACTATGTAGTGCTGTATGAGTGTAAGAATTGGCAAGAAGTGAAGTTCATGGGGTTAGGCAGGAAGTCTAATAGGTAACTTTACACTTAAAGAGGTCAAGATTGTAATGACTAAGAAAACATTTTGTGTTGTATTTTTTCTCTTATATTAGGTTGTCACATATGAAATGACACACTTTACAGGAATTAAATAAATGGATTTTGAAATGTTAAATAACTAATTTATTTAGTTGAAAGAGGGACCATGTTGATAAATTACTGTTCTCTAATGTATCTTTAAATTCTTGATCCCATCTTTAAAAACAATTCTCATCCTTTGCTTCGATTTCCTCTTCCTTATTGGAGAATGTTTTATTGCATATGAAAATCTCAAAGTGCTTTAACCCTCTAGGGCCATTCGTATTATATTAATAAGTAGTAATTAGTGGGGGATCAGTTTATTACTTCATGACAATAGAAAACCGATCACCCACTTTATGCCCAGTATAAGCCTTAACCCTCTAGGGCCATTCGTATCATATTATATTAATAAGTAGTAATTAGTGGGGGATCAGTTTATTACTTCATGACAATAGAAAACCGATCACCCACTTTATGCCCAGTATAAGCCTTAACCCTCTAGGGCCATTCGTATTATATTAATAAGTAGTAATTAGTGGGGGATCAGTTTATTACTTCATGACAATAGAAAACCGATCACCCACTTTATGCCCAGTGGAAGCCTTAACCCTCTAGGACCATTCGTATCATATTTGATACAGTATGAAAACAAGCCTCGAAAGAAATATTTTCCTGAAAAATTTTTTAAGAGAAATATTTTATAAATTTCAAATGAAAGCAGTACTGACTGCTCAGTCAATGAATACCAAATGTTTCCTTATAGGGAAATACCAAATGTTTCCTTATAGGGAAATACTGTATCAAATATGATACGAATGGCCCTAGAGGGTTAATCAGTCAAAATCAGTCGAAAAGATATCAGGTTAATATGGAGGATGAGGCAATATTTCATAATTTAGGATATGCAGCTTTTGAGAGTAACAAGAAAGGACTACTAATAAACTGCAAGAAAACCGAATGCATGGTCATGAGCAAAAAGGGCAGCCCAAAATGCCAAATACAGGTAGAGGATACTAAAATCAAGCAGGTAAAAAATTAAAAATACCTAGAAAGTGTTCTAACAGAAGACGGAAAGTGTAAAACAGAGATTCGAAGGCGAATTTTTCATGGTGAAGGAATCATTCTATAAATTGAGTAAAGTATTAAGAAAAAGAACAATTTTGCTAGAAACAAAGAAGAGAGTACTGGATTGCTATGTGATGTCAGTTCTTCAATATGGCTGTGAATGCTGGACAATATCATCGAAGATGAAGAAAAAACTTGAAGCAACTGAAATGTCGTTCTACAGAAGGATGCTGTGAATATCATGGATCAAGCATGTGAGCAATCATGAGATTTTGGAAAGAATCGAAATGAAAAGGAAATTAATACTGAGCATCAGGAAGAGACAGCTGAAGTTCCTGGGACATGCAATGAGGAAGAAGGGTTTGGAGAACCTGATATTACCAGGCCAGATAGAGGAAAAAAGAGACAAAGAAAAGCAGCGGATAATATATTTGAAGGACCTGATCAGGTGGGTGACAGAATGAGGGTTGCGTGGAGTAACAAGAGAATGCACGCTAAGAGCCACTGGAGATAGATGTGGAAAACCATGATCGCCTACGTCCTGAAACGACAGGGCACATAGAAGAAGACTCTTTTGAATAGTTGACTATAAAGCTTGTGGCTGTGTGTCATTATAAAGCAAAAGTCTAGGATGTTTCTTTTTCAAATTTTCATGCATACACTCAATTTCTCTACAATATAAGGTGGTGGTCATTGTTTTTCCCTTGAGGCAAGAATGAATAATAAATAGCCCCTGTGAAAGACCACCATGCAGTAACCATTAAATTTTTAAGGTGCAGTGGAGGTTTTGGATATTGTTTTGGTGATTCACTTTCATCTATTCACTGGCTGACTTTCTTATTGTTTTCAAAAAGTATCCATTTCTACTTACATCTAATGTTGCAAGGCAAAAATGGTTCTTTTTTTCCAGTTTGTACTAATACAGTAAGATTAATCAATACTGTTTGATTGTAAACATTTTCAGTGGGCTAATGAGTAACAAGAAATTCAGAGAAAAATTATATGGAAAGAAAAACAGTCAGGAATGAGTCAAGATGTTTTATATACTAAGAAGGTTACTTCATTAGTTGACCGGATCAACAACCAACCAAAAAATGTATCATTTCATGTGTGACTATATATATATATATATATTTTTTTAATCATCACCCCAAGCAAGGCATTCCACTGCCACTATAGTGCAGGGGGGTTACATAGGGCGATTGGGTATAGGAAATGTCAGAAGGAGGGTGATAGACTAGTTAGGATGTACATAGGGAGAGAGATGGAGAGAATGGGTGTGAGTTATGAAACTGTGTGATATGAAACTGATTCCATGATAAATCCTTTATTTGAACAAGTCCATTCTCCAAATGAAAAGCATTACTAAGTTTCTGCCGTTCGGTTGCCCACTATTAGTCAGATAAAAAGTGCAAATGCTGTTCTGCATATGTCAATGTGATCTTGTTCAGACTAACATGTTTCTGTTGGCTCTGCCCGTTCTTGTAAACAAAAGTAACCGCTGTGACATTTACTTGCCTGCTGATGAGATGGCATTTGCTGTCTGAGATAGAGAAACTAAAGATTTCATGACATTTCCTGTCAGGTATCATTCCTTTGTAAAACTTAGTGGAATATTATATATGTGCAAAATTTCTCATCACTATCACTGTTAAGCAACTTCAAACTTAGTCAGTACCTAGGTAGGTGACCATTTGGGAATACTAAATGCTTTAAGTTTGGATTTTGAGAGTGGTGTAATGGATAATGGCTTGAAATTGGAAATCAGAGGGCTGTGTTCTAATTCCAATCAGGTTTGTTATATTATGTGTAATTACCCATGGAAATGTACAAGTCCATTTTTCCTCTCCTCAGCCATGGGTTAAATAGCAGGGCTGACTTGGCCCTATAGCTTTGGTTGGTAACCAGTTTTTTGTAGAGAGTCACAGCAGCCTACTGTGTGAATTTCTTCAGCCAAGTCAATCATGATTTGAGAAGTGACATATTTTGTATCATGCATCGTAAGTGGAGTTGAGTACTTTCATGAGAGTTATAAGCAGCTGACCATGTTACCCTTCTGTCCCAGTTATGGATTAATTAGTAGAATGTGTATCAGTAAATCATTATTATCTTAAAAAAATTCTGACAATCTGAAAATATTTCCTGGCTTTAAATAACCTGCAAATGGTTGATAAGCTGTAAAAAAACATAAATAAATTAGAACAGGAGACTAGTGCTGGGGTTACAGTGAGAGAGAAAAAAGTGGGTACAGGGGATGTCAAAAAAAAAAAAAGAGATGGATGAGAATCAAGTATATAAAAGATGGCAATTGAAGTTGCATTTAAACTTTTGAAGATTGTAGGTATTAGGGAAGCAAGCAATTGGAAGTGAATTTCACAAATAAAAAGTGCGAGAAAAGAAACTGTTAGAGTAGAAGAGATGGTTATATTTAATTATTTCTATGATAAAAGGGTGGGACCTTGATGCCAGTCTAGTAGCATGTGTAAATACATCTGGTCATGGTACCAGGGGAAAAAAGTTTGTCAGAGCATTTTCCATGAAAATACTTGAAGACTAAAATAGCTAGCACATGGAACTTTGAATAAAAAAATAATTATTTACTAAAGGTATTGAATCTCCATTCTATCTTAAGTGAAAGATTAAGAAGAAAAATTTCTATCAGTACTCAAAAGAGCAATAACAGTTAGTGGACATGAGAAACCTATTTTCCCAGAATGCTTTTTTTAAAAATGTAAAAGTTTGGTTAATGAATGCTGAATATTTCCTGTATTGAAATGGTTTCATATGATAAGTTAATCAGTTAAATGCCATACGGGATGCACAATTGGGCGATCATGTCTTGAAAGATACATGACTGACTGGACAGAAAACTTGCCATTACTTTTTGTGGTATACTGGTTGCCACCTAAGGCTATAGAACTGAATGTTTTGCTGTTTAACTCACAGCTGGTGAGAGAAGAGACAGATTTGTACTGTTTTGAAGGGTATTTGTGCATAAGTGAATGCAAAAAATTCAACTGGAATTTGAACTCAGTTCTCAGATTTTGTTTTCTGAACCAATATCCACTGCACCACAATGCACAATTTGTGAAACTAAAAATAAAACAGAAATGTAAGTAAATATTCCTTTATTAAAAGCTATGGGCTAGTAGAACATGTATTCTGGCAATCTAAAAATATTTTCTGGTTTTAAATAACCTGTAAAGGGTTAAGCAAAAAAAAAAAAAAAATTAATCAGGACATAAGTAATCTCAGCCCTCCATAACTTCCTATTTTTTGTTGATCTTAATGTTTGTCACATGATGTCTACTATGAACAACCATTTTCTCAGATCAATGATTAAAAATGGCTTCAAGCAAATGAATCATATCGAACAGGACTATTGGATCTTGTAAACTGGTGTGACAGAATCACAAACTAACAAACTTTACGAAGTTGCAGAAATCATTATTTGAAGACTCAGTAAAATCAATAGCAAATGAAACTTGGGAGGGAAAATAATAAATTACTGAAGATGTTGACTTTCCATTCAATATAAGGTAAAAGATTAGGAAGAAAACTTCTCCTCAAAAGAGCAATAACAGTGAATGCGAGAAACCTATTTACCTGGAAAACTGTTTCAAGGGAAAGTTATTAATTTCAGCCAACAGTAATCCTAAAAGTTTGGTCAATGAATTCTGAATATTTCCTCGATGGAAACACCGTATCTCACCATTGCCACTGAACTGCCTCAAAGTAAAAAAAAACCCTCTACCCACTGTTGGCTTTGCGCCACATTTTTTGTATTTCGAAATAAATATTACTTTACTCTTTTGTGTGTGTGTGTGTGGAGGAGGGATTATTGCTAACACTATTGTATAAAAATTGAGACCATTGTAAATATTCACAAGAGGTTTAAAAATTTTTTTTTTAAATTCATTTTATTCCTCACCCCACACATACAAATTGTATATATGAGGACTAGTAAGGATTTTGCAGAGACACTGAGGTATTGTGGTGGCTGTTGTAAGAATGCTAAGAAAGAATGTGTTGTTTTGTTATAAGGAATACTTTGGTATGTTTGGGTCAGTAACTGTGGCTAGTCAAATTTAATTATAAAACAGATGTTAGACCAGCCTTTCCCATCCACCCTTTTTGGTTTTGTACCACATTTTTATATTTTTCAAAATCAATATTACTTCCTCTTTTATATATATGTGTGTGTGTGTGTGGTGAGGAGGAGTTATTGCTAATACTATTTTGTTTAGTTTCTAGTATAAAAATTGTAACCATTGTAAATTGTACATGTAGGGACTAGTAAGGACTTCACTGAGACTTTGAGTTCTTGTCGTGTCTGTTGTAAGAATGTGCTGCTTTAGTGTAAGGAATACTTTGGTGTGTTTGGGTCAGTAACTGTGGCTAGTTAAGTTTAATTATAAAACAGATGAAGACCATCCACATTTTTTTGGCCTTGTGCCACATTTTTGTATTTTATAAAATGAATATTATTTTCCCCTATGGTACCTAAACTTTATAAATTTGAGTGTAGTACTGGATTTGCAGTAAGGTCTCATCATTTTCTAGTTGAAATAGCTTGATGTAAGTCTAAGTTCTTTAGTAATAGTTTTATTGCACTTCTCACTTGAGGAACTCTCTTCCACATTCTCAGTAATGTTTGATTTTAAAAAATTTAAATGCCATGTCAGTTGTTATCTTCTGTCTTCTTAATAATTGTTCTTTTCTTGTTCTCTCTCACTAATAGTGTTTTTTTTTTTCATGTTCTCTAATACACAACAATCATTTGTGTCTTAGTGGCTTTATTGATTTGCTCAAGGTGAAAAGATTAAAAAAGAAGAGTGTTGATTCCATGTGTTTTTGGCACATTCCACATCACTTATTTTAGAATCTTTAGTTGTCAGCTATAAGATATAGGAGTTAGTATGTTGTAGTCATGATCATAAGTTCTGTAACTTTTTTTTTTTAATCATATCACCCTGGGCAAGGTGGTAAGGCCACTGGTGTGCAGGGGGCTATGTAAGAGTGAAAAGATTGGAAAAGAGAAAGCCGGAAACCACATCCTAAACAGGGAACAAGGGATGAGCCTCTACACCTGTTCAATAGATGTGGGTGGAGTGTGAACCTTATGATATATACATGTGTGTGTGTGTGTGTGTGTGTGTATAAAGGCAAAATGAAAGCTTTTTTTTTTTTTACCATCAGGTTTGTCCTTGAATGGATTTTGTCATGACAAATATAAGAATTTTATTTTGAAATTTGTATTTATAGACAAAATTTATGATATTGTTAAGTCTCTAAATCTCTAAATTTAAGAAAACTAAAAAATATTCTTAAGACTTACACTGAAAGCCAAAGAAAACTACAGAAAATGCTAAATGATATAATTTAATGCCTAATGAATGAAAGTGAGTAAATGTTATTGTCCTATTCTTTGTTAATTTTCAGTGTCATGTTTTTTTGTATTTTATGCATCCTACCAATAAGCATATCTTTTGTCCTGTCAGTTATTTTATTCACATACACATTTATTTGTAATACTCATTCTTTCTATTTCTGAACACTTTGAGCCATCAATCTTTTCTGCCTTCATTTGATCAAACCTTATTTGTGTGATGTTCTCTATACTGTTAATTACATTGGCAATAATTATTGTCTTTTTCGTAGAGACACCACATATGCTGCAGTCATAGCAACTGTCATGCATTTTGGGCAAGATAGCCTCATGAAGCTCAACCTTCTCCAGGCTGGTTTGAATTCAGTTTTTTCGTTCTCTTAGACTGGTTGCTGACCAAAGCTATAAAGCATGGAGTTTTCTGCTCTATGCCTATATTTGGTCAGGAGAAGAGATGGAGTTCCTTACCCAAAGATATTTGCACAAGGCTTGCTTATCATCCGATTCAAACTCAACCTTGGTCTCTTGAGCAGAAGTTATGGTTTATGCCTTGTTCCCTGTTTAGGATTCTAAAGTTTGCTTCAACTCTATACTCCTGATGCCTCAACCTGAACTGTGAAATTCTGTTCAATATTCATTTTGTTTATTTTTGTTTTTTGCCAAAATAGATATAGTTAGGTTTGCCTATGATCTGTTACATACTCCTCTGTGGTGTTTTGAAGAGGAGTAAAGGTTTATCTCTTGTCCTTTGTTTAGGATTCTAAAGTTTGCTTCAACTCTATACTCCTGATGCCTCTACCTGAACTGTGAAATTCTGTTCAATATTCATTTTGTTTATTTTTGTTTTTTGCCAAAATAAAAATAGTTAGGTTTGCCTATCATCTGCTGCATACTTCTATCTGGTATTTTGAAGAAGAGTAAAAGTATAAACCTTTACTCCTCTTCAAAACACCTTGTTTCCTAATTAGGATTGGTTTTCCAGTTTCTTCTAAGGTGTACTTCTGTACTATACTTCTATACATCTCTACCTGAAATGTTATTTACTAATTAATTAATGGAAGGGCTGATTTTAATATTCATTTGAAGCTGTAGGAACTTGATTTCTTAATATTGGCATTTGACTTTCTGCCACTCCTCCTCTCCCCTCTCTCTCTTTGGTCAATGAAGCTAGAGGCCAACTGAATAAAAAGAGAAAAGGAATTCACCATGATGACTATAAAGTTTCACTCAAATAATATTAATATTACTACTCTAGGTCTTTCTTTACTGGAAAAATGAATGTAAAGTTTCACTCAACTCGGTTTATATTTTGATAGCAGCTGATTTTGTCTCTGGTAAGCTTGATTGATTTTTTTTTCCTTCCCTGAGCTTTTAAATTTTAAAATTAATCATTATATATGTATTTATTCTTTAATTTTTGTCACATATAACGTTGGATAATTTTAAAAATATACTTGTGTCAGTTAAGATTTCAGTTAGATCTTTTAGGTATCCAGACAGGAAGGGATTTTTATTTTAAATTTTTAAGGAAAGATATGTTAAAATACTCTTCCAATGATTACTAAGAGATCTCATGATTTTAACTAAGTTATAACTCTAGGGAATTTTTAATTTATTTATTGTATTTATTTTTTTTAAATTTATTCTTAAATTGTAGGAGATAGACCCTCCTATTGCCCTGTTCATACTCCTCCCTGTTCTGAACAGAAGTAGAGGCTCAAGCTTTGTTTTCTGTTTAGAAAGGTGTTCCTGGTTTTTTTCATCACTGTAGGTCTTAATAGTAGTGCTGTTGTAAGCTTTTTGCTATGTGTGTAGATGGTGGTGATATCTCTTCATTCTGAGGGAACCAGATTGGCAGTTTCCTGGTTGCTGTTTCCGACTGGTGGTTAGGAGCTCAAACTCCTGCATAGCATCTTGACAGTTGACAGGCTGCTCTGATCAACAGTTAAATAACAGTTCCCTTCCTTCATATGTTGCATTTGACGACTGACTGATATTACTACTCTAGGCCTTTCTTTACTGGAAAAATCACGAATTATGACATCACACAAAGTAAGAACTAAAACTAAACCAGCTAAACATGAATCACCTAAATCTATTTACATCTCTTTCTCGAAAGTCTGTGGTATCTGCACCAACTTTTGCAGTGTTGAATCCTTCATCAAAGTAAATTCACCTGACATCTTAGCCCTCTGTGAAACTAACCTTTACCTCTCTATTCCTTCTTTGATTTCTATGTCTTTAGTTACCTTCCCTCTTTAGAAAGGACTCCAATGTCCATATGCATGGAATTGGTAGTAATGTCAGTGAACATCTCCCTGTAAGCTAGGGTGATTTCTCTTGAATCTCTTGATCATTCCTATATGTGTCTCCATCTCTTTCTACTAAACTTGGTTAGCTATCTTTTCTTTTTCTACCACTCACCTTAATCTCCTGACTGTTACATACTTGACAGCATCTCTAAAAATATAGATAAAGCCATTCACTCTGTCATTCACTCACTCATATATTTGTGTTTGGAGACTTCAATGCCCACCATGTCAAATGGCTGGAAAACTCTGTTACAGATCTTGTTGGTGTCCATACCATGACCTTTTCAATTCATTACGCAAGTAGTTGATCTCTCCACGCATTTTTCTAATAACACTATTGGAACTGACTCACTGCTAGATCTCTGTTTCACTTCTGTCCCTGACTCTTGCTATGTTATGCAGCTTTACTCTCTTGGAAACACTGATCATGTGGTTTCCATTAATTTATCATCTCACATCCCCCTCTTTCCAGGAACCCCAGCAGAATATCCTGAGCAGACTGGGAGTCGTTTCACGATTTCCTGTGTGACACACCTTGGAACAAAGTTTTTGGTCTTTTCATTGAAGACTGTGCATCTGAGGTCACTTCATGGGTTAAAGCTGACATTGATGATTTCATCCCAGTCAGGAAGTTACGACTTAAACCCCATTCATCCCCTTGGTTATCCCCTGCTTGCTCAGCTGCTATTGCCCACAGGAATCAGTTCTTCCTGCTTTATCGAAGCCATGTGTCTGACAACAATAGGAACTTATTTACTTCTGCTCATAATCAGTACAAGAGGTTCCTAAATGATGCTAAGCTGTTATTTGCCGAAAGAATTAAACAGTATATAGCATTTCACAAGTTCAGCTCCAAAGACTACTGGCAGCTCTGTAAAAATGTGTTAAATAACTGCAAGCCCTTAATTCCCCATTTAATCAATGAATTTGAAGTTCTCGTGTCTTCAGCGGACAAGGCTTTGCTTGCAGGTTCTCTACCAACTCAACATCTGATTTGTCTGAGGTATCCGTGCCCACCTTCCCACCTAGAACTGTGGCTCAACTTAGTAATGTTCACATTGCTCTCTAGCTGGTCTCTAACATAATTTCAAAGCTTGACCCCAATAAGGTGGGTGGAGGTGATGAAATCCCAATCATTGTCCTGAAGAAATGAGTTCCTCAATTCTCATCTGTTTTCTTTAAACTCTACAACTACTACCTTTATGCTTCTTGCTTCCCTGCCTGCTGGAAGTCCTCCTCTGTGATTCCCATATTTAAGAACATTGGAGAAGTTTCAGACCCCTCCAATTTTTGCTTTATCAGCCTCCTACCAATTTTTGGCAAAGTTTTTGAGGCTATTATTAATGCTGAAGTGGTTCAACATCTCACAGCCCATGGCCTCTTCTCTGATAAACAGTATGGTTTCCACTTTACCAGGTCTACTACAGATATGTTAACAACCATCACAGAGTATATATACCAGGCTCTTGATAAGAACAGCAAAGCTCGAGCTGTGTTATTAGATATCTTCAAAGCATTTGACAGAGTCTGGCATGCTGGCCTTTTATGCAAGCTACATGGTTATGGTATAACTGAATGATTGTTTGACCTAATCCAGTTGTTCCTTTCAAATCGTGTAATAGAGATAGTATCTGGAAGCATGCCCATTCAAGACTATCATACAAACACAGTTGTCCCTCAAGGCTCTATTCTAGGTCGTACGCTTTTTCTGATCTTCATCAATGATCTCCCTGATGTAATCAGATCCCAAGTAAGCATTTATGCTGACGACACAACAATTTACTTTCATCTCAATAAGACATCTGCCAAGGCTAAAAAGCAAACTTTGTTGCTAATCTTGAAAAGGAACTCCAATCTCTGGTGGACTGGGGTAAGAAATGGCTTATAAATTTTAATACTTCCAAAATGAAGCTGCTATCATTTAACCACCATAGACAACTGCTTCTACCCTCACATCAGAATAGATCAGGATAGCCTCTCTTAAAGCAAAACACTGCTCATCTTTGGCCTAAATCTATCAGCCAACTTCAAGTGGAATTGACTACATTGAATCCATAGCTAAATTTGCTGCTCGGAAGGTTGATTCCTTTTGTTGGGCCAGGAAGTTTTTCTCATCTAAATCCATCTTGCACATACATAAATCTACCATCCACTTGTGCATTGAATATTGCTGGCACATCTGGTCTGGTGTCCCAGCTACTCATCTTGGGCTTCTTGACAAAATCTAATGAAGAATTTGTAATGTAATTGATTCCAACCTGGTAGCTTAACTCCAGTCACTTTCTCACCAACATAGTGTGGCTTCTCTCTGTCTCTTCTACAAATACTTTCATGGCTTCTACTCTGATGAGCTTAGCTCCCTGGTGCTCTCTCTGCTTGAATTTAGTTGAGCTGCTAGTCCAGCAGCTAGATTCCACCCGTTTACAGTGAAACCAATCAAATATAACTGCAACTTCTACTCTAGCAGCTTCTTTGCTCGCACTTCCCATTTGTGGAATTCTTTCCATATACTTGCTTCCCTGAAAGCTATAATCTCCAAGAATTTAAATGCAAAGTCAATTGCCGTCTCTTATCTTCTTGATGCGTATCCTTACTTTGATAATCCTTGTTCTTCTCCCTTTCCACTTCTCTCTCATGCAGCTCTTTTCACATCTGTATTCTCTTCCTTTTCTTATCCATTCTCTGACTCTCCTATAATTTTTTCCTTTTTCTCATCACTCACCTCTTATGTAACTTTCTGCCCACTAGCGGCAATTCTGCTTTACTTGGGGTGAAATGATTAAAGAAAAAAAAACTGAATCTTGACTTCATCAAGTCTAGAGTTATTTTCTTTTCTGCTTAGCCCCCAATAACTTCACTTTTTGTTCTTTCTTATGCTTATATAACTCTATACAATATTTTTCTACCTTGAGAGGCTCTCAAGTATTGTATTGGGTGAGCATTAGTAAAAAAAAAAAGAAAATGAATATAACAAACTCGAACTGAGTTCAGTTGTTGGGTGATATAAGAAATTTGGCATCCTCTTCAACTCAACAGATGTTTCCTAATTTAAGTGATCATCTAGTGTTTCCATAGAATTCTGTTGTCAATACATTTGAGCAACAACAAAGAAAACAGAATGAAAAAGGACATTTAAACTTACCATCAGGAAAACAGTTGAAATTTTAGGACATATAATGAGGAAAGAGAACATGGAAAATTTGATACTCAGAGGAGACATTGAATGCAAGAGGGATAGAGGAAAACAACTCATTACCTGCTTAGTTGACAAAACAGGAACTAAGATATATAGCAAAAAGGCAGAATTTATGTGCTACAAAGGATAGGATATTGTAGAAAGTCATGATTGCCTATGCCATAAAGAGAGACAAAACATAGAATAATAAAACTTTATCAAAACATGTGATATTTTTTTTTCATTTCACTTCAATGGAACCAACACTAGTGTGTGGAGAGTTACAGTGAGAAAAAAGACTGGATACAGTGGGATGAAAAATTGGATACACAGGGTATTGAAGAAAAGATACAGTGAGAGAAAAGACTGGATACAGGGGGTATTGAGGAAAGGATACAGTGAGATAAAAAAACTGGATACACAGGGTATTGAAGAAAAGATACAGTGAGAGAAAAGACTGGATACAGGGGTATTGAAGAAAGGATACAGTGAGTGAAAAGACTGGATACAGTGGGTATTCAAGAAAGGATACAGTGAGAGAAAAGATTGGATACAGGGGTATTGAAGAAAGGATACAGTGAGATAAAAGACAGGATACAGAGAGTATTGAAGAAAGGATGAAATGAGAGAAAAGACAGGATACAGAGAGTATTGAAGAAAGGATGCAATGAGAGAAAAGACTGGATGCAGGGGTATTGAGGAAATGATACAGTGAGTTAAAAGACGGGATACACGGGGTATTAAAGAACGGATACAGTGAGATAAAAGACTGGATACAGGGGGTATTGAAGAAAGGAGAAAAGATGAACAGGATTCAAGAAGAGAGAAGATGGTAATTAATGTTTCATTTAAATTTTTGGAGATTGTAACTATTAGGGAAATCAATAAATGAAAGGAAGTTCAACAGGCAGGATGTGTGAGAAAAGAAACTATTAGAGTAGAAATGATTTCAGAGATAAAAAAAAATAGACAAAGTCATTATATTTATTAACTTGGAAGGACAGGAAATTGTGGAGTGCCCAGAAGGAACATACGGAAGACCAGGATGAGTCATTTGACTTATAATTTAGAGTGGGCGGCTGAATCAACAGGAAAGACATATGTCATAAATTCATAGCACAAAACCATTTTATTAGTTTCAAAGAGCCTTTCACTGATGGATTCTAAACATGAGAAATTTAGTTGAGACACCTCTTGTCATAAGGACATTCATAATAAACTTTCTGAGTGTATGTAAATGTCTATTTAAACATCAATGGTTATTACATGTGTGAATCTTGTGCTTGTTACTATCAATGAAGTCTTGTCTATTTCTGTTTTCAAAACACTTCCTGCACTGAGATTGTGTTCCCCATTCCCCTTTAGTTTCTTACCAAGAAAGGGGAAGGCTCTGTTAAAGACATGAAACTTTCCTCACATGTATTTTAGGTCAAGTTTATCAAAAGAAGCTGCTGCTGTTTAGTGAAAAGCAAAAGTGATTGAGTCATTTCACAAATATGTAGGTAGTTATCTTCTCACTCTAACAAAATATAACCCAGTGTTGTTTTTAAAGGGGGTTTTTCATGCATATGCGCAGTCCTGCTTCTACATTCTTTTAGGTTGTAGACGATCATGACTCTCCACGACTTTCTATAACTTGCAACTCTTAGTAAAATTTGTTTTTTCACTATTCCTCCAAGTGTCTTTTTTTTGCTATCCATTTATACAATGCTTACAGCCTATCACGATGAATACACCTGTTCTCACTTGATCACCAAAGTTAAGCAATGTTGAGCCTGGTCAGTACTTAGATGGGTGACTGCTTGGGAATACCAGGTGCTGTAAGCGTTTAGTGGCGGATGTGCATGCTTACGGCCATATTACGTTGAATACACCGGTTCTCGCTCGATCACCAAAGTTAAGCAACGTTGAGCCTGGTCAGTACTTAGATGGGTGACTACTTGGGAATACCAGGTGCTGTAAGTGTTTAGTGATGGATGTGCATTGTGGTGCAGTGGATATCGGCTTGGAAAGAGAAATCGGTGAGCCAAGTTCGAATTTCAGTTGAATACCCTGCATTCACTTAAGCACTGGTACCGTTGGGGAAGGTATTAATCCGTCCCTTCCCTCCAGTTATAGGTTAAATAACAAGGGTAGGACTTGGGGGACCCTGCTCTTAAAAACAAATCCCAATGAATCTTGATACTTGAAAAGAAAAAAGTATTACTAGACACAAAACTTATATAAAAACAACAATAAATTGTTGAAAGAAAAAGGTATTACCAACAATAAATGAATAAAAATTTAGTTGGCATTAAATGACTTGCCGAAGTTGATATGCCATAAAAACCAACCAACCAACCAACCATTTATACAAGTTTGTTAGATGGTTAGGAAGGCATGGTGGATTGATGGTTAATGACTCAGATTGAGGAATTGGAGAGCCAATTTAAAATTTACATTCACTTATGTGCTAATGCCCTTGGGAAAGATATGAATCCATCTTTTCTCCCTCCACCTATGGGTAAAATAGCAGGGTAGATTAAGTTCTATAGCCTTGGGGGCAACCAGTTTAGGAGAAGGAAACTTATACTGGATCACACTATTCTACTAAGAATTTGCATGTTTGAATGAATACAACCTTTGCTTTGCTTGCTCAGCTTTCATTCGAATATGCCAGATTCATTTTATGGAACCAGCTCAACTGAATGCTACGAGGTTACTCGTAGCTTTCTGTTGTCCATTTTAAATTCAGTATATCCTCTGGGTGCCAAATTCTTCAAGTGCACTTACCTCATTATGTATCCTAGAAATTTTATCTTTTTCTGATTCCAAGTATATGCATTCATTTTGTTTCTATATTACAAAATCTTTCTTTGTTTTCATACAATCAGTGATGTTAAGCTATGTCAAGCCCAGCTGACAGTTTGGGAATACCAGGTGTTGTGAGCGTGTATGAGAAGATATTGTAATGGTTAATGGCTCAGAATTGGAAAACAGAGAGCCAAATTTCAGTTGCAGTCAGGTTTGTCATTTTTTGCTTATGGGAAAATACTCTTGGAAAAGGTATAAATCCATCTCTTTCCCCTAGGTAAAAGTTAATTGGTAGGACATTTATCAATAAATCATTCTCTTCAACAAAAAATTCTTTCTGGCTTCAGTAAATCTGCAAAAGCCTTAAAAGCTGTAAAAACAAACCAATCAATCAACTTTTGAAATTGATCTAAGTTCTAATTCCAGTCAGGTTTGTTACATTCACTCACATGCATATACTCTTGGAAGAGGTAAGAATCCTCTCTTTTCCCTGCCGTTATGTAGGGTTTCTATCTGAAGGTCATTACCATCTCAAAAATATTGCTAATGCAATATTCACTTGCAGCTATTACGAGGATGTATTTATACAGTGTAACCCGGATATAAGAGAGTTGTCATGACTGGATAAAAGTTCTCTTATATCCGAGTTTGGTCTGTTTTATATATATTACCACAGGCTCTAATTTGGGACCAGAGAAAATCTCTCTTATATCGGGGTTTCTCTTATATCAGGGTCATACTGTATATCAAAATAATATTAATAATGTCTAAAAGTTGTAGTAAGGGATTTTATTGAGGCCTATGTCTTGTTACAAAAAAGTTTTAATTCAGTAAGTAGTCGTAAAAATAAGGAAATTAGAAATAGAACGTTTGGAAGATGCCAGAATGTTCCAGTAAAATCTAAAGAATTTTTAAAGGTTTTAGAAATATGCAAATTAGGTGTTAGCCCTATAAAAATAGGGTTTTGGGCAGTGAGTAGTTAGTTGATAACAAGATGGGCTGACCTTATCAGCTCCGGCTTTGATTCAAGGATTTATATCCAGCCGAAAGAATCTCATAGAAATGTCCGACCAACTAAAACCTGCCCGTTACCTATAGACTCCGAAAAGGCTGAAAGGATTTTCTTGAAGATTTACGCAGTTGTACTATAAGCGTCTGTAAGTGTTCTTAGCTAAGTTTTGTGTCAAGGTACCCCCGATAAATATGGAAAATCGATAACTGAAAAAATCGGGTTAAAGAAGGAGTGGTCCAATTTTAATCAAATTTGATACACTCATAGACAAAGACATAAGAAATGATATTCAGAAGTTTCAAGGTTGCATTTCTTAAAATAGTGCAGAAAATCAATAATATATATATAAAAGGCAAGATGTTTGTGTGTGTATCTGTTTATCTGTCTGTATGTCCTTTATACAAATCCACAATTTTTATCCGATTCTTATCAAACTTCACCCATATTCTTTAGGCTGAGTCTGTGCTTCAGGACCATGTATTAGTTTTAAAGCTTTTATTATACCCGAGCAATGCCGGGCTATACAGCTAGTCCTAAATAAAATCAACAAACTAATTCTCATAGACAACCACAGATTATACAGAGATAATGGCTTAATGATAGCATTGGACAACAAAGAGAAAACACTTTACAAACTCTTGAAAGATCGAGATGTGTATGAAAGCAAACACAACTTTAAAGTACGTAAACACAAGATCTAACCATCCCACAAGCATAATCAAGCACATTCATAAAGGAATAGGACACAGGCTATCATAAATTTGTCAAACAAAGCAATATTTGATGAAAAGAAAAAAGATTATGATGATGTCCTAAGAAAATCTGGCCATAAGAACATTTTAGAATCCAATCCCCAACCAAGCAGACAAATAAAAATCAATAATAGAAATCAAAACATTATCTGGTTCAATCCACTATTTAACTTAAAAGAAAAACCAAAATAGGACAAATATTTTTTTTTAAATTGATCAATAAACACTTTCCAAAAATCTCAGAATTTAACAAAATTTTCAATAGGAATACAATCAAACTGAGTGATGGCTGTACTAGTAATTTAGAAAATTACATAAAGAAACAAAATGCCAGAGATTTAAATAGCAATGTACAAAACAACATCATGAATAAGGAATGTAACTGTAGGGACAAAAATAAATGTGCACTTTGAGGACTTTATAATACAAAAGGAGTTATTTACAAAGCAAAAGTCAGTCAGTTAAGTGCCATACGTGATACATGCTTGGGCGATCATGTCTTGAAAGAGACATGACTGACTGGGCAGAAGATTATCCCGCAGTAGGTTGCCATTGCTTTCTGCGGTAGACTGGTTGCCAACCAAGGCTATAGAACCCAATCTGTCCTGCTATTTAACCCATAACTGGAAGGAAGAGACGGATTAATACCTTTCCAAGGGTATTTGTGCGTAAGTGAATACAATGGAGCAAAAGTACATGACATAAATGGTAAAAAAAAACATATTTGGGATCTATCAAAGACACTTTTAAAACTAGATGGAATAACCATAAGTCTACATTTAAACTATTTAGAAAACTTAAAAAATTGTTCAAAATTGGCTAGCATGTGGAAATTGAAATGAAAATATGGAAAAGACCTCGACATAATTAATGTAGAGTATAACGAAAACAGCCAAGCCTTACAATGTTGGTTAAATATGTAGACTGTACCAGGAAGAAAAGTTAGCTTTTATGTTATTCCCAAACAAAAATGAATTAATGAAAGAACAGAAATTATGACTAAGTGTAACCATACCAAGAAATGCCTATTAAGATCATACAACCATAAATGAAAGCGTTTTAAGACCTTTAGAAGTAAATTCTTCTAATTTTGAAAATTGCGCATTCGTAAAAGATCTCTATTAAGTGAGCGTTTTTAAAACAAAATGTAAACTGAATAATTGTAAATGGTCTGAAGACACCAAAATGTAGAAACCTGGGTCATGAAATAACTCATTTACAAATGAAAAATATTCAAAAGTTCTACAATTATATTGAACACTTTTAATTTTTAACTAATCTAATTATAACCAAAAACTAAATAATTATATATATTTAAATATAACCAAGTATTGTTGGAATAATATTCCTTCTCCAAAGAAACACTATTTTTAAAAAAGTGCTCAATACAAAAGTAGAGCTAATAATATTATGTAAAAAAAAACTCTAATGCCTGTATTCCTCTAATATGTTAGTGAATGCTAGAAAATCTTTTAAAAGAGGAAGAAGAAACTTGAAACAACAGAAATATAGTTCTACAGAAGGATGCTGAGAATACTATAAACTAAACATGTGAGCAACAGTTAAATTTTAGAGAAAATGCAAACAAAAAGGATATTTTTGTTTAACATCAGGAAGAGAGAGCTGAAATTTTTAGATCACGTAATGAGAAAAGAATGCTTGGAAGATTTGATACTCTAAGGACATATTGAAGGCAAGAAAGACAGAGGAAAACAATATATAGATTACTTAGCAAGCCTAAGAAGATGGATGGTAAAGCAAGGTTTAGGAGACAGAATAAAAAAAAAAAGACCAAATTTATTAAAATTTCCAGAGAACAGGAAATTGTGGAGAGCTAAGGTCCTGAAGAAGAACAGCACGTAGAAAGGAAGAATTCTGGGGCACTTGTTTGCATTTGCTGTAACAATCGATTGCAATTTCTCTTGCAAAGTTTATGATCACTTTATTCTGTCTTTGATTTGAGATTTTTCTTATTTTTCTGTAGAATTTTTTTTGTTTTTGTTTTTAGCTTTGACTGCTTTCTGTCCCTGTAATTTTTTGTTCATTGTCTTTTCATTAAATTGTTCTTTCTCATGAACCTTCCATTTTCCTTCTCAACACTATTATTAGCTTGATTTATTTGGGAACAATATTAGAATAAACCAGAACTTATACTGGGCGCACACCACCTGCCTGAATACAGAAAATGGATTCAGTATATACACAAAATCAGGAATGAGTGAAAGACAAGACTGTCTTCTTGCCAGATTTTTTTGACCTTTACAGCAAAGCAATCTTGAGAGAATTAGAGGTCTTGCCATGATTCATCATTATCAGTCAATGTTAACATTATTATATGCATGGCCGTATCTGACTACCAGGCACACCGGGCACGGGTCCAGGCACAGGTCCAGGTGAGGAAAAACTTTTTGTCAGAAATCAAACTAAACAATTCACGAAGAAAGAAAGAAAGAAAAACGAAGAAAATATCTAAATGAACGCAGTAAAAATCTGTTTGTTTATTAATGTTGGGAGAAAAGACTGGTTATACTCAGAAAGTCCAAATTCGATTTCCTGCTTTCGTTCACGTTCTTACCTAATTTTCATTGGAATAGCCAAAAAAATCCGCAAAAATCATAGTTTCTGGAAACTACAATTAATAATTTCTTTTTCTTTTATGTGCCATGTCCCTTGAGGAAGTGGGCGATGTTTGTGTGTGTATCTGTTTATCTCTCTGTATGTTCTTTATATAAATACACAATTTTTATCCGATTCTCACCAAACTTCACACAAATATTCTTTAGGCTGAGTCTGTGCTCCAGGACCATGGATTAGTTTTAAAGCTTTCATTACACCCGGGCAACGCCGGGCTATACTACTAGTTAACACATAAATGGGGTAGGAATAGATGCCTTCATTGCATTATCAATGGAATTTGTACATAACTAAATGTAACAAAACTTACTGGAATTGGAGTTTGGCTAACAAATATTCAGTCTGATCCATTATTTGGATCAATCAAACATTATTCTCTCCCACCAAAAATTTGTATAATCTGAAAATATTTTCTAGCTTTAAATAACCTGCAAAAGGTTTATACTCTATAAAAAACAAATCAACCAATCTTACTGATGAGTTATTGGAATCATTATATTGAATTATTTGCTAAGTCTGCTGTCAATGATCATCCTAATCAGTTCCCAAGTAAGCGTTTATGCAGATGTCACATTTATTTTACTCCTGTCTCAGTAGGAAATCTGCTAAGGTTGACAAAGTAAACCTGGCTGCTACTCTTGAAACAGATCTCCAATCAGTGGTTAACTGGGGCAAGAAATGGCTTGTGAATTTTAATGCTTTTAAAACAAAACTTTAACTACCATAGAGAAACTTTCCTGCCAGTCATCAGTATGATTGATGTTTGTCTCATGAAAAACAATGCACTGTGCTTCCTTGGTCTTGCTTTTTTAACTTACCTGAACAATCTGCAATATAATCGATCCTGACTTGGCATCTCAACTTCAGTCATTTTCTCACTGACTTGACATGGATTCCCTCTCTCTTTTCTAGAAATATTTTCATGACAACTACTCTGACAAGCTTTTTGCCCCATATTACTAGATTGGCATCTAGATAATGTTGAAATAGTTAAATGTAACTACCACTTCTACTTGAACAGTTTCTTTTCTTACACTTTCCACCTGTAAAACTCTCTTTCACTCACTTGTTTCAATTTTATCTACAACCTCCAAAAATTTACATGCAACAATAACTGCCAATTTCTATCTCTTTAAATCCCGTACATCTTTCATTTTTTCTTCAATACCCACTTTTTTTCTCACTGGTACCCCCACTGTGCACTAGTGGCAGTATCTCCTTGCCTGAGTTTGAATAATTTAAAAAAAAAAAGGCTTGGCCTCTATGAAAATCTTTCTCATTGAAATCTGTCGGAAAGATTCTCTCTAATCAATCTGCTGCAAGGAAAGTTGGTTCACTGTGTTGTGTTAGACAGACCCTTTGGATCTCAGTGTTGCCCTCTGTTAGAATGTTGACCAGCTATTTAAATTTTGTCTACCAGTTTGATTTTAGTATCCCCAGCCTGTAGCTGGAATTTTAAGTTCCTCTTTTTACTGATGAGCATTTATTCAGTTTTCTTTTAGTTTATATGTGTAGCCTTTTCTTTCGGCTTTCTTTAACTACTTCCTGTAGGAGTTCTTTCCGTATCATTTATTAGCAATGTTTCATCTGCATATCTTATATTATTCAGATTTTGGTCGATAATGACGAATCCTGGTAGAACTTCCACAGCTCTCGGAATTGTCTCCCCATTGCTCTCAACCTGCCATCTTAACTTCAGTCACTTTCCCAATGCTGTGGCATAGCTTTCATCCCTTTTCCATAAGTATTTTAATGGTAATTGTTCTGATGATCCTTCCTCCTTCATACCATGGCTTTATGAATTTAAGTGTCATACTAGATTAGTAAGTGGTTTCATTCTTTTAGTGTTAATATATATATGAGTTAGTTGAACAAACAGCCCAGTGCTTTCCTGTATTGCAAGTTATTTAATTCATAGTTGAAGGAAAAAACATAAATTCATTTCTTTTCCAAGGGCATTTTATGAATTTAAGTGTTATACTAGACTGGCAGCTAGGTCTCATCATTTTAATATATATATATATATATGATTTAGTTGAGAAAACAGCCCAGTACTCTACTGTATTGAAAGATATTCAATTTATAGTTGAAGAAGACATCAATTCATTTCTTTATGCTAAGTTTTCAGGGCTTAGAGAGTTATCTCAGTACAATTTTTTTTTTATCTGTGAATTGCCATGTCAGCTTGGTAAAGAAAGTGAAAAACCATTCCATGGTTTTTTTAATTCACCAGTTTCCTTCTAGACTGGGTCATACTCAAGTGCAAAGAGTTCAGTTATTATCATAATGCCACTAATAATTCATTCTTCTTCCATGTACCATATTTCTTCATTATATTGTCTTTTGTAGCTATTAGGAATGTTTATCTTTTGCTATCTGTCCTAATTCTATTGTGTCAACCAATTATGAAAGCTCACCCTCTTATGTGCCATGTACCTTCAGAACATAGGTGGCTCATTCATCTGCCTTTGATAGCACCTAGTCCAGGAGAATATTTCTGAATTAAAAAAAAACAATGAAAAGGCATTGAAAAACCACTCTCTCAGTTTTTCAAGAAGTTATAGCAATTCACAGATGATAAAAAGGAAACTGTGGATAGTCATATTTATAATATGGGTTTTGACGGCATTGTTGGTAGGAGTTATTTCTTTTTAATAATTTTTTCCCAAACAAGATGATAAAGCCACAAGGAGCTAGTGAGGAGGAGAGCAATAGAGAGAAGAAATGAAAATCTTACTGAGTAGATAGTAATTGACTGTAAAGAGAGAGAGATCCTGAGAAATTATATTGTCGAATCAAAAAATGATACTCACCCTCACAAGGAAGTCCCCAACTCACATCCAATTGGCAGAAAGGGAAAGATCATGCTATAATTAAATATAGACCCTGTACTCAAGTATTCATGGCTGAATGATGGATATTTATTGATCACAGTATCCATACTAAAGTCAGCAGCCAATCAGAATCTAGAGAGTAGGCTTGTCCATGTAACAGAATGGAACACCCCAGCCTGTTATATGAACAACTCACCAACTGGTCCAAACAGCTGGTTATAGCATCATGGCTTTTTATAATTTTTTTTCATTTGTAGATCTTAGTAAATTTTGTCATTTTGCTATCTATTCTAATTCCTGTTCTGTAAATCAATTGTGCAAGCTCATTTGATAGGTTATAGTATGCATAAAAAAAAACAAGGAAAATATATTTTTTTTAAAATTTAAAGTCAGTCAGTTAAGTGCCATACATGATACATGCTTG
Source organism: Ascarosepion bandense (assembly GCA_037127315.1). NCBI lineage: Eukaryota > Metazoa > Mollusca > Cephalopoda > Sepiida > Sepiidae > Ascarosepion > Ascarosepion bandense. The sequence goes on from JBBBDQ010001162.1 coordinate 1,337,847, forward strand.
GGCAATCATGTCTCAAAAGAGACATGACTGACTGGGCAGAAGATTATCCCACAGTGGGTTGCCATTACTTTCTGCGGTAGACTGGTTGCCAGCCAAGGCTATAGAATCTAATCTGTTCTGTTATTTAACCCATAACTGAAGGGAAGAGATGGATTAATACCTTTCCCAAGGGTATTTGCACATAAGTGAATGCAAGGAATTCAACTGCACTTTGAACTTGATTTCATGTTCCGAGCAGATATCCATAAATTTAAAGCTTAACCAAAAAATGTTATATTATTCTTGTGGATTAGCAGATTTTTTTTCTGAGTAAGGTGTAAGTTGAAGGTAACATAGGTGTTTGTTTATATAACCATAAGTAAACAGCAAAAAGTAATTTCCTATCACACATATATGTAGATGAGCTGAAAGATAACATGGAAACTGAAATTTTAAATTGACGCCCCAAATTTGTCTCAAAAGTGTATTAGAAAAGTTTAAAGTAGTTACGGAAGAAAATTTTAGGCTTTACATATTTTTATTTTATGTGCTGCTGGATTTCAGGACATTTCGGGGGTGGGGGGGTGATAGTTCTCCAAAACTTCCCATGCCTTATAGCCCTTGGCTGTTTTTGTCTCTGCTAACACTCTAACCTCCCATCTAAAGGTCACTGTGACGCATGTGCGTTGTGGTGCTGTGGATATCGGCTCAGAAAGAGAAATCGGTGAGCCGAGTTCGAATCCCAGTTGAGTACCCTGCATTCACTTAAGCACTGGTACCCTTGGGAAAGGTATTAATCCGTCACTTCCCTCCAGTTATGGATTAAAAAACAGGATGGGGCCTGGAGGCAACCCATCTAGTGTTTGTGTCACAGTAAAAACACCCTTGGTAGCCCTGGCAAAGCATCAAGTATTCAGCTATTTGACAAGATTATGAATTTCGCTGCAAACTGCACCAGGGTTCCAAATGCACACGGAATACTGGAGGGGTGTAGTGAGTTCTATGTTGGCCAAGGTCACAAGGCTACGACGTTTGCAAAAGGTCATCATGTAAGTAGCTCACTGTTTACTCCTACCTATCTTGCCCTCAGTAATCCTTGTGAGGGTTAAACCCTCCTTCTTCATTGTGTGTCCATAAAATCTCTCCCTGATTTTGAGCATGTGTTTTTTGTGACCATTTTTTTTAAAACCAAGACTTAATTGTTGCCTATGTACTCCATCTAAGAAATTCTCAGTATGTTTCTGTAGAACTAAATTTCTGTTGCCTCCAGTTTTCTCTTTGTGGGAAAGTTGTCCATAATTCATTGCCATATAAGAGAATGAATATAGCAAGGCAATACAGTACTATTTTATTTGTTATGAACTAAATTTATTCTGTTTATTAGCACCTTCTTTTAGGATGTACATTGTGCTGCAGTGGATATTGACTTGGAATGAGAAATCGGAGAACCAAGTTTGAATTCCAGTAGAATTTGTTGCATTCAATTACACGGAAATATCCTTGGGAAAGGGTATTAATCCATCTCTTCTCTCTCCAGCTATGTGTTAAATAATAATACAGATTAAGTTCTACAGCCTTTATTGTCAACCAGTCTACCAAAGAAAGTAATGGTAAACTTCTGTAGTAAAAACTTCTGTCCTATCAGTCATGTCTCAAAAGAAGCATGATCACCAAAGCGTGTATGGCACTTAACTGAATAATATATACGTGGCTTTCCTCTGTTTCTTCTATAAATATTTTCATGGCTTCTGCTCTGACAAACCTAGGTCATGGGTGCCCTCTCCACAAGAATTTACTCGGGCAACCAGACTTTTACAGTTAGATCAAGCAAATGCAGACAACAATTCTACTCCATCAGCTTCTTTTCTCGCACTTCCTGCCTGTGGAACTCCCTTACATATACTCACTTTTCTGATGGCTACAACCTCCAGGAATTTAAATGCAAAGTCAATTGCCATCTCTTTTCCACTTAACTCTAGCCCTTTCTACATCACCCTGTGTATCTTGTTTTTTTCTTTTCTCTCTACCTTCACAACTGTCTTCACTCCTGTGTTCACATTCTTCTTTTGCCCTTTCTCTTTTCCTGCCTAAAACTTTAACTCTCTTATGTACCCACTGTGCATCAGTGGCAGTACAATCTTGCTTGGGGTGAAATGATTAAAAAAAAAAGGTATTCCTGAAGGAGTTTGATACCATGCATGACATCCATATAAAAGTTTTAAGCTGATGTGACTCAAGTTCATTTTAACATATATATATATATATATATATATATATATATATATATAAGTCCTTAGATGTGCGTTTGTGGTACAGTGGATATTAACTTAGAATGAGAAATCTGAGAGCTAAGTTTGAATTTCAGTTGAATTCGTTGTATTCACTTACGTGCAAATACCCTTGGGAAAGGTATTAATCTCTCTCTTCTCCATCCAGCTATGGATTAAATAACAGGACAAATTGGATTCCATAGCCATGGTTGGCAATTAGTCTACCGCAAAAAGTAATGGCAACCTACTGTGAGAAAATCTTCTTTTCAGTCAGTCATTTTTTTTAGACATGATCGCCCAAGCATGTATCAGGTATAGCACCAAACTGACTGATTAATCCTTGCCTTCAGCTTATCTTTGGTGTTACAAGCAATTTTGTTGGTCTCTTGCTCAACTAAGTTTCACACATAATAATCAAGGGAGCTGTTGTTAAGAAAATTAGATGGCCAGATGTAAGGAGTGATATGGTCAAAGAAATTGTCTAACAGCGATGACTGGGTTCTCCTGCTTGTATGGCATAGTGCAGTGTTATGACATCTCATTTTAACATATATATAAATCATTAAATATGCGTTTGTAGTGCAGTGGATATTGGCTTAGAATGAGAAATCAGAGAGCTGAGTTCATATTCAATTTGAATTCGTTGTATTCACTTATGCACTTGGGAAAGTTATTAATCTGTTGTTTCTCTTTTCAGCTAAGGGTTAAATTTCAGGGTAGATTGGGTTCTATAGCCTTGGTTGGCAACCAGTCTACTGCAGAAAGTAATAGCAATCTCCTGTAAAAAATCTTCTGCCCAGTCAGTTGTGTCTCTTTCGAGACATGATCGCCAAAGCATGTATCACAGATAACACTTAATCGACTGACTGAGCAACTTTCTTAGATTTTTAAAATGCATCTTTTATTTGTCCAAGGTGTGTTCAGGTTTTGGTGTTGTATTTTTCATGTTTTGTTAAAACCCTTCCCACGTATTTAGATGTCTGGACTTAATTGATTTTGATATCTCAAATTTATAACACATATCTTAAATTCTTTATTCTTGCAGATAAGCAATCTATCTGTCTTCTTGCAGTTGATAGTTAGTCCTTTTTTCTACTAATTCTCGCAGTTGATAGTTGTCTACTTTGCACTTTCGCACAGTTGATAGTTGTCTATTTTGCACTTTCGCGCAGTTGATAGTTGTCTATTTTGCACTTTCTCGCAGTTGATAGTTGTCTATTTTGCACTTTCGCGCAGTTGATATTCTTTTAATCTATTCTTCCTCGCAGTTGATAGTTAGTCCTTTATTCTACACTTTTTACTACTTTGTCTCAGAATTCAAGTAGTTTTCTTTCCATGTCAGCAATCAGCACTGTGTCATCTGCACGTCTTTCATAAATTTTCTACATGGCAAGAAAGGAGGGTGTCTACAGAAACTAGCGGGATACTATGAACACTTATGTGAAGGTGAAGAGGTGGTTTATCTTGATCTCCCAAGTGTTTCTCTATGATGAACGTGTGGATAGTTCCTTTTGAAGTTTTGACTTCTCAGCATCTTCCACTTTAACCAAAGGGTAACGTGGAGGGGTGGAATAAAGAGGGTGGATGTGGGAAATTTTTACAGATCAAGTGGCATCAAAACCAGAAATAGAGTAGGCAGTTAAAATAATGAAAACACTTCTATTTTTACGATACTGTCAAAAACTTGTCTATTCTTATGTTAGTTGATTTGATATTAGTAGTGCTTCATTTTTTGTTGCAGTTGTTGATATTATTTTTAAAAATTATTCAAATCTACAGTCAAGACTATTTAAGAACTTTAAGTAATCATCTTCATTGTATGGTTCAGGAACTGTTTCTGGAATGAAATGCCATGTTTCAGGATAATAATGCACCCATTCATACTGCTAAAGTTGAAGCTGAATGGCATGAGGAACATTCTAGTGAAGTAGAACTTATCTGGTCCACACAGTTTCCAGATCTTAACCTCACTGAACATTTATGGTTCATTTTAGAAAAACAAGTGAGGAGTCACTGTCCATAGCTATTATCATTGAAAGAATTGGAGACTGTTTTAGATGAAGAATGGAAGAAAGTCCCTTAAGAAAAAAATTCAGACTTTGTACAAATTGATCTCATGCAGAATTCAAGCTGTAATTACTGCCAAATGTCTTCCTACCCCATATTGAAATAAATTTTTTTGAAATTTCAAGGTGTTTCCATTGTTTTGCCTCCCCCTGTAGGTTATATGTCGGTCCCATTAACACTAATGCTTGTAATTGACGGAAAGCACTGGTCTACTCTTGGTGGGATCTAGATGTGTTCATGCCACAGTTTTGAGGCTTCCGTTTCATATTTACCAGCCACCACATCAGGATGAGTAGATGGGCAAGGAGTCTGTAGAGAGAAGAGATGATTTCGTGGAATTTATCTCAAGTATCACCTACCAATCAATCCTGATGAGCAGGTGAAACCCTGAATAAAACATATTGAAATAATATTGAAAATAGGGTTTGTGTTACAATTTCTCTACGTTTTTGTTCTTTCCTTGAATTACCTTGTCACCATGCAGCACATTCTGCCCCAGCTTTTGCTGGACACTGCTGAGATTTAGGATTAAAATGCAATTTGGGGTTATCATTGACCAAACGGTGGAAAGTTTAAGTGTTGTATTGTGTGCTTACAATAGTATCTCTGTCATTTACATCTGTCCAAATATTATTTTGAATATTTTTCATTTTTTAGATAAATTATTTATGTTTTGTTAGTTGTTTGAAACATTCAATGGCAACTTTTATTTTGAACATTTAGAAACATTAAATTCATTTTGACTGCAAAACATTCATAAAAATCTTACTCATCGAGTAGCATTTTTTGTATTCATTTACAAAATTTGTACTGTTTTTACTTATTGAATAGATTACAAAAAATAACCTATTTTGATTGTAATGATTGATAATTAGAATTTTGATTTGAATATTTTTCCTTTTGATGTATCTAATACAAAAGACATCAACTTTATTTAGATTGAATTTAAAAGAATTTATACAAAAATTACTTACTGAGTTTAAGTAGGAGAATGTTCATGACCCTCATTATGAATTATGATAGTATGAAATATGATATTATCAAGTCTCGTTTTGCCATTTTAAACAAGTAGTCTTTTTTTGCTCTTCCCACACTTCCCTTCTATATACTTGCTTTCCTGATAGCTACAATCTCCAGAAGTTCAAATGTAACATCAGTTGCCATCTTGATTTTCGTTTTTCTGTTATCTTTCTTCAACATCCCTTGTCCTTTGGTGTTTCATCCTTTTTTTTCCTTTACTCTCACTGTAATCACCCCTTGCTTGGGGTGAAATGATTTAAAGAAAAAAAAAAGAAGAAGTAATTTAGTGTAATTCTAAAAGGGCTGAAGTTGACATATGTTCTTTTTGTATGTTTTTTTTCCATTTTTTAAGTAAGTTTTCTATGAGAATGATATTATTAGGTTGTCCCAAAAGTTTGTAAACACTTGCAAAAAAATTGAAATTTTACTTGCCAAGTAATCTAAGGTTACCAGAAAACACTTGCAAAAACAACAAAAATTATTGCTCAAAATAAAGACCATCATTTTTTAAGACTTTCTGCCATCAATCTGCAAGCTTTCGGATCTGGTCAAAGTACCATTCAGCCTGCTTCGAATCAAAGAATTCTTGACGCACTTCCTTGACTTCATCAAACAATTCGAATTGGTGGCCCTACAGAAAGTGCTGCATTTAGCGGAAAAGGCTGTAACCTGATGGAGCACAGTCAGTACTGTCGGCTGGATGTGGCAGAACCTCAATGCCATCTTCAAACTTGTCTTTGGTCTTCCTGGCAGTGTGTGGCTTGGCATTGTCCTGCTGCATCAAAGTGCGTTTTTGGTTGATCAAAGTCGGGTACTTTTGCTTCGACTTTTCGTAGACCCGCTCAAGTTGCCAACAGTAAAGTTCGGCACTGATGGCATGATCATTCGGAACCAACTCAAAATGCTAGATTCCTTTAAATACACAACATGACTTTCTTGCCAAATCGATCTTGTTTTGGAACCAACAATGTCTCTTGCCCTTTCTGAACCCATTGCTTGTCATGATTGTGCTGGACCAGATAGACCCATTTTGCAAGTGTTTACGAACTTTTGGGACAATCTAATATATAGACATTATATAAAGAGCTTTTGCAAAGTTAAGCTCTAATTTTAAAAATATTCTGAAGGGTTCTTTACAAATTTTTTTCATTTTCACCAGAGCTTTTTAGCATCAGGCAAGATGGACATTGATGTGGAAAATATTATTTTGTCTTATAATTTGTGCCCAGTAGTATTATGCAGTTATATACACATTTATCTATTTTTCATTTATTATGATCTAAGAAATCTTACTCATATAGTAGCATTTTTTGTATTCTTTTACAAAGTTTTTATTGTTTTTACTTATTGAATACATGAAAAAAATAGTATGTTTTCATTGTAGGGATTGATAATTAGAATTTTGATTTGAATATTTTTCCTTTTGATATATCTAATACAAAAGATATAAAATTTATTTGGACTGTTTGAAATACTAAAATTTTGAAGTCAGTTTGTAAGCAAAAACCTGCAAAAAATAAGTATTGCTGTACAATTATTTTTTCAGATGATCTTTAAAACTAAATGCTTTAAAAATGGTAAAGTCTATGAGTCTTATATTTGGTGTCAGTACTTATCATATCAAACCCCAGCTTTCACACTGAGTGTAATGTTGATTTTCTAAAACAAAACAAAAAAAAAAGTGAAAAATCGGCCTGCCCTGATGTACATGTTAGGTAGACAGCTGGACAAAGGCGTCAGTTTAGTTGAATTTACTGTCATGAATGTGAAAGAATTCTCTCAATAGTGGATAAACTGTTTACCTTTTGATACTATGAATTAATCATGGGGAAGATATTTAATTTAAAAATTTAAATTTGAAAAAAAAAGTAAAATCAGAAAACCTGTGATTTTTTTTGTTTTTGTTTCTTTGAATATTTTTCAATTTTTAGATAAATTATTTGTTTTGTTAGTTGTTTAAAACATTTTCAATGGCAACTTTTATTTTGAACATTTAGAAACATTAAATTCATTTTGACTTCAAAACATTCATAAAAAAAACACAAAGACAAACCATTTTCTGGCTTGAATTATTTCATTAGCATTGAAAAAAATGGCGCCAAGTTTGATGTTTTGTGGGCAGAAAGTAGTTCTCAAGAGACTTTGATCATGAGTTGGAATAATATGAGAAGATGAAAAGTTATTTTGAAATAATGCTGACAAGGTCTGTGTATTCAACTTATTATATTGTATTTCCAATTTCGGATTGAGGTGTTTTAGATTGGAAGTGTAAGGTAAAAAAAAATGACAAAAATTATTAGGTTATTAGAATTTAAAATATTTATGTATTTTATCCAATGGATATTGAGACAATTATGTGTAGTGGTGTGGTTAAGGGTAAGAGTATAGACAGAACAGGAAGTGTCAGTTTTATCCATTTAAATTATGATCGGGGGAAAATATTGCCAATATAATATTTGAAATGCTATAAGATATTCGAATTTGGAAGGTCAGCTAATTACACTACCTTGGTTTCAATCTTTTGGTATATTCAGGCATTTCATATTAACTGATCATCTAACATTTTTGAAAGTATAACAGGTAAAACTAATGTAACATAATTAGCTGACCTTTCAAATTAAAATATTGAAAAGCTTTACATGAATTATGTATAGACCACAACAGCTTACTGGTCTAATTTGACTCTGACCAATAACTAGTTAGTAATTATATACATATATGATGTTGAATACTTTCTTTTAACCACATGTAAAGTCAATAGTTATCTCCTATCTCACTAACCTGCATCCTCTCTCTCATGCTTCTTCACTCCACTCTCATCAGTATTCTCATCCTTCTCTTATTCACTTCCTGATACCTCCTATAACCTGTCACTCTTTCTCATAACATTCCTCCTATGTAACCCCCTGCAAAACAGTGGCAGTAAAATGCCTTGCTTGGGGCGATACGATTAAAAAAAAAAACATCCTTCTTGTCTAAATTTTTGAAAGTTCATAACTGCTCAGTTTCATATCTGAAATGTAAACATAGAAATTTCTAAAGAAGTAATGTATTTTTCTTTATTAGTCCAACAAATTTTTGTATCACTTAAAAGATTATTTTTAGCAGATGCCTGTATCTGAGATGCTTAACTTATTTTTTTAAACAGTATATTTTCATATACTAGCCTGAATATTTGGGAAATCTCATTAAAAAAATGCACTCTACAGCAAGATTCATACCTGCATTCCCCTTTTATAAGATTTCTCTAATTGCTCCAATTCTAAGTTCAATAGATTTGTCAAGCATGTGGATCTGATGAGCATTTTTATGCAAAACTTCAGAGTCGGCCAAAAGTCATTTGAATTTTTCTTAATCCACTAAACAATATTGCTGATTCTTCTTTGGATTTTAGGAAGGAGTTCAAGGTAAAGAGCAGGGGTACTGGACCATATGTGACAGCAATATTCTAAGCATGAATTTTTTTGCCATTTTCTCTCATATCTAGCAACAAATTATGGCTTAGTGGCTTTATTGCCTTACTTTGGTTTTAAGGATAAAAAAACAACAAAAATCTATGGTACATGACAGGAGAACAAATAGCCCTAAACAAGTGAAGGCTAATAAAAACAAGCGTAGAGAGTCTTGAAAGCATTTTGTTAAATAGGAATAAATCAGAATGTGTGAAAGTAACTGGAACCAAGCAGCCATATCGGGACCAATAATATTGCAGATTCGTCTTTTGATTTTATTATGGTACTCAATGTAAATAGCAGGGGCACCGGACCATATGTGGCAGTAATATTTTAAGCATGGAGTTTTTATCATTTATTGTCATACACTGTAACAAATTACAGCTTAGTGGCTTTATTGCCTTGCTTTAGATTTGAGGATAAAAAAATCTATGGTACATGACAGGAGAACAAATAGCCCTAAACAAGTGAAGGCTAATAAAAACATATGTAAAGAGTTTTGAAAGCATTTTGTTAAATAGGAATAAATCAGAATGTGTGAAAGTAACTGAAACCAAGCCGCCATATCAGGACCAATAATATTGCTGATTCGTTTTTTGGTTTTATCAAGGTGCTCAAGGTAAATAGCAGAGGCATCGGACCATATGTGACAGCAATATTCTAAGCATGGATAAATGGTACACTTATCCAAAGGTTTGACACATGGAATTAGAACAATTTATCTTTGTGGACTAAATAAAGAGTTTGGTTCAAAATTCCAACAAATATCACCTGAAGAAGGCCAGAGCATACAACAGATGAAACATCATGAATTTTTGCAATAAAGCTGAGGACAACAGTTCAAACAATGTAAATAGTAGATTAATCTCATTTCTTGTCAAGAGAAACAAGTGTTCACTCCTTATTTGATTTTCTAAGATCATTTGATAACAAAAACATGCAATTAGGTAATTATAATTTAATCATGAAATAATATCATTCCCTTCAATTAATTATAAGGTTTGAATTTTCATATTTAGATTTCAGCATTTTTCAGAATTTATATGCTACTAAACAAAAGCAACGGCACTGTGATAATCTATAAAACAATAATAATTAGTAACCAGAGGGTGATGAATGCCAGCTGAGCCTGACGTTGAATGCCTCTCACATCGTCACACTGTTTTCTTTTATGGTCAAGGGTTGGGTTGGGACATGATGAATCCTTCAAATAATACACTATAATGCTCTCCGAATACTTCTCTTGAAGAATTCACTCAGAAACAATCTCTTCCATGACACATGACACTGGCATGATGCACAACACGGAAGACACTCAAATTTCTGTCTGGGTGCTTTATATACAAAATATTTATGGCCACATGATCCTAGTAGCACAATTCATTCAATGATTACGTTTGTTACCAGGAGATCTGTGTTCAACCACGCGTGTCGGTATTGACACTTTTTTCCTATATAACATCGGCAGAGAATGAAAAGAAACAGCAGGTAACAAAATGACACTGTCACATAACTTTAGGAACAAAATGTCCATGGGACTAATTTAATAAAACACCAAGTCTCACCAACTGTCCCCTGCTGCTTTTCCTGTTACTTTTACTGAGAGAAGACAGTTGAGAGAAACTTGTATCTAGCCTACTTCCACAGAGGCCTGTATCTGAACATGCCAAACTGTTCTGTTGCTAATTGAGAAAACACAGATGTAACTGGTTTTGACAGACATGTCTGGAGGCCGTTGAGAGAAATCTGGATCTAGACTAGATCCACAGAGGCCTGTATCAGAACATCCCAAATTGTTCTGCTGCTAACAGAAAATACAGATGGTAAATTTTGATGTATTTAATTTCTATCATTTGATACTGTGCATCTAAAAAAAAACGTCACTTTTATCGCAGTTTCCATAGCTGTTACTCCTTTTGGCTGAGATCAAAATGTAATATCTGTTCTTATCCATTTAATCTGATTTTCTTTCTCCACTTCTATTGTCCCTTGTTTGTTTGTTTCTTTCTATGCAATCAAAATGGAATAGTCCATTTATTGGCAGGGCATAATGGTTGTGCGAACTAATGGATGGAGGGACAAGCACAATTATAATAGGATAGTACTAAGAAATGTTATTTTTATCTTCCCTTCCTCTTATACTGAAACTTTCTTGGCAAAATTTTAAATAAGTAATCATCTGGGGGTCCGAGGTTCCGCTGTAGTGTCTGATATGTCTTGTCTTTCCATACAATCATTTTATATGGATTCCTATTGAGAAAATAGCGGATGTGCATTGTGGTGCAGTGGACATCGGTTTGGAATGAGAAATCGGAGAGCCGAGTTTGAATTCCAGTTTAATTCATTGCATTCACTTACACACATATACCCTTGGGAAAGGTATTAATTTGTCTCTTCCTTCCAGTTATGGGTTAAATAACAGGACAGATTGGGTTCTATAGCCTTGGCTGGCAACCAGTCTACTGAAGAAAGCAATGGCAACCTCCTTCGGGATAATCTTCTGCCCAGTCAGTCATGTCTCGAGAGAGATATGATCTCCCAAGCGTGTTTCACGTATGGCACTTAACTGACATTATTGAGAAAATAGTTTCAGTTTAAAAACACTTCAGATCATGAACGGCCTTCAAGAACAGATTAAGTTTGTGAACAGAGGTTCCACTGTAGTGTCTGATATGTCTTGTCTTTCCATACAAACAAAAAAGAATAGTCCATTATTTATGAGATATTGGCAAGGTAGAACAGTTGTGTGAACTAATGAAGGAAGAGACTAGCACAATTATAATAGGACAGGTAATCATAAATCATATACAACTGATTCAAAAATAAAATTACATCAAACTATTTATTTATAATGTAGCAGAGGATATTTGGAAATAAGTGTTGCCACATTTTTTTATGTGTTATATACATTTGTGATTTATACTGTACTTTTCTTCTCTAATTTTATTGTACTGTGCCTTTTTTTTTTCTTTTCACTAAACCTTAGCCATTGCTCCAATGAAAACTAACAGTTATATTGCATAGTGGGTTTAATGACAATACTGAGGAAGCCTTCTCAGTGCTTCCCTTTTTTTAGGAAGTTTGAGCTTAAAATTATACTGAAACTTTCCTGGCAAAATTTTGAATAAGTAATTATCTGGGGGTTCAAGAATGGATTAATCTATTTTATATTGATTCCTATTGAGAAAATAGCGGATGTGTGTTGTGGTGCAGTGGATATCGGCACGGAATGAGAAATCAGGGAGTCGAGTTCGAATTCCAGTTAAATTCATTGCATTCACTCATGTGCAAATACCCTTGGAAAAGGTAATAATCCATCTCTTCCTTCCAGTTATGGGTTAAATAACAGAACAGATTGGGTTTTATAGCCTTGGCTGGCAACCAGTCTACTGCAGAAAGCAATGGCAACCTACTGTGGGATAATCTGCCCAGTCAGAGACATGATCGCCCAAACGTGTTTCACGTATGGCACTTAACTGACTGAGAAAATAGTTTCAGTTTAAAAACACTTCAGATCATGAATGGCATTCAGGAACAGATTAAGTTTGTGAACCGAGGTTCCACTGTAGTGTCTGATATATCTTGTCTTTCCATACAATCAAAATGGAATAGTCTATTCTTGTCTTTACATGTGATCAAGGCGGAATAGTCTATTCTTGTCTTTAAATGCGATCAAGGCGGAATAGTCTATTCTTGTCTTTAAATGCGATCAAGGCGGAATAGTCTATTCTTGTCTTTAAATGCGATCAAGGCGGAATAGTCTATTCTTGTCTTTAAATGCGATCAAGGCGGAATAGTCTATTCTTGTCTTTAAATGCGATCAAGGCGGAATAGTCTATTCTTGTCTTTAAATGCGATCAAGGCGGAATAGTCTATTCTTGTCTTTAAATGCGATCAAGGCGGAATAGTCTATTCTTGTCTTGAAATGCGATCAAGGCGGAATAGTCTATTCTTGTCTTGAAATGCGATCAAGGCGGAATAGTCTATTCTTGTCTTGAAATGCGATCAAGGCGGAATAGTCTATTCTTGTCTTTAAATGCGATCAAGGCGGAATAGTCTATTCTTGTCTTTAAATGCGATCAAGGCGGAATAGTCTATTCTTGTCTTTAAATGCGATCAAGGCGGAATAGTCTATTCTTGTCTTTAAATGCGATCAAGGCGGAATAGTCTATTCTTGTCTTTAAATGCGATCAAGGCGGAATAGTCTATTCTTGTCTTTAAATGCGATCAAGGCGGAATAGTCTATTCTTGTCTTTAAATGCGATCAAGGCGGAATAGTCTATTCTTGTCTTTAAATGCGATCAAGGCGGAATAGTCTATTCTTGTCTTTAAATGCGATCAAGGCGGAATAGTCTATTCTTGTCTTTAAATGCGATCAAGGCGGAATAGTCTATTCTTGTCTTTAAATGCGATCAAGGCGGAATAGTCTATTATTTATGAGTTATTAACAGCATGTAACGGTTGTGCAAACTAACAAAGGAAGGAACAAATGCAATTATAAGAGGATATTTATAGTTTAGATATAGAGGGGAAAAGAAGTTGTTAGTTTTAACTGAAATCTTTTTTTCAGATATTGGAGCCATTTTAATTGAAGTTTATGTTTCCTTGAATTTAAATGAAAACTTGTAAATATTTCAACACATTTCAGTTAGATTTTCACTGATCATAATTATAATTTGGATGCCTGTAAACAGAGGAGGGATCAATTTATACTGAAAACATTTTTCCATATGTTGTAGCAATTTTGCTTACAGTTTCTATTTGTTTCGTGTCAAATGAAAACTTGGATATTTTGAAACATTTAAGTGAAAACTTCCTTTTATAAAATTCAAGTTTATGATTATTGTTTAGATATATAGTAAAAAGAAGATATCAATTTAAATGGATGCCACAAGAATATGAGTCAATATGGATTTTAGCTATCCATTTTACTTGCTACTGCTCTTGTAAGTCCATGTTATGGTTTATAAAATGGTGAGTGTTCAAAAATAGAAAAAGGTAGACACACTGACGCCAAGAATTCAGAATTGGGCGGCAAAATAAGGAACCGTTTCTTTTGGTAGGAGTAAGAGTAGAAGTAAGAAGTAGGAGTTAAGGACAGTAGTTTTGGGTAGGAGATTTGAAAAGAGGAAGACGCTAGTCAGTTGACCACTAGAATCCAGAAGGGATAGGCTCATTTACTACTAGTATCCCACAGTGAAGAGAATGTAACTAGTATCCACACAAAATTTAAAGTTTGATGTAAAAACCTAAAGTTTTATACCAAAAATAAACATCATTAATTCAAGTTTGTGTTATCTTCTAATTATACCAAAACAAAGCAAGACAACATCCTCAAGTGATATCATTCTGTAATGTTTAAATAAGGATGGTCTTCAAGACTTACTGTCTGGAATATATTTTGTTAGGAAAACTGCTTTTGTGACATAATGCAAAAATTAAATAGTCTTTGATAGCATCTTTGACATCATCTTCTTGATTTAAATAGTTTACTTGTCCAATAGATATTTCTTCCTGTTTATCTACATTGGGTTAAAAATATTTGTTTTGTGTCTTCTAAATATCTAAACTTATTTATAAATGAAACTTTGTCTGTGTGTGTCCGTTACCTATAGACTCTGAAACAGCTGAACCAATTTTCTTGAAAATTTACACAGGTGTACTGTAAGCGTCTGCGAGTGTTCTTAGCTAGGTTTTGTGTCGAGGTATCCCAGATAAATATCAAAAATCAATAATAAAAAAAAATCATGTTATAAAAGAAGTGGTCCGATTTTAATCAAATTTGATACACTCATAGACAACAACATAAGAAATGGTATTCAGAAGTTTCAAGGCTGCAGTTCTTACAATAGTGCAGAAAATCGATAATATATATATATAAAAGGCAAGATGTTTGTGTGTGTGTCTGTATGTCCTTTATACAATTCTACAATTTTTATCCGATTTTCACCAAACTTCACACAAATATTCTTTAGGCTGAGTCTGTGCTCCAGGACCTTGGATTAGTTTTAAAGCTTTCATTACACCCGAGCAATGCCAGGCTATACTGCTAGTTACAAATATTAACCTATTAACCTGGTGTCAGTTGAAACTGATATCTTTTTTTTCCTTATATTGTGACTATTTTTCTTAAAGTTCATATTTTCTTGATTTCAGACAAAAATTTGAAAAATTCTTAATATATTTCAATAAAATTTTGGCATACTTGGACATTTTTTCCCATGAAAAAGCAGTGTGTCAAAAGTCTGGTTTTCCTGTTGATACTGCTATTATTTTAACTATGTTCACCCCCTTGTCAGTGTTTATTTAGAAGAATATAAAAATTATTTACGTTTTTATAAAGAAATAAATGCAAAAAAAAATCTTTTATTAAAAAATTAAAATATTATCAAAATATGTAAACCATCTACGATGTCAGTCAGTTAAGTGCTATACGAGATACACTTGGGCAATCATGTCTTGAAGGATACATTACTGACTGGGCTAAGACTTTCCTCCAGTAGGTTGCCATTACTTTCTGCAGCAGACTGGTTGCCAACCAAAGCTATAGAACAAAATCTGTTCTGTTGTTTAACCCATAGCTGGAGGGAAGAGATAGATCAATACCTTTCTTAAGGGTATTTGCGCATAAGTGAATGCAACGAATTCAACTGGAATTTGAACTTGGCTCTTCAATTTCTCATTCCAATTCTACAACTACAGTACACATCCTACTATAATAAGCTTTAAAACATAGACTAATTACCAATTTTACCTACTCTTCACACTCTTTGTGATGTTTGTTGATTTAAAAAAGCGATGATTAAAATTTTGATAAATCCCAGACATATGAAATTGAATTTATACATTTTCTTTGTTCTTTGAGAATTTATGATATTTTTAAAATGAGAACCGACTATTACAATGGAATGTTTATCGTTTATCAATTTATAAAGAAATAAATACGAACACAATTTTTTATTTGATAAATTTATAAAAAATGTTGGTGAACAAGAAAATTTACATAAAATTTACATAAAATTTACATAACACCAACAAAAACTGTACATTTTTAAAAATGCCTTTTGCAGATATTTCTTTCATATCTTCTTGCAAACATTGATAAACAAGTGAAAATTGTGCCAATGGAAAAAAAATTGTCCTTTTGAAATAATGTTTTTTGCCTGCACAAAAATCTGTGTATGTCAATTTATGTATTTCTGTAGTAATTATTTTATGAATTGTAATAATTTGCCTACATGTGAATATATTTAAGCATTAATTAAAAATGTATATATAATACTTTTACAAGAAAACAATGGAAAACATCTATATTTCCCTAACTTAGGAAAGCCGTAGATACTGAAAGAGAAAAAAATTGTCCTTTTGAAATAATGTTTTTTGCCTGCACAAAAATCTATGTATGCCTATTTATGTATTTCTGTTGTAATTATTTAATGAATTGTAATCATTTTTATACATGCGGATATATTTAAGCATTAATTAAAAAAAAATATAATATTTTAATCAGAAAAAAAATGGAAAACACCTATATTTCCCTAACTTAAGAAAACCCTAGATACTCAAGAAAATTAATTACCCTAGGAACCGAAAAAGTCTTCTCTGGTAATGACATTGTGACATTATCTTTGACACACAGAACTGAAAGAGAAAAAAGAAAGTCAAAACAGGGCAAGAGTATAAGATAACAAGAAGATGATGAAAATGGATAAAGATCTATGACGCCACATATACGAGGGTTTTTTTTTTTTAATTGTATCACCCTGATCAAGGCAGTAATGCCACTGATGTGCAGGGGGCTACATAAGAGTAAAAAGATTAATTAGAAGAGAGTGAAAAGGAATATGAACCAGTTAGAAAGGAGCAAGAGAAGGATGGAAATACAGGTATTATGACAGTTGAAAAGGTGGAGAGAAAGGAAAGGATACACAGGGTGGTGAAAGAACTACAGTCAAGTGGTCAATGGATGAGTATTGACATTGCATTTAAATTCC
This sequence comes from Ascarosepion bandense, assembly GCA_037127315.1. Classification (NCBI taxonomy): domain Eukaryota; kingdom Metazoa; phylum Mollusca; class Cephalopoda; order Sepiida; family Sepiidae; genus Ascarosepion; species Ascarosepion bandense. The sequence goes on from JBBBDQ010001162.1 coordinate 1,354,629, forward strand.
TAGAGGTTGTAGCAGTCAGGAAAGCAAGAATATGGAAGTGAGTTCCACAGGCGGGAAGTGTGAGAGAAGAAGCTGCAGGAGTAGAATTGTCGTCTGCATTTGGTTAATCTAACTGTGAATGGGTGGGACCCAGTTGCCAATCTGGTTGCACAAGTAAACACCTGTTGCAGAGGCACCAGTGACTTAAGTTCATTGGAGCAGAAGCCAGGAAAGTATTTATAGAACAGACAAAGGGAGGCCACATCTTGTCGGTGGGGAAGTGGCTGTAGTCGAGCCACCAAGTCAGTACCTATCACATTACTGATTCTTCTTTAGAGCCTGTCGAGAACATTGAGATGAACAGCAGGGGCACCTGACCATATATGGCAGCAGTATTCTATGCATGTACGAATGGTTGATTTGTATATATGCAGGATGGATTCAGGCAGGAAAAACATCCTGGCCCGACACAGTGACCCAACCTTCTTAGCAGTGGATTTAGCTATGGACTTAATGTAGTGGTTCCAATTGAGATCAGAAGAGAGGGTAAAGCCGAGGAGGCGCAGTGTATTGCTCTCAGGGAGACTCGTTTGGTCCATGCTTATGAGAGGCAGGAGAGGTTGCCTGTGATGATTGACAGACAACAGCTTGGTCTTAGATGCATTGAAATTGGCAAGCCACTTCTTGCCCCAAAAGTAACAGGACTGGTGTCACAAACAATTTATTTAAATTCTAAACAACAAATAACTGGTTTCCTTTTAAAAATTATCCTTCTCATGTCGAATGCACTTTTTCATCCTTCAGTGCCGTATTTTTACCTAATCCTGAAAGGATTCTTCTGGAATGCCCTTCAGCTCTGTCGATGTAAACATCTTGATGGCTTCCATGCATTCAATATGTTCCCTTGATGATTTCCCTGCATCTTGAAGTAAAGAAGAAAGTCACACACAGCAAAATCACATGTATAGGGAGGTTGTTCCTCTATGATGATGTTTTTCTCAGCTGAGAACTTTCGGATGCTCAGGGTATAGGGAGCAGGTGCATTGTCATGGTGAAGCAGCCATAATTTGTCCTACCACAGTCTCGCAGTTATATAAAAAAAAAATGTAATAGTTGTAGAAAGCTAAGTTTATGGTTATATACTTCCAAGATAACATGTTAGATTACAACTTTTGCACATCGCCCACATAACACACCCAGTCTCATTTCTCTTCAGACTGAACTTGCATGCACACACATACAACAAAAAAAATTTGAAAAATCATTCTAACACCAATAAATAGCAAACAAACTATTTCTTAACTTATTATAAAAATAAAAAAATTAGAAAATCAGCAGTCAATTACTGAAAACTTCTGATGAGTGGCCTAGATGATTTCAAAGTTCTATATGTGAATAATTGGCATCAGAGTGCTGAATAATATATCAATCAGTTAAGTGACAGATTTTATATTTGCCTTAATCATATACATGTTCAAACAAACAAATTTCATATATATATATATATATATATAAAAAATTTATTTGTTCAAACATTAGTTTTAATCAATACTCGTATTTGAGGTTTTAATTAAACAATATATATATATATATTTTTTAACTGCCTGTTATTTATAATAAATTTTGATATGAAAATGTGTATTTCAGCAGGATTTGAACCTGTGACCCCTAACAACATAGGGGAAGCCATCGATTTATCTGGTGAGTCTTAGACGGCTCAACCATGAATGATTCCACAGTTTAATCGAAGTTAAATCAAGCCTTATATGCACAACTTTGATTTTTTTGTAAATAACCATCTCTGCTTTGAAATGCATCTTACTATAAACAAACATAAACAGACAATGTTACAGAAAGTTCTGGAGATTAACAAAATGAAATTAACAACTGACATATTTAGTGTGTGTCTGTGTCATCCACATACAAGCCTGTTTTGCTTTATCACAGCTCATCAGTGTGGCTAGACATCTACTTTGCTTCTGGCCGGGATCGAAACTTGATTGATTTGGTGTTAGTCGGAGTCTCTGCTCCCTAAGCCATAGGTGCATAGAATGAGAGAAGGGAAATTTTAGCATGTCATATAAAAGTGGGGTATACACATACCAGTCATAAAAAAAAAACTCAGTTCATTATTGAAGAGTAACACGTAAATTACAGAAGTAGTAACTGTTTTAAAAATTTTCCTTTCCAGAGAGCTCAATCGTAACGATATATATATATATATATATATATATATATATAATGTGTGTGTCGTGTAATAGTTAACAGAATGGAAAGATAAAATGGTAAGCAGTGTTCTAATTCTAGCCATTTATCACATTTACTGCTATATGTTACGTCAGGTAACAGAATTATATGAAATAATACAAAACAACGTAATAGTATAAAAGTAGGTATATTGACAGGAAAGAGAAGTATTTACAAGAGGTGAGGATTAGTAGAATACAGAACAAGGTAATTAGTATACAGTATCATCGTAGAGACGTGATAGATTGACTAGTAGAACACTTCCAGTGCAATACCAGAAATACCCGACTGACTCGCTCACTCGACTTCCTTCTTCGAGGTATAATCACTACTATTTTATATAGTGATTCGAATAGTCCATTTCCGTGGAAAGGTGGAGAGCGCCCCAACACTATATGAATGTGTTTAAGAATTCTACACATTCCACAAGCTAAGCACAGTATTTAGAAATAGAAAAACTTCATTGGAAACAAAGAAAAGAAAACTGGACTGTTATATGATATCTGTCCTCCTATATGGCAACAAAATTCTGGACAATCTTGTCAAAGATGATGGAAAGGCTTGAAGCAACAGAAATGTGGTTCTACAGAAGAATGCTGAGGATACCATTGACTGAACATGTCAGTAATGACAATGTTTTAGAAAGACTGGAAAATGGAAATGAAACTTAGACTTGATGCCAGGAAGAGACATCTGAAGTTTCCAGTAATGAGGAAGGTAAAGTAGAAATTAATGTCAACCTACTGCAAGAAACCTTCAGCCCTGTTAAAGTATGTATCATGTAGTACACTTACCTGATTGAATGAGGAAAGAGGGCTTAGAGAATCTGACACTCACACAAACAGAGGTTAAAGAGTGATGGGAAAACAATGTGTGACATATTTAATGGGTTTAAAAAAAACGAATGGCAAAGCAGGGTTTGGGAGAAATAACAAGACCAAAAGGTATTAAGAGCTACAAGAGATAGGAAGATGTGGAGGGCCATGATTGCTTATATGCTGAATGAACACAGCACATAAAAGATGATGTATCCATCTGCTTCCCTCTATTCATGGGTTAAATGGCAGGTCAAATTATGCTTTTTAGCCTTGTTTGGCAACCATTCTAGTAGAAGTACAATTCTGATAAAGTTTAAAACATGGGGAAGGCTATTTGGAACTTTGTGGCAAACTTTGCACCATTTCACTTATTTCTTATGAAAAATTTGCCAGTTTCTAAACAAGCCTTCATCCCCGTAAACAAATATTCTGTGTAGGTTGTCTGACAGTTCCGTTGAATTTAATAAAACTTGTTTTATATATATATATATATATATATATATATATATATAAAATGTGATTTTATGTAAGTAAATAAAGAAGTCTGTAGCTTGATGATGGAAAAAGCAGTTTTTCTATACAAACTATCTTTATATTTCAACCTGAACTGATTCCTTGTTAATTTGTTTATCCAAATAGTTTTCCTCTTTTAACAGCTCACATCTTCGTAACCTCATATTTTGATTTGCTAGAATTCAGTTAATAACTTTATCAGGCTATGAATTTATTGACATGCTCATGTTCAAATTCATTTATTTTGGTAGATATATGGTGTTAAGATGTTTCCTTATAATGAAGCATTCAGCATTCAATGGTCGGTCAAACAGCCAGTGTTAATTTTGATTTAAATTTATTTTGCATAAAAGTTTTGACTTTTTTTTATTAATAATATTCACTCTGTACAAGGCCCAAGAGCCACTTAAGGTTATCAGAATAAGAACCAATAAGAACAGTTGATGAGAATATAGAGGGAAGATAATAGTTAACCCTAGACTTGAACTCATTAAGATTACAGTGATTGGAGAAATCATTTCCAAAAAGTATGTTTTTTTTATTCTAATGTTCATCTGATACAGTGCCCAAGAGACACTCAAAGTAGAGGGTTACTGTCTTGTGTTGTACGAGTGCAAGAAAATACAAGAAGAGAAATTAATGAGGATACTTTTTTATAATCATTTCACCCCAAGCAAGGCAGAAATGCTACTAGTGTGGTGAGGGTTAGAGTGAGAGAATAAAAAGATACTGGGGATGTCAATGGGGATGTTACGAGATCGATGGGAATCAATGAGGTAAAACATGACAATTGACATTGCATTCAGACTCTTGGAGATTGTAGCTATCAGGGAAGCAAGTGAGTTCTACAAACGAGAAGTGTGAGAAAAGAAACTGTTAGAGTAGAAGAGGTTGGTTACATTTAACTATTTTGATAGTAAAAGAGTGGGACCTTGCTGCCAATCTAGTAGCATGAATAAATACATGTGATTGGGATAGCGGAGGCGGGGGGAGCTAATCAGAGCAGTTGCCATTAAATCGGTGAGCTGAAATCTGATTTAAGTCAGGTTTGTTATATTCACTTATGCACAAATACTCTTGGGAAAAGGTATAGATCCAACTCTTCTCCCCTAGCTATGGGTTAATTAGTGGGACTTTTATCAGTAGAACATCTCCACAAAATTCTTCTATCTTTCAATGATTTGAAAAAGGCTCATACATCAAGAAAAACAATCAATCAATCAGTGAGCCAAAAACTCTTAGATAAAATGTGTAGTGAAAAGTCATTTTTTGCAATGCTGTCGGATGGTTAGTGGATCGAAGAGAAAGTAATGGCCTAACACATTCATGTAGTGTAATGAATGGTTCATAAATTCTTGCTGATGACAACTCCATCCATACATTTACTGATTGTTTCTAAAATCAGTTAAGTGGCATCCGTGATACACGCTTGGGCAATCATGTCTCTTTCAAGACATGACTGATTGGGCAGAAGATTATCCCGCAGTAGGTTGCCATTGCTTTCTGCAGTAGACTGGTTGCTGACCAAGGCTATAGAACCCAATCTGTCCTGTTATTTAACTCATAACTGGAAGGAAGAGATGGATTAACATCTTTCCCAAGGGTATTTGCATGGAAGTGAATGCAATGAATTCAGCTTGAATTCGAACTTGGCTCCCCGATTTCTCATTCTAAGCTGATATCCAATGTACTACAATGCACATCCTTGATTGTTCCTAAAACCCTCCCCAAATTTCCATATTGTTTGATTTGTTAATTTAAAAAAAAAAATCATTTTGTTGTAAGATTCAAGAAGTGTTGGAGAATATTAGAAAAACAAATACGATTAAGGAAAGAAAACTATAAAAACCAATTAAGAAGGCAGCAGAAGATTTAAATTGAATTTAAATTTTTTGGAGATCAGAAGATTGTTCCACAAGTGTCAGTCTTAGTGATAGAAAATCATCAGAGGAGTTGGGAAATAGACTGGGTATTGCCAATATAACAAATGCTATGTATCAAACAAGACTTAGATGGTTTGGGTATGCTTAAAGAATGGACATAGAAAACCCAGTCAGCAATTGTAGGTTTACTGAGGTTGATGAGCCAAAAGGATAGATTCTTCTTCTTCTTCTTCTATGTGCCCTGTCCCTTCAGGACGTAGGCGATCATGGTTCTCCACGTATCCCTATCCCTTGTGGCTCTTAGTATGTTTGCTCCTGTTACTCCTGTCAAACCCCGTTCTGTCATCCACCCGTTCAGGCCCTGCAAATATGTTATCCGCTGTCTCCCTCTGTCTCTCTTTTTTTCTATCTGGCCAGTCAGTATCAGGTTCTCCAGGCTTTCCTTCCTCATTGCGTGTCCTAGGAACTTCAGTTGTCTCTTCCTGATGCTCAGTATTAATTTCCTTTTCATTGCCATTCTTTCCAACACCTCATCGTTGCTTGCATGCTCAGTCCACGATATCCGCAGCATTCTTCTGTAGAACCACATTTCCGCTGCTTCCAGTTTTGTTTTCACTTTTGAAGATATTGTCCAGCATTCACTGCCATATTGAAGAACTGACATCACATAGCAATCCAGCACTCTTTTCTTTGTTTCTATTGACACTTTCCTGTGTGTTAGTACTTTACTCAGCTTATAGATAGACCATGTAAAACATGGATCCAGCTTATCAAAGAAGATTTCAGGGAGTTGAGATTACAGCCAGGCCTGACACAAAATCAGGCAGCCTGGAAAAGAGTCATCAAGAAAATTTTGTCCGACCTATACTAGCATGGAAACAGATATTAAATGATAAGGATGATGACATGTAAAATTTAAATGCAATGTTGCTATCTGCTGTCCCCCTGACTACTCTTTTTCTGTTCTTGCACTTTAGCAATTTCTTCCACATCTGGTAACTGCTTGCATCTTTGTGACTTTACTGCCTTGTTTGCAGTGAACTCAATTAAAGAAATGAAAAGAATATATATATATATATATATATATATATATATATATAGTCATCTGCACACAGATCTGTTTCGCTGTTTCACAGAATTGGCGTCAGTCAGAAATTCTACCGCTGAGCTATGGGTGCTCGGTAGAAGAAGGCAGACTTTTTAGAGTGTATATTATCAGTATATGCGCCCAATAGCCAGAGAGCTCTAATTAATTACTGAATGAGCGATGCGTACATGCCAGAGTAGCTACTGTTTTTTCAAAGTCTACCATTCTTCCAGAGTGCTCAATCAGGGTATGAGAGCATATATGCATGTCTGAAATGAGGTATTATTTATATTGTTCAGATTATTGTCTTCATCTTTAATGCCATGTTTATGATGTTTCAGCTGTTGTATACTTTGGCTTTCTTTAGGTGCTAAGAATGTTTAACCAAACCCTTTATTATGATCACTGGGGTATATCATTCTCAATCCATGTGTGATGCCACTTCTGGTCACCATGTAGTTATCTCCTTTTTACTCTCTCTGCTATTTGTTCACTACTGTTGTATGCTGGTAGCCTGGTATTGAACCCTCACACCACTTTGGGTCAAGTCACTGGAATGAACCAACATCTATATCCACTGGGCCATGTGTACTTGAGTATATATATATATATATATATATATATATATATTTTTTTTTTTTTTTCAGTGTATTGAGGCAGCAGATAATTTTTCTAAACATATACTGTTAAATATAAGAGACAATGAATGTCTATTATGTTTAATCATGAGCCATTGTAAACATCATATTTTCGCTTTAATTTCAGGTGAAAATAAAGACAAAAATACTCCAACATTTGGATAATTTTTTATTAAGTTGGTTTTAAGCTTTTGACTCACGTGAGCCATCTTCAGTGAGGTTACAAGGACGTTAACATAAAAACATCCACCATTAAAGATGATTTTATCTTGTGTTGACATAAAACTTTGCTAAGCAACAATAACAGTTACCAAATAGTAAACACAGTTTGTAAATTTGTAATGTAGTTCTATAAAGTCACACTGTGTGAGAGCTCGAAATGTTGGAGGATTTTTGTCTGAATGCTCACCTGAAATTAAAGCCAAAATATGATGTTTTGAATGGCTCATGATTAAACATAATAGACATTCATTGTCTCTTATATTTAACAGTATATATATAATGTGTGTGTGTGTGTGTGTGTGTGTGTGTGTGTCATCCACATACAAGCCTGTTTTGCTGTATCACAGCTCATCAGTGTGGCTAGACATCCACTTGCTTCTGGCGGAGATAGGGGTTAGTGACTCTGACTGACACCAAAGCCATAGATGTATGGAATCAGAGAAGCGTTATTACTTTCATTATTAAAATACACTTTAAAGTGCCGAATCCAGGTGCGTTGTCAATGTTGTTGCTCCCATGTCATTAGAAGTTTTGAGTCTCAATAAACAACAGACTTCTTCGATAGGCAACCCAACCGAATATGATCAGTCATAGAAAAAAAAAAAAAGACAAAAACTGCTACTAGCTTTAGGACGTGCATTATACAAGAGAAGAAAATAAACCAATAAATAAATAAACTGCTTTATCATATTGGCTTGTCTTCCGACTTTCCTTTCTCTTCCTCGAATTTAACTTCTTTATTATGTCTTATTTGTTTGGTCTTTCTCTTTTATAATTTTCATTTTTATTCTTATTTTCTAACTATATCTTACAAGATATTTACAATAACATGATTATCATGACAGACTATTTACAAAAGGAAATCTCCATCTCGAATTTTAATGCATTTTAGATGTGTCATAAATAATTCGAGATAAAGAATAATACTTTAATAAAAATTCTGTTTAAAAACTAAAAGACAAAACATTTTACACAAATGCTTAAAAATAAGTTAATCGAAAAATATTTACATGTTAAATACTAGTTAAAAAAAACCTCACATGTAAATTAAGTTAAAATTATCATTAAATACAAAATTCCTTAACAGAATATATATATATGTATATATATATATAATTTTGTGCTTTTCATTGAAACATGTATGGTTAAATATAATAGATAACTATATTTTCTTTTAACTATGTCATGCCTGGTACTAAAATATATCCTAGATATTGAGCACAGTTACTTTATAAACATAGCATAACTTATTTGAGTCATGTTCCTAAATAGCTTTATCAGAGTAAGACTTTCTTATAGATGTCATCCAAATCTGTTCAGAAATATCTAAATTGTCAGCTGTATACAACCTCTAAGATCAATAGCCTTTTTTGACTAAAAGAAGCCTGGGGATTTTGGCAAAAGTTATCCTTCTTTGAACATTGTGGACTAGTATTACAGAATCACTAATAATAGAAAACACATCACTTCAGGACTGCCAACAGCAGCAACAACTGAAATTGATATCACATGAAACACGAAGAAAAAAATAATGACATAATTGAGATGTTAAAGTTTTGCACCACTTCAAAAAATAAGTTTAGTAATGAAACTTTCATCAATACTGGAAAGAGTAATAAAAGCTACTGGACTTGAGAAAATTTGATTAAAAGAAAGATTTTATAAATTTTGACTGAAAACAGTACTGGCTGCCCAGTCAATGAATACCAAATGCTTCTTTATAGGGAAACAACTAATATTATAATTACCATTGTCTTCATCTTTGTTATTGCTGACAATATTCCACGTGTGAATAGTGTATATAATAACTCTTTTTTCCAGAACTTTAAACAAAAATTCTCAGATCTTATGTGATACATCAATGGTAATAACAATAACGAGAAAAATAGTCTACCTGTAAATAGTATATATAAAGGTAACTGTTCACCCCAGAAAATATCATACTGATGGGATACAACAATTGGTGATAACAAAAATGAGGTCAATAGTCCGCATGTAAATAGTTTATATCATGGTAACTCCTCATCCCAGAAATTGAAACAAAATTATCAAATCATTATGGACACAATGTGATACAACAGTAGTACTAACAACAGTAAAGATGAAGACAATAGTTTGCATGTAAATAGTTTATATCATGGTAACTCCTCATCCCAGAAATTGAAACAAAATTATCAAATCATTATGGACACAATGTGATACAACAGTAGTACTAACAACCCAGTAAAGATGAAGACAATAGTTTGCATGTAAATAGTTTATATCATGGTAACTCCTCATCCCAGAAATTGAAACAAAATTATCAAATCATTATGGACACAATGTGATACAACAGTAGTACTAACAACAGTAAAGATGAAGACAATAGTCCGCATGTAAATAGTTTATATCATGGTAACTCCTCATCCCAGAAATTGAAACAAAATTATCAAATCATTATGGACACAATGTGATACAACAGTAGTACTAACAACAGTAAAGATGAAGACAATAGTCCGCATGTAAATAGTTTATATCATGGTAACTCCTCATCCCAGAAATTGAAACAAAATTATCAAATCATTATGGACACAATGTGATACAACAGTCGTACTAACAACAGTAAAGATGAAGACAATAGTTTGCATGTAAATAGTGTAAATAATGATGACTCTTCAGAAAGATGTTAGAATGGACATTTTGCCATTTTATCTTGTTTATTTACAGGAGAGCAAATGTTTGAGTCCAATAAATATAATATTATTTAAATTAGTAGTATAGCCCAGCATTGCTTGGGTGTAATGAAAACTTGAAAACTAATCCATGGTCCTGGAGCTCAGACTCAGCCTTAAGAATATTTGTGTGAAGTTTGGTAAGAATCGGATAAAAATTGTGGATTTGTATAAAGGACAAACAGACAGATAAACAGACACACACACAAACATCTTGCCTTTTATATATATATATATATATAATTCCAAGTGAAGAGGACTCAAGGTTTTTTTTTTAATATTTTGAGTGCTTTGGCATTTATTTTATTATAAACAGTGCTCAATATAATGAGTATTATAGAGCTTAATATAATATAATTATATATAGATATAATATAGATATAATTATATATAGATTATATATATAGATTTTTAAATGTAAATGGTCTGCACAACCACACCAACATTGCCTGGTGATGAGAATTAATCTTGAAACATAGAAATTTCCATGTAGCAATGTAAAATTGACATAACCATATATATATATATTATCAAATTTCTTCACTATTGTAAGAACTGCAACCTTGAAATTTCTGAATATTGTTTCTTATGTCTTTGTCTATGAGTGTATCAAATTTGATTAAAATCGGACCACTCCTTCTATAACCTGATTTTTTTATTATCGATTTTCGATATTTATCAGGGGTACCTCAACACAAAACCTAGCTAAGAACACTCGCAGACACTTATAGTACAACTGTGTAAATTTTCAAGAAAATCGGTTCAGCTGTTTCGGAGTCTATAGGTAATGGATACACACACACACACACACACACACACACACACACACACAAAGTTCCATTTATAAATAAGTTTAGATTTAGATGTTTGTGATCAAGCATTTTCAATGGGTCTTCTGTTCATTATCAAAATGTAGATGGTTTGTAGATGTGCCCTGTTTTCACATATTTAAATACTTTAAAACTTAGTGTTGACTATTTTGGTACCCTCATATTCAGGGTATCTTGCAAGCAAAATTCTTCACTGGAGTAAATGTATCTTCTGTTGTCGAATATGTTAAGAAACACCGACATTGAAAATATTATTCATGCTTATAAAAGACATACTGTCTGGGTTGTGCATTGTGGTGCAGTGGATATCGACTCGGAATGAGGATTCGGGGAGTCAAGTTCGAATTCCAGCTGAATTCCTTGCATTCGTTTATGCACAAATACCCTTGGGAAAGGTATTAATTCGTCTCTTCCCTCCAGTTATGGGTTAAATAACAGGACAGCTTGGGTTCTATATCCTTGGCTGGCAACCAGTCTACTGCAGAAAGCAATGGCGGGATAATCTTCTACCCAGTCAGGCATGTCTCTTTTGAGACATGATAGCCCAAGCATGTATCATGTCTGACATTTAACTGACTGTCTGGGTTGACAACGATAACAATGCCTACTCTTTTTCTATGTGCCATTTTCTTTCAGGCTGTTGGTAATCATGGTTCTCTACAACTCTTGTTCTTTATAGCTCTTGGAATTTTTTTTTATTTTTGCTATCTCTCTTCAAACCTATTCTACCAAACATTTACACAATCACGGTTATGCATTGCCTCTTTCTGTTCCTCAGTATCTTGTGAATATCAAATTTGTTTGTCTCAACTTCAGTGACATTCCCACCTCTATAAAGTTACTTCACTGTGTCCATTCTATAAATATTTTCAGGGTAATTGCTTAGATGAGCACTTTGCTGTAGTACAAATACTTTGTGAATTTAAACACAGTACTAGATTGTTAGAAGTGCAGTGCAGTGCAGTGAATAGCAGCTTGGAAATAGAAATTAGAGAGCTGAGTTCAAATTCCAGTTGAATTCATTACATTCACTTACATGCAAGGACCCTTGGGAAAAGTATTAATCCATTGTTTTACCCTTTCCAGCTATAAGTTAAATAGAAGAACAGATTGGCTTCTAAGGCTTGGATGGCAACAAATCTACCAGAGAGAGTAATGGCAACCGACTGTGGGAAAATCTTTTGCCCATTCAGTCATGTTTTAAAAGAGACTTGATCGCCCAAGCGTGTATCACGTATGGCACTTAACTGACCGACTAGATTGTTGTTGGGGATGTGTGTTGTGGTGCAATAAATGTTGGCTCAGAATGAGAAATCAGTAGAGTCAAGTTCAAATTCATAGTAAAATGATCATTAGTACATTCTATCCGTAAAGGAAGCCATAAAATTGTTCAACATATTTAGATTTTGGCATTAAATGACCCATATAACCAAACAACATGAAACAAAATCAACCAATTAAAATAAATAAAGGTAGAATTCCTTGCATTCACTTACACACAAATACCTGTGGGAAAGGTATTAATCTATCTCTTACCTCCAGTTATGGGTTAAATAACATGACAGATTGAGTTTAATAGCCTTGGCTGGCAACCAGTCTACCACAGAAAATAATGGCAACCTACTTTGGGATAATCTTTTGCCCAGTTGGTCATGTCTCTTTCAAGACATGATCGCCCAAGTGTGTATCACATATGGCTTTTAACTGCCTGAGTGGCTTGCCACTCATATCAGAGTATGACTATCTACTAGGGCAGCTAGTCAATTTCTGTTGCAGATGCATGTTCAGATACATTTGTGTTTGTTCAACAATTACAAAACCTATCCGTGGTTTATACTGCAACTATGCTGACCAGACCTTAGTTACAGTTTCTGGGAGAGACCTTCATTGTCTAGCAGGATCAACAGTCCAAATAAGAGCAGTGTGCTCAAATTTTCAGTGATGATCTCTATGATTGATGGCTCCTAAATAGTTCTGTTTCCCTAATTTCACTCACAAGGCTTGAGTTTTTTTTGTTTTTTTTTAATCATTTCACCCCGAGCAAGGCAGAAACGCCACTGATGTGCAGGGGGTTACATAAATGTAGAAAGATTAATTAGAAAAGAGTGAGGAGTACAAGCTAGTTGGAAAGGAACAATAGAAAGCTGAGAAAGCAGGTGCAATGACAGATACATGGGCGGAGAGAACGTGAAGATTATACAGGGGAGGGGAGAGAGCTAGAGTCCAGTGGTTAGTAGGCGAGTATTAACTTTGCTTTTAAATTTCTGGAGGTCGTAGCTGTCAGGAAAGCAAGAATACGGGAGCGAGTTCCACAGGCGGGAAGTGTGAGAGAGGAAGCTGCAGGAGTAGAATTGTCGTCTGCATTTGGCTAACCTGACTGTGAATGGGTGGGACCCAGTTGCCAGTCTGGTTGCACGGGTAAACACCTGTTGAGGAGGCATCAGTGACTTAAGCTCATCCGAGCAGAAGCCATGAAAGTATTTATAGAAGAGACAAAGGGAGGGCCACATTTCAACGATGGGAAAGTGGCTGCAGACGAGTCGCCAGATCAGTACCTATCACATTACAGACTCTCCTTTGGAGCTTGTCAAGAACACTGAGGAGAACGGCAGGGGCACCTGACCATAAATGGCAGCAGTACTCCATGCACGGACGGATGGTTAATCTGTGGTGTGGTTTTCACAGGTGAGATTTAAGCCAGGGTCTCATGGTCAGATACATGCTTATACTAATAATGGTTAAGCTAACTGGGTCTTATAGTCTTGTTTGGAAACCAGCTTACTGTAGGAAATTTTCTATGTTAGTCATGAATCAAAAGAGACATAACTGTCCAATTATGTATCTAAGTGAAAATCGCTGATAGAAATGTTGCCCATTAAATTTCTTTTTTTTTTTAAAATCATGAGCCACTCAAATTATGATATCAATTTACATATCCAAGTATTTTCAGATTCTTTACAATGCTTATATGAGATCTTTAAAGTATTTCTGTGATGTCCCATGTTGTATATACCGGATTATTTTTAATCAGCATTTTTATTTAGTTACCTTATACATGTAAGGTATCACAAAAGAACACAGGAGACAAGTACTACCAGTGAGGCCAAACAACAAGAAAACAAGAATTGTTAAGATCATATTCTTTGTATTGCTAATATAGAGGATCAAGGTGTAATGTTTATTTGAGTGCTTGGGAAGTGTCTGTTAAAAACCTTCTTAGTCACAAGTCAAAAGAGACATGTTTATTTAAGCTTGTATCCAACAGAAAATTACTGATAGTGTCGTATACCTACCTATATACAGGAATGAGATGTTCCTATCCTTTTAAACATGTGGAAACTGTCAGACTAGAGGAGATATTGATTAGCAGTTCACTAGCAGTGTATGTACTTCATGCAGTGTGCAAGTCTTGTACTTGTTGATATACTATTATTCCCAATTTCCATTTTGGTGTCTACTTATGCAGTAACTTTTTAGGGTTAAAACAGATAGAAATGTTGACCATTAAATATTTTTCTGCTTAAATCATGAGGCATCCAAATATCATATTAAATCTGTAGAGTATTTCTGTGATGTCCCATGTTGTGTATCATTGATTATTTTTAGTCAGTGTTTTGATTTAGTTACCTTATGCATGTAAGGTAGCACAAAAGAACAAAGGAAACAAGAAGTACTGCCAGTGAGGCCAAACAGCTAGAAGACAAGAATTGTTAAGATCAAATTCTTTGTATTGTCAATATAGAGGATCAAGGTATAATTTTTTTTTGCATGCAGGGGAACTGTCTGGAGGAAATCACTTGCTTAGTCAGTCATGAATTGAAAAGGACATGTTTATCCAAGCGTGTATTGAAGAGAGAATCTAAACTTATTTATAAATGGAAACTTTGTGTGTGTGTGTGTATCGTTACCTATAGACTCCGAAATGGCTGAACCAATTTCCTTGAAAATTTATGCAGTTGTACTATAAGCGTCTGTGAGTGTTCTTAGCTAGCTTTTGTGTCGAGGTACCCCCCGATAAATATCGAAAATCAATAATCGAAAAAATCAGGTTACAGAAGGAGTGGTCCAATTTTAATCAAATTTGATACACTCATAGACAAAGACATAAGAAGTTTCAAGGTTGCAGTTCTTACAATAGTGCAGAAAATCAATAATATATATATATAAAAGGCAAGATACTTGTATGTCTGTATTTTTTCAGCCCTTTTATTTTAGATTTTGCTTTGGGTTTGGCTCTAAGGAGGTATAATTGTAGTTTTTAGTCTCAGCCATGATACCATTTACTCAGGAGACTTATTTAGCCTTCAAAATTCATTTTACGACGAAAAAACTTATTTGATATTGATAGCAGGAAATCAAAATTTGACTTACATCCATTCATTTTTCTTTCAATCTACGGTTTTGTTTTAACTGGAAACAACTATTGCTTTTTATTATTTTGTGCCAACGTCCAAAGAGTCTGAGCTCCAGGACCATGGATTAGTTTTAAAGCTTTCATTAGACCCGAGCAATGCTGGGCTATACTGCTAGTCATTGATAAAAAAGTTGTCAATGTTTTTCTTTTTAAATCATAAGGCACCTAAATATGAAATCAATTTACATATCCAAGTGTTTTCAAATTCCTTAAGACAAGAATTGTTAAAATCAAATCCTTTGTATTGTCAATATAGAGGATCAAGGTATAATTTTTTTTTTTTGCATGCATGGGAACCTGTCTGGAGGAAATCTCTTACTTAGTCAGTTATGAACTGAAAAGGACATGTTTATCCAAGCGTGTATTGAAGAGAGAATCATTGATAAAAAAGTTGTCAATGTTTTTCTTTTTAAATCATAAGGCACCTTCAATATGAAATCAATTTGCATATCCAAGTGTTTTCAAATTCCTTACAGCACTCAGATATGTAGTTCATTTTTGTCATGTCTCCCGTCCTCAAAGAGGCCAACAAATGACAGAAAGTTTCATGCTTAAAGTTTCTCTCACTAAATTGTTTTCTGAGATATATCTGCCATTTCATTCCCCTATATTTGGTCATCTTTGAAGAAACTTCTTGATTTTATCATCTCAGGTGTAGGAAAGATTAGAATTTCTTATTTAGAGAATTTTGTAGACTTGAAGTGGTTATTCAAATTGGTCCTAAATCTTTTTCGTGGCTTCCAAAGAATTGAAGTCCTTATTAAGAAAATTTTCTCAGAATTAAAATGTGGCAATTCAAAATGGTCTAAGTAGATTTTACATGCTTCCAAAGAATTGAAGTCCTTATTAAGAAAATTTTCTCAGAATTAAAATGTGGCAATTCAAAATGGTCTAAGTAGATTTTACATGCTTTCAAAGAATTGAAGTTCTTATTAAGAAAATTTTCTAGGAACTGAAATAAGCTGCTGTTCAAATGTACAATGTCAAGTGAGTACATCATATGTAATAGGCCATCCCAGCCAAGCTAGAACAATTTCTTCATTCTAATTAATTATAAATTAAATGATTCAAAAAGTGATTAACTTAATTATAACTTTTAAATCAATATATATAATAAATTTTTATTACAATGTTTTTTTTATTTTAAATTATCACCTGAAGAACAGTATTGTTCTGAATAATGAAATTTTTGTGTAGTGATATAAATCATTGTAATAACAAAATTACAATATGAAGCCCTACTTTGTATTGAGCACTCTTTGTAAAAGTAAATGCATGAATAGTGTGTTTTAATCTATCTGTTCTTTCACTTTCTTACAATATATATATATATATATATATATATATAATATTGTATACCTACCGATATATAATAATGGAATGTTTTTATCCTCCTAAATACGTGTTGAGTAAATGGTAGTAGAGGAAAGTGATTATACTGACTAGCAGTGTATTTTCTTTATGCAGTGTGCAGATCTTGTACTGGTTGATATACTATTATTCCCAATCTCTGTTTTGGTGATTATGCATACAGCAGTGTTACAATATATCTATCTATCTATATATATGAATTGACAGCTGAATATATATCTATTTCATTTTGTTCATTATCTGCCTATCTCAGCTTGTTCACATCTATCTTTTTTTAATCAATTCACACAAATCAAGGTGATAGTGCCACTGACATGCAAAAGCTACTGGGAGTGAAAAAATGAAAAATCTATAGGAGTAACTGTAAATTAACTCCTAAATAGAAAACAATGGATAAACTTCACCCACGTCTATTGAACAGGTGAAGAGGCTCATCCCTTGTTCCCTGTTTAGGATGTGGTTTCCGGCTTTCTCTTTTCCTATCTTTTCACTTTCACGTAGCCCCCTGCACATCAGTGGCGTTACCGCCTTGCTCGGGGTGATATGATTAAATAAAAAAAAAACTTCTACTCCTGTAAAAAAACTGAGAAAGATAATAGGCAAATTTTCCCTCTTATTGAGGTAAAATAAATAGTAAATAAAATTTATGAATTTAGGCAGAAATGTTGAGCAGAATTTAGAAAGAACTGGAAATGAGGAATTGAACCTTGACTTTTGTTCAAAAGACACAGGAAGAGTGTGAATTGGATAATAGGCAAACTTATCTACCCCTATTCAGGAAAATAGATAAAATTTCAGAGTTTAGTTTATTTCATAAATTTTCATTGTGTGTGAAATGAAATCATGTGATCAAAAAATGTATTTAAAATTATTAAGTACATTTATTCCAACTTGAAATAATTTCTGGATCTAGTCATACAAATTTTCATTGTATGTGAAATGAAATCATGTAATCAAAAATGTATTTAAAATTATTAAACAGGTTTATTCCAACTTGAAATAATTTCTGGATCTAGTCATTGTATGAAAATATGCTGAATGAAAAAAGAAACAGATGAAGAGATTATGAGGTTTAAAATTGTATGAATGTCTTGTATGTATGTGCATGTTCATACATAAACAATTCAGGTAGAACTTTCAAAAACGAAAGACTGTATTTAATAGTTTATTTTATAGAGAAATTGTAGGGAAATTAATTTCTCAGTGTCTCTTTGGTATGGCCATTTTCTTTTTCTGATTTAGATGTAATTTAGAGTAAGTAGTAAGTTATAATAGTCGAGTTCAAATCAACTTTAAATTTTGCAGATGATTAGAAACTCTTTCTAGTTTCTTTATTACTAACATCATTGGAAATTTTTTTTATAGAAACTGTAGGAAAACAAATTTTTTAGTGTCCCTTAGATCTGTTCATTTTCTTTTTCCAATCCTGAAGTGTTGTATTGCCAAGGTGATAGATGATGTGTGCTGAAGTATCTACAGCACAATAACCATGCTAATGGATATTAAGTACAAACAAAACATACACAAATAAGACAGAATAACAATAATTAGAAAGAGGGGAGAAGTTAAGTTGTTAGTTGCAGAGAGCACAGTCTGATAATAATCGTCAATGACATTCTGAATCCCTGATTGATATTAATATTTATTTATATAGCTATTTTGGTCCACAGACCATTCCATTTTTGAGAGCTCTACAACAAGAAGTAATTTAGAGTAAGTAGTCAGAAAGGTTATAATATTCGAGCTCAAATCGGCTTTAAATTTTGCCGTTGATCAGAAACACTTTCTGGTTCCTTGATTACCAACATCAGAGGAAAATATATTTTTATTTGACTTTTTTTATAGAAGCTGTAGGGAAACAAATTTCTCAGTGTCCCTTAGGTATGTTCATTTTCTTTTACCAATCCAGAAGTGTTGTATTGCCAAGGTGACAGTATGATACTAGATGATGTGTGCTGAAGTATCTACAGCACAATAACCATGCTAATGGATATTAAGTACAAACAAAACATACACAAATAAGACAGAATAACAATAATTAGAAAGAGGGGAGAAGTTAAGTTCTTAGTCACAGAGAGCACAGTCTGATAATAATCGTCAATGACATTCTGAATCCCTGATTGATATTAATATTTATTTATATAGCTATTTTGGTCCACAGACCATTCCATTTTTGAGAGCTCTACAACAAGAAGTATTTAGAGGAAGTAGTAAGAAAGGTTATAATATTTGAGCTCAAATCAGCTTGAAATTTTGCCGTTGATCAGAAACACTTTCTGGTTCCTTTATTACTAACATCAGAGGAAAATGTCTTTTTAATTGATTTTTTTTTTTATAGAAACTGTAGAGAAACAAAGCTCTCAGTATCTCTTTGGTATGTTCGTTTTCTTTTTCCAACCCAGAAGTAAGTTAGAATAAGTAATAAAAATGGTTAAAATGATCAAGCTCAAGTCTCCTTTGAGCTGAGTTGTAACAACCAATTTATTTACTGCAAAATACATCTGAATACTATGTGTTGGGAAGTGGAAAGAAAACGTTTCTGCCATTTCTGGATGTGGGTGTCATAAAACATTGCAAATGACCTTATTACTAGCAAAATGAAAATATTTTTAATTCATTATTATTATTTAATTTACTGATTTTATTATATTTCCCCACAAGATAAATAAATTTTATAGAAAATCAAAATAGCTGTGAAATAATGAAAAGTACTTTTTTTTATTCATAATAATAATAAATAAAAATAGATTCCAAGTTGAGAAAAGTAAACATTTTTATTCATTTTTTATTAATATTAATAATATATTCCTCCATATTGGGCATTTTAATTAAAATGGTTGCTTGCCAAAAAAAAGAAAAAAAAAAAAAAAGAATGAAATGAAACAAAATCTTCCCAAAATTAATTGGACAATCTGGTACTATTGCGAGAACAAATTAGCTCAAAAATTTAGATGTAACACCAATCACCATTTTCTTTCTTCCTAGATTCAATTCATTTATGATTCCTTTCTATAAATCTTGTAACCCTAAAAGGTTACTGCATGAGTAATCACCAAAATGGATGTTGGGAATAATAGTATATCAACAAGACTAACACACTGCACGTAATTATTTAGATTAACTCTTCACCTTACTACCTAGACTTTTGAATTTAAATGCACTACTGGACTTGTGTGAAGAGCTTGATGATCTGATGAGATGTAACTGTAAGTTCTATTTTCACAGTTTCTTTTCTCATACTTCTTCCTTGTGGAACTTCATTTCAGCTCTGTTTTCAGACTAACTTTAACCTTCAAAAATTTATTTACATGCAATGTCGATTGCTCTCTACTGTTCCCTTTTTATTACTTTTCTTTTGTTTTTGCTAATTGGTAAAGTTTCTCATTTCTAATTCTTTCACACTCAATAGCCCCTTGTGCCTTAGTGGCTTTACAGATTTGCTTATGGCAAAATTGATTTAAAAAAAAAAAAAAGATTCTATCTTATTTCACTCTTAGTAACTGCTGACATCTAAATAAAGTTATTTTCTTGCCTGAGGGGAAATGATGAAAAAAATTCAAATAAAAAAAATGAACTAATAGATGACATCCTCTGTCATAGATATCAGAATAACAACCTATCTCTGAAAATTGAATAAAGTGCTCAGTTTTAAATTCCTAGATAGTGATCTGCTTTGACAAATTTCTGAAAAAGACTAGAGTATAGAATGGTAAAAAAAGTGATGCTAATGATGAAGATGAAGACAGTCTTGTAGAATAATAGTTCTTCATCTCGAAAATTGAGACTAAAATTAACCTACTCATAAGGTCAAGATTTCTTTGTTTGGTAATTTGGCACTGAAATCATGAGACTTATCTGCAAGCTTTTCTTAAAGGCAGACAATCTGTAGAAACAATTAGAAGAATTCTCTTCCAATAAAATAATAGATAATTGTAAGTCTGTCAAAGAAGAGCAAAGACAAGAATAACTTGGGATTGTAATTGTTTGTGACTTGCTCTTAGCTTATCTGCAGAAGTTATCCGTGTGTCCAGTATTTCCCATTGATCAGTTGAAGTACCGGTTGTCTCCACTTCATAACCTTATAGCAGCAGCATATTTGCAATATCATTGGAATTTGATTAAAGACACATGTTTCTGCAGAAGGTAGCAGGAATAATTATACTAGAGTCTGGTGTTCTTAAATTTATATTCACATAATATTTGGTCATTCTAAACATGACATGTATGTTTGGTTTTTAGATACTTCCTTTTTATGAACTTAGTATTATAATTATTTTAAAATAAACAAGTAGGGTGTTAACACCACACTATGTGCAAATAGTAAAGCCACAAACAAAACACTATTAAAATATAAAAATATGTTTTTTATGATGAAGATGCCAACAATATATTTTTATAGTAAAATTAACAATACATTTTTAAAGTAAAATTACCAACAATACATTTTTATAGTAAAATTAACAATACATTTTTAAAGCAAAATTACCAACAATACATTTTTATAGTAAAATTAACAATACATTTTTAAAGCAAAATTACCAACAATACATTTTTAAAGCAAAATTACCAACAATACATTTTTAAAGCAAAATTACCAACAATACATTTTTATAGTAAAATTACCAACAATACATTTTTAAAGCAAAATTACCAACAATACATTTTTAAAGCAAAATTACCAACAATACATTTTTAAAGCAAAATTACCAACAATACATTTTTAAAGCAAAATTGCCAACAGTACATTTAATAGTAGAATTACTAACAATACTTTTTTATAGCAAAATGACCAGCAATACCTTTTGTCGTAGAATTACCAACAACACATTTTTTTAGCAATATAAACAACAAGTCATTTAAAGCAAAATAGAATTACTAACAATACTTTTTTAAGTAAAGTAACCAACTATAAATTTCATAATGAAATGATCATCAATACATTCTATCTGTAATTGAAGCCATAAAATTGTTGTTCAACAAATTTAGATTTTGATATTAAATGACCTATATAACCATACAACACTAAACAAAACCAACTAATTAAAACAAATAAAAGTAGAATTTTTTTAATTCACTTATGTACCGATACCTTTGGGAAAGGTATTAATCCATCTTTTCCCTCCAGTTATGGGTTAAATAATAGGTCAGATTGGGTTCTATCGCCTTGGCTGGCAACCAGTCTACTGCAGAAAGTAATGGAAATCTACTGTGGGATAATCTTCTGCCCAGTCAGTCATGTCTCTTTCGAGACATGATCGCCCAAGTATGTATCACGTATGGCACTTAACTGTCTGACTTAATCTGTAATTAGTCAATCTTCAATATTCCGGAATTTATCATTTATATTTGCAACTTTAAAACATGGCCCTTATGTTTGAGGCCAAAATACTTCATAGTAATAGACTTCACATTATATTGTATATAAACATTATTTTAAAACAAATAAAAGGAAGTTTCTCCGTAGATAACCAAGTTTCAATTTTATTAACAATTTAATCTTAACATTACTTGTACTTTTGCTTATTCCTAATCAGTAGGCATCTTGTGTAAAATGATTTCTGAATATATGCACTTCTCTCTCTCTCTCTCTCTATATATATATATATATATATATACACACACACATACACACACACGCATATATATATATATATATATAACATAGTACACTTGGTATGTAATCCAGGTAAATTCCAAAAGAGACGAACTCAAGAGAACTCAATGTTAAATTCATTTATTTAATTTGACAGAGTAATATAATTTATAAAAGATTTTCGATTATTACTATAGATAATACATATTTCACTGTTTTGGGTCTGATGAGCCACGATAATAACATCAAAGCGGTGAAATATGTATTATCCATAGTAATAATTGAAAATTTTTATAAACTATATATATATATATATATATATATATATTTCTGAATTTTTTAAACTTCCCTGTATCACTATGCTAGTTTTTATTGTTGTGGTTTCTATTGCAAAGTAAGTTTTTCGCAAATAAAGGCAGAGGTATCAACTTCAAACTCTACCAATTTTGAGTTGTTCTTCTTATAGACTGTTTCCCGGCCAAGGCTAGGCAAGTCTGCTCTCTTATTTAACCTTTATTTTGGGTGAGTTGATTGTTTTGCTTTTTTCTGGTTTACCAATCCTTTGTGAGCTATTTATTAATTAACCTGTAAAAGTTTGGATAATTAATATTAACAGAATAATCAGTAACAGACATCCATTCCATTAATATTAAATGAAAATTTTTCTTGGACTTACTTTATTTTAGTAAGGACATTTTTATAATATTACCATCGTAAAAACTTGTGATATATTTTTTTAATTTAGTCATAGTAATTAGATAATGCCACTGAGACATATAAAGGCTACTGGGAGTGAAAGTGAATGAGAAATGTTGAGTGATAAGAATGGATAATAAAATAAACACTCAAGTTTGCAATTGATGCAGCATTTAAAGTTTTGAAGATTGTAGTAATCGGAAAAGCCAGAAGAGTTCCACAGGCAAAAGGTATCAGAAAAGAAACTATTAGAACAAAACTTATGGTCCTTCTTCATGTACCATGTCTCCTCAGGATGTAGGAAATCATGGCTTTCCACAATTTCCTGTCCTTTGTAGTGTTACTAAACTCTGTCTTTTTGTCATTTCTCCCAAACCTTATTCCACCAGCCATTTACTTAAGCTTACAATTATTGAGGAGATTGTTTCAGTACTCTTTTATTTCAAAAGAAGTTTTCCTGTCTCTTAATACTTTACTTATCTTTTGGAATGCATCTTTGGCTATCCAAATGTGCATTTGGATTTCAGTCTTTCACTTTCCATCTTCTGTTAAAACACTTCTCAGACATATAAATTTTTTGTATTTGTTTAATTTTGGTATCTCTGATTTGTAATTTGCCTTTTGGGCTCATTTTTTTCCTAATTACCAAGCATTATGTCTTCTTGCAGTTAATGTTTAATTTTCTGTTCTCTTTTTTTTTTTGTAGTTATCTTTCCATGTCTGCCATCAACACTGTGTCATCTGCATATCTTATGTTGTTAATAATGTGTCCATCAACAATGAATCTTTGGAGAACTTTTAATCCTCTAAAAATTATCTCACTGTATAGGTTCAATAAATCTGGTGAGAAGACCCATCCTTGTCTTACACCCCTTTCTATTTTTGTATATCTGCTGAACTTATTTTCTATTCATATGCAGACAGTTTGCTGCCAGTATTGGTTCTTGATTAATCAAATATCTTTACCAAATATGTGAAGGTTGCTGTACAGTTTAAACAAATCTTTGTGGCATAATACATAAAATGCTTTCACATCTAAACTTATTTATAAATGGAACTTTGTCTGTGTGTGTGAGTCTGTTACCTATAGACTCCAAAACAGCTGAATCAGTTTTCTTGAAAATTTACACAGTTGTACTATAAGCATCTGCGAGTGTTCTTAACTAGGTTTTGTGTCGAGGTACCCCCGATAAATATAAAAAATCGATAATCGAAAAAATCGGGTTATAGAAGGAATGGTCCGATTTTAATCAAATTTGATACACTCATAGACAAAGACATAAGAAACAATATTCAGAAGTTTCAAGGTTGCAGTTCTTACAGTAGTGCAGAAAATCGATAATATATATATATATATATATATATATAAAAGGCAAGATGTTTGTGTGTTTGTCTGTTTATCTGTCTGTATGTCCTTTATACAAATCCACAATTTTTATCCAATTTTCACCAAACTTCACACAAATATTCTTTAGGCTGAGTCTGAGCTCCAGGATCATGGATTAGTTTTAAAGCTTTCATTACACCCAAGCAATGCCGGGCTATATTGCTAGTAATGTATAAAATACAAGTACATGTCTTTTTGCATTTGTATTGCTCTTTCTGATAGTATTCTGAGTATGAAAATGTTCCACTGTCTTTGACAAAGCTGCACTGGTCAATTGCAGGTCTGGTTCTGCTGTGCATTGTATTCATTAGAATTCAGGTGATAAGTTTTGTTATAAGGCCTAGGCTGATTGTCCAATGGATTTCACATTCATTTGTACCTGGCTTTTTAGTGCTATGAATATGGATCCACTTAGGTCTTCCAGTGTATCACCACTGTTGTATATTTCATTTATGTCTATAACCTTGTCAATGCTGAAATCTAGCTAGCTAAGACTGCTATCATCTTGTGAGACTGACCAAGCAAAAGTGAGGGACCAGATGTTTGCACTCTAACAACCAGAAAGCAAATGACCAAAACTCGTCAGTGTGCATCCGGGTTCATGCAGATGTTCCAGTTGAAAACTAAAAAATTAATTAAATATTAAATTTCCAGTTCGCGAGCCTACGCGAATTTTATTTATTGGCCAATGGGAAGCCCAGAATCAAATACGGATATAAATTCCCAAATGATCTGCTGCAATCCAAAATGAAGATATAAAAAGCCAATACAGAAAGCACAGACAGACAGACCCACACGGACTGACTCAAGAAAGAGGAGTGTAATCAGTATCCCCCTTGATCTAAGTCAAGCAGCTTACTATGCTAGCCTCCCTTCTCTCTCATCTTATCTTTCACTGTCTCAAAACTACTTACTGACCTAAAGAGCAAATACATCAAAGACATTCCTTACTTACAGCGCTCCCACATTCCTAAGCATTAATTCTCTTTTCAGCATTTTATTGCCATGAACATTTTAACATCCGTTGGACCTATACTTATAGTATTACTTCAATTGTAAAAACCTTAATTGATATGTGTATATATAAAATGCTATTTTTCAACCCAATTTGCTTTTCTTGATTTATAATCATTTTATGACTCATAGTGGGCTATCTACAACGAGGCCAAAATTCCGTTAACCTGTAACAACATAAGACTACTTTTCATTAGAACGGATTCCCCACTATATCTGAATTCTAATTCCATCTGGTCCTGTCACTTTGTTTTATGTTTAATTTCAATATTTATGGTAATTCCTTATTTCTCTATATTGTCAGTTGTTCTCATTCACCGAGGAAGAGTTCTTTAATAGATTCATTCTATCTCGAGAGTATTTCTTCTTTCTCTAATATCACAGTTCCGTCTTTTGATTTTATTGCATTTAGGCATAGATTTTTTTTGTCCTATTCTCAAATTTTTTTTATATTACCTGCTTTATCTAAAATACTCATCCTTTGTATTTCTGCACAGTTTTTGTTAAGCCATTCCTCTTTAGCTTGCTTGCATTTGTTCCCAATTTCTTTGTGCAGAATGCTAGATTCTGTGCTGTACCTGGGCATTGTTTTCTTTTTTATTCTTTTTTTTATCTCCCTTTCATCATCTTGAGAGTTTAATCTCTTTTCCATCTTTTCTTTTGTCTATTTTTCTTTGGGGTGACCTTTGCTGCTCATGTTACTAAAGCTTTTCTTAATGTGTCACACTTTGAAATTCCATTCTCATTTTGTTCATTGCATCTGTTTCTTTAACACCCAGCCAGTAATAATAGGAGCACTAGGAATGATTAAAAAGTTTATTTCTCAGATACTAAAAAAAAAAACTATCCCAGTCTTAATCATAATTCTTAATAACTTTCCAAGAACTTCATTCCTTTCCCTCAGGTTGACGATTTGGTAAAGAAACAGCAAATTAGTAAAACTGATGATAATGACTATGGTACTATTATGTCTGCAAGCAAAAGAGGCCGTGCTATAGTTAGAACTTTAGCATATTTTTGTCTGGTGAACAGTATTTTAATAATAAATGCTCAGACTGTCTAACAAGGTGCTTGCTAGCAGCCATCACATTGTTGATAAGCAAGGCAAATTACTGGTTTCAGAGTTCTTAAAAGCAGCTTCTGGCTGTTTCTGATAATTTTAATATGATGTTCATTTGTTTCTACATGCAGGAAAAGGCCAGGCATTGAATGAAAAGGTCTACATTTGATGGTGATCTCTGCAGGCAAAGGGTTAATACCACAATCCTGGTATGCTTCAGTTGTTTTATTTGCATGAATTATTCATCGTAGCCAAAAATAGCTCCCAAGTTCTGAGAAATTGTGTGCAATAGGTTGGTAGAAGAAAGTGCTTAAAAAAAAGTACCTGAAAAATCTCTTGCAGTTCATTTGTCAAAGGGAATTGATAAATAAAAATTAAAAATAAAAATGCTAAGGTGAAGATGAGCTTATTTTTCTTTTTCAAATCCACATCGTTATTTATTTATTTAGCAAGAGGGTCTCTGCAAAGGAGAACTTATAAACACAGGCAAGTCACTGATCAGTTAGAATATATCAGCGTGCACTGTCCAATAGTTGATCAATATTTCAGTATAGAGATTTTAGCCCATGACATATTCAAGTGATACACCCTCAAGCCACAAAGTAGTAATTACACTTAACGTTTGTATATAGGCAAAACAAAAATGTCACAAAATATTTCTTGGTAAGTCTTCATTGATCTGGTGCATGCACCATGATAACAGAAGAATAGACTGAGGGGGGTACTGAAAAGTTCTCAACTTGGTCAAGAAGGACCCCATAAAACCATGAAGTGTAGATGTGACTGTATATAATCCCTGTGCATTTCAACACATATGACATATTATTTCTCAAGTTTCTCAAACATTTTCTAAAACAGAAATAACACTTCACTCAATAAGTCCTGGGCATGATATACAGATGGCACCACTAATAAAAAAAATTCATATGATTTTTATGAAGTACTAACCTTCAAATGGTACATCACAAAATCTGGGCCTAATCAGATTATTAGTTTACAAATAACAGTTATTTAAGTAAAGCTACAGTTGCAAATTTTCAAATGAATGGAAAAATCTGAATTTGTGTGTTGATAAAGCAATGCTTTCTGATGGGAAAAATACTGTTCAAGCAAAACAATGGCTTGATAAGTTATTTGGACTCTGGTTTGTTAGAAACAACAGTTAAAAGATGGTATGTTGACTTTAAACACGGTTGTACAGACACAAATGATGCTGAATGCTCAGGTCACCTAAAATTGGCAGTTGTCCTGGAAAACACC
Source organism: Ascarosepion bandense (assembly GCA_037127315.1). Lineage (NCBI taxonomy): Eukaryota > Metazoa > Mollusca > Cephalopoda > Sepiida > Sepiidae > Ascarosepion > Ascarosepion bandense. The sequence goes on from JBBBDQ010001162.1 coordinate 1,382,352, forward strand.
AAAAAATCTACAAAATAATTTTGGCCAATCATAAATTGAAGTTGCAGAAGATAGCAGACGAGTTGAACATACCAGAAGGCAATGTATTCATCATTTTACATGAACCTTTTTTGTCAATGAAAAAGTTGTGTTCAAAGTGGGTACTGTTTTTTCTCACAGTCGATCAAAAACAACAATGCTTTGATGATTCAGAGTGTTGTTTGCAATTGTTTCAATACAGCAAGGAGTTTTTACATAAATATGTGACAATGGATGAAACATGGGTCCACCACTTCACTTTTGAGTAAAATCGGCAGTCAGTAGAGTGGAAAGCTGTCCAAAGCAACCAATGGCACAAACATCAGCAGGCAAGGTTTTGGCCTCTGGATTTTGGGATGCACAAGATATTTTGTTTATCAATTACCATGAGAAAGGAAGAACCATCAATAGCAAACATTATATAGCATTATTGGTGCGTTTGAAGGAAGAAATTGCCAAAAAACGACCACAAATGAAGAAAAGTTATCTTTTACAGAGACAACGCACTGTGTCATAAGTTGATTGAAACAATGGCAAAACTACATGAACTGCACTTCAAATTCCTTCCACATCCATCCTATTCTCTAGATCTGGCCTTCAGTGACTACTGGTTGTTTGCAGACCTCAAAAGAGTGCTCCAGGGAAAGAGATTTGGCTCCAATGAAGAAGTGATATTGGAAACTGAGGTGTATTTTGAGGTCAATGACAAATCTTTCTATGAAAAACGCACTGAATTGTTAGAGAAGCATTGAAATCACCCTAGAAGAAAACTATGTTGATGAATTAAGTCAAATTTTTAGTCTTGGGATTTATTGACTGATGTGTTAATGCATACAGCCATGTCACACTGAAAAAATGGTTCCTGTATAATCACTGAAATTAAGAAATATCAGACTTGCTCAGTAACTAGATAGGTGACTGCTTGGGAGTACCAGGTGGTAATGCATAATGACTTGGAATTGTTAATTGAAGAGCAGAGTTCCAATTTCTATTGGGTTTGTAATATTCAATTGTGGGCAAATATCCAAGAGAAAAGTATGAATACACATCTTTTTTTTTTTTGGTCTGGGTTAATTAGTAAGACTTGTATCACTAAATCCTTATCTTTCCCTGCAAAATGCCCTCATGAATTTACTTGTACAAATAGATTGGCAACTAGGTCCCACCCTTTTACTATCAAAATAGGTAAATGTAACAGCCAATTCTTTTCTAGATGTTTCTTTCTCACACTTACCACCTGTAGAACTCTCTTTTACATACTTGCTTCCCTGATAGTTACAATCTCCAAAGATTTAATTGCAATATCAATTGCCATCTTCTATCTCCTTGACTCCCACCTCTTTTTCTCTTTCTTTGACATTCCCTTTTTCTTTTTTTTTCTTCCCTCACTGTAACCCCCTGCACACCAGTGACAGTACTGTTTTGCTTGAGGTGGAATGATTTAAAAAAAAAAAAAAAAAACAATCAAAAATATTTTCTGTCTTTAAATAACCTTCAAAGGGTTGAGAAGTCATAGAAAATGAATGAATCTACCAACCAACCAAAATAAAAATGTAATCTCATGTTTGGTCATTGAAATACTGATCTTAGGAAATGGCACAGACAGGGAATTTTTTAGAACCCTGTTATAATATAACAAAAAGTAGAGAGAAGCTTTCAAACTGAACCATTTTTTTTTCTCAGACTGAATGGAATAATGGTAATCAGTACCTGAGCAGAACTAAATAAGAACAGAGTGAAATATCCCAAGGTATGGACAGCAGAATGCGAACCATCAACTATGTAGATTAAATAAAAAATTCATTTAAAAATTCCCTGAAGGTTATGTGGTTCAACAGACATCTGAAAAGCATAATGCTGAAAACAATGCGATAATATCAACAAAGATGAGGTCAATCGTCTGAATATAAATGATTTTTTGTTGGTTGTTGTTTTTTCTGGCATATCAACCTCGGTGGGTCATTTATTGCCAACTAAATTTTATTTACTTATTGCTGGTAATACCTTTTCCTTTCAACAATTTATTGTTGTTTTTATATAAGTTTTTGTGTCTAGTAATACTTTTCTCTTTTCGAGTATCAAGATTCATTGGGATTTGTTTAAGGGCAGGGTCCTCAAGTCCCACCCTGTTATTTAACCCATAACTGGAGGGAACGGACAGATTAATACCTTTCCCAAGGGTACCAGTGCTTAAGTGAATGCAGAGTATTCAACTGGAATTTGAACTCGACTCAACGATTTCTCTTTCTGAGCCGATATCCACTGCACCACAATGCACATCCGTTACTAAATGCTTACAACACCTGGTATTTCCAAGTGGTCACCCATCTAAGTACTGACCAGGCTCAACGTTGATTAACTTCAGTGATCAAGCGAGAACCGGTGTATTCAATGTGATATGGTCGTAAGGTGAATATAGATGAGAAATTTTATTTAAGATCCTGTATTTAAACACAGAGAAAAATGCAACACTGAGAAAGAAAATTTTATGTATTTAAATATGAATTAGAAAAAATCAAAAATATTAAAAATGTTTAGTTGTTAAGGAAAGGAATAGAAACTATATATGACCCAAAGTGTTTTCAATTTTTGACACTTTGTTAAATGAACAGAGTGGACTCTTTCATTGTAGATAATAAATGAGGGCTCAGTAAAATAAAGAGGTACTTAATTTTTATTGACACATGTCCCTTCCAAATCCTGCAAGTGTTTTACTGACAGACGGAATGTATGGAAGACCCATTTCTCTTGAGTAGTTTAGGATCAATTGCTACATGTCTCCCTGAATGGACTGCAAGGCCTGCTTTACTAAGTCCAACAAAGCCATCATGGCAGGTTAGGCTATCATTGAGAAGAGCTGCATACTGCTAATTAGCTTTCATATTTGCATGTAGTTGATCCCAATGTTTAAGTCAACTTTAGTCAAACCATTGTACAGATGAGAAGTATATGTTTAATGTATTTGGCAACTTGATACTTGATTACTGATTTGGCTTCCCTCTGTTTTTTATACAAATATTTTCATGACTTCTGCTTTGTCAAGATTATGTTCCTGGTGGCCACTCTACATGAATTTACTAAGGCTACTAGATTGGCAACTAGGTCCCACTCTTTTACAGTAAAAACAGACAAATATAACTGCTGCTTTTACTCGAGCAGTATAAATTCCTACACTTCCTGCTTGTAGTATACTTGTTTTTTGATAGCTACAATCTGCAAGAGTTTAAGTGCAACATCAATAGCCATCTTTTATCTTTCTGATTCTTATCTTTCTTTTCTTTTTTCTTGCCACCCACTGTATATTGTTCTTCTTTTTTCTCACTCTACTCTCACGTAATGCTTTGCACATCAGTATTCACATCTTTATTTTATCTTTTCTCCAACACCCCCTGTATTTTGATCCTCTTTCTATTTGCTTTTTTCTCATGTAACCCCCTGTGCACCAGTGACAGTACTGCTTCACTTGTGGTGAAATGATTATAAAAAATATACATCATTTTTTTTTTTTTTTTCAAGGAATTTAAATTATATTTACCAGTTTACCAAGAGACTTATGAAAATATGCACTCTAGCAAGGTTTGAAGTTCTGTTCCCTTTTGTAGGGGAAACCTCTATCTGATCTGGCTTACATTAGAGTATCGCAGTCTAGCAAGGTTTATTTACTCTTTTGAGGAATGCACATCTCATCAGATCTTCTCAAATGCACTTACTTTTTTGTGTCTCTAATGTAGACTAAGTAACTTTGAAGAAAGCAATGGATTTTTTTTTGCCAACATCATTAGTTCTCAGATTGACCAAATTATTTTCCTGAAAAGAAAAAATCTGATGTTTGATAATTTCATTATATTTTAGGATTTTCTGAAACATATACAAAATCTTGAATGCATATGTTCAATGCCAGTTCAAAAGCTATACACGGTTGGTAGTATAATTAGGCTGTCATTGGCAGGGTTGATCTGTGTTAATGCCTGATGTGCATTTGGTGAGTTGGTTGACTGAAGTCATGGTGGTGATAACGAGAGGGTCCTGGAGTGGATTAGTAAAGCTGTGAATCCATTGAAGTATGTGTTGGGTGTTGTTTGTGGGGTTGAAAGCCTGGTAAGGTGCATGTTTAATTCTACTTTTCTGACTATATATTTAACTGTATCTTATTCTGCTTAGGTTTTCCAGAATCTCAAGGAGTGCTCAAATTGGAAGTCTGCTTTAAATACATTGGGTATTTACATAGCTGTCTCACACTTGCACACACACACACACACACAGTATATTCACATAACAAACACACAACTCAGACACACATGCAAACTATTTGACCCAAAGATGGGATCCTAACAGGTACTACCACTTTGAGCCAAAGTGGTCCTGGAAGTAATGGCATTTAAGGGGAAGCTCCACATTCCCCAAGACTACAAATAGTAAATTTAGAGCCACACCACCGGTCGCACTCTATGTCATGCCCAGAAAAATATCCTGCTATATATATATATATATATATATATATATATATATAACTGAAGATGACATTTGAAACTAACAGCTATCATACAGTGTTGATTCCTATATCTACACAGTCTATGAATACTCTGTGTCTGATATTGAGCAGGGCTAAGTAAGTGTTTCTCTTGTATGCCCATGAGAAAAACAAAAACAAATTAATGCATTTCATCAGTCATTTTCAATGAATTATATAATTGGATACGAAGGCCAACACCGAGTGGCGACAGTTTATTTTATGCTTGAATCACATTTGAAACTAACAGTCAGTATACGGTGCAGATTCCTATATCGGACAACCTAGATCTAACAACACTACCTCTGAGATTTATCACTCGCTCACCTATATATATATATATATATATATAGCATAATGATGTTCCACGTATACTGTCTTAATATGTATAGGAAAAACTAATAAAAAGTTGTAAGTTTAAAAATGTATTTTTTTTTACAGTATTTATTATTATATATAATAATAAAAATAAATAAATACTGTAAAAAAAACATTTTTAAACTTACAACTTTTTAGTAGTTTTTCCTATATATATTTACCATGAAATAATGTGTCTTTTTTTTTTTTTTTAAATCATTTCACCCCGAGCAAGGCGGAAATGCCACTGGTGTGCAGGGGGCTACATAACTGTAAAAAGATTAATTATAAAAGAGTGAGGAGTACAAACTAGTTAGAAAGGACCAATAGAAAGCTGAGAAAGCAGGTGCGATGACAGATACATAGGTGGAGAGAAAGGGAAGGTTATACGGGGGTGGGGAGAGAGCTAGAGTCCAGTGGTTAGTAGATGAGTATTGACTTTGCATTTAAATTTCTGGAGGTTGTAGCCGTCAGGAAAGCAAGAATACGGGAGCGAGTTCTACAGGCGAATTGTCGTTTGCATTTGGCTAACCTGACTGTGAATGGGTGGGACCTAGTTGCCAGTCTGGTTGCACGAGTAAACACCTGTTGAGGGGGCACCAGTGACTTAAGTTCGTCCAAGCAGAAGCCATGAAAGTATTTATAGAACAGACAAAGGGAGGCCACATTTCGACGATGGGGAAGTGGCTGCAGTCGAGCCGTCAGATCAGTACCTATCACATTACAGACTCTCCTTTGGAGCCTGTCAAGAACACTGAGGAGAACGGCATGGGCGCCTGACCATAAATGGCAGCAGTACTCCATGCACGGACGGATGGTTGACTTGTATATATGCAGGATGGATTCAGGTGGAAAAAACATCCTGGATCGACATAGTGACTCAACCTTCTTAGCAGTAGATTTTGAAAAGAAAAAATTAAGGCAGACATGTTATTTCATGGTAAATCTGAAGTATAGGCCTAAGTATAGAATTTTTTCTTATATTTGCTTTATATGTATTTATATAAATATATATTTAGAGCTCTCTTAGAGAGTTATCCTACCGCTGTATGTACAGGATACTCTTTTGGATTCTTCTATATCTACACCGCATGCTGATATATATATATATATATATAACATTTAACGCCATTTTGCAAGTCTACCAATTTTCAGTTTGTTCCCTTATATTGAGTCACTTTGAAAAAAAAAACCTGTAGCTACAATGGATAAATTTATAATTTTAAAAGTTTATCTGAAGATGATCTTGCAGGAGATAGAAAGTACTTGGGTATGAAAAAACTATGATGCCTTCTTTGATGAATTTCATTTTAAGATCAGGATACTGATTAAAAAACTGGAAAGGATCATTATAAAAATAAGTAGATGTAATATGTCTATATTATTCAATGAAATGTATGTGTATATATATATATATATATATATAGGATATGATGGGGAAATTGTAGCTATTTTATGTTTTTAATTTTGTGCATGCACATTGTTTATGTTTGATGTTGTCTAGGGTCAGTTATGCAACATCTATGAGAAAAAGAGTATTATAATGCAATTTACTCTGCCAGAAATTTGGAAATGCCTAGCTGTACTGCCTAAAATTCCTGCTGGAATCTCAAAGACAAACATTTCAGGTTGTTTGGGTGTCAATCTAATGACACTGCAGAGGATGCGGAAAGAGTTGGATGAGTTTAATGGTGATTACAAAGGTGTTTGGAGTGATTACTAGTGATGATGATGTTATGCCTTTATTCATATTCAGACCCAACATGGAGGCCTACATCAAGTGCCTTGAGGAGGTAGTGCTACCCTGGGTTAAGAGAGTAGCTGCTAGAAGACCCTATATCTAGCAACAGAATTTTTCACCATGGCTGTCTGATAATTTCTGTGACCACTTAACCCTGGCCACCCAACTACCCAGACTGCATCCCCCTTGAATATTATTTGTGAGGCACAGTTGAGTGAGAAATCAACAGAACTCCTTTTAGCAACAAAGATGAACTGAGGAAGGATTATGGCAGCATTCACCAACTTAAAGAAGGATACGATCTGAAAGTCATCTGAGGACAATGGTTGAAATTAGTGGCAATTTTATTGAATAAATACACTCTTCCATATTTCAAGATATTTTTGTGTAAATTTTGCTAAATATATCTGTTAAAGATGAGATGTCAGCATTATTTTTATTTTTTTGCCATTTAGATGACTAATCATCCATCACACTATCACACCCTATATATATATATATATATATATATATATATATATATATATATATATACATACTAGCAGTATAGCCCGGCATTGCTCGGGTCTAATGAAAGCTTTAAAATTAATCCATGGTCCTGGAGTTCAGACTCTTTGGACGTTGGCACGAAAGACTAAAAAGCAATAGTTGTTTCCAGTTAAAGCAAAACTGTAGACTGAAAGAAAAATTTTGATTTCCTGGTATCGATATCAAATAAGTTTTTTTGTCGTAAACTGAATTTTGAAGGCTAAATAGGTTCTCTGAGTAAATGGTATCATGGCTGAGACTAAGAATTACAATTATACCGACTTAGAGCCAAACCCAAAGCAAAAACTAAAATAAAAGGACTGAAAAACTGATTTTGATCTTGCCTTTTATATATATATATATATATATATATATATATTATTGATTTTCTGCACTATTATAAGAACTGCAACGTTGAAACTTCTGAATATCATTTCTTATGTCTTTGTCTATGGGTGTATCAAATTTGATTAAAATCGGACCACTCCTTGTATAACCCAATTTTTTCAATTATCGATTTTCAATATTTATCAGGGGTACCTCAACGCAAAACTTAGCTAAGAACACTCACAGACGCTTATAGTACAACTGTGTAAATTTTCAAGAAAATCGGTTCAGCTGTTTCATAGTCTATAGGTAATGGACAGACACACACATACACACACAGACAAAGTTCCATTTATAAATAAGTTTAGATATATATATATATAATATATATAAATTTTCAAACTTGATCAGAAGATCATATTTTAAACTTAAAGATATTAGATAGTATTGATTCCTATGTCTATACAGCTTATATCTAAAAAAAACACTATCTCTAATATATAATATAAATACATCTATGAATGCACTACCTCTGATATATAATTATAGTAATTTTTAATGAATATATATATATTTATTAAAAGATAAAAATATATCTATAAAATTAATGAGTTACTGAAACAAATTTTCTCTCATTATTAAAACCCATAATTTCAGCCATGATCATCTTTAATCAAGAAAAGGACCACAGGGAATTAATGAAAAAAAAGGTATCATTAGCAAATATTTGAATGTCCTTAACATTCATTGAAGATGACTGCTATACTGTTTACTATGAAATTTATTTACTGCACTCATAAAGAGAATATCTTTTTCTCTGCCAACTAATAATTACCAGTAAAAACTAATTAGTATCACCTAATGTACTGAAAACCTGCACATTCTATTATAAAAATTGGTTTGGTTGGTTGGCATATCAGTCTCTAGAGGTTATTTAATGTGGAAATCTAAATATTTTGAACAATTTTATGGCTTTAACTAAATACATTTTGAATGCAACTGTACACCTTCAATTACCAATAAAATGTATTGCTAGTCAGTCAGTCAGTTGAGTGCCATACGTGATACACGCTTGGGCGATCATGTCTCGAAAGAGACATGACTGACTGGGCAGAAGATTATCCCGCAGTAGGTTGCCATTGCTTTCTGCGGTAGACTGGTTGCCGACCAAGGCTATAGAACCTAATCTGTCCTGCTATTTAACCCATAACTGGAAGGAAGAGACGGATTAATACCTTTCCCAAGAGTATTTGCGCGTAAGTGAATACAATGGATTCAGCTAGAATTCGAACACGGCTCCCCGCTTTCTCGTTCCGAGCCGATATCCACTGTACCACAACGCACATCCGTTCATTTTGCTTTAAAAATGTATTGTTGCTCTGTAGCAGAAATGAAATGCAGATGGAACAGCCACTCACTACTGAAAACGGTACCCACCCACAACAGTCAAAAAGTCAATGTTTAGTGTACTGTCTCTGCAGAAAGACAGCTCGTGTCTGCCCTGCCAGAACAAAAGCAGGTGCAAACCCTGAAAAACTCTGGTTAAGAAGAAAGTGTCACCCAGCTTCCCCATGAGATAGTTAGGACAGTGAGCTAAGTTGTGTTAGTTATACAAATGATTCCTTTGTTAGAAATTTATTATCTAAACTTATTTATAAATGGAACTTTGTCTGTGTGTGTGAGTCCGTTACATATAGACTCCAAAACAGCTGAACTAATTTTCTTGAAAATTTACATTGTTGTACTATAAGCGTCTGTGAGTGTTCTTAGCTAGGTTTTGTGTCAAGGTACCCCCGATAAATATTGAAAATTGATAATCAAAAAAATCGGGTTATAGGAGGAGTGGTCTGATTTTAATCAAATTTGATACGCTCATAGACAAAGACATAAGAAATGATATTCAGAAGTTTCAAGGTTGCAGTTCTTACAATAGTGCAGAAAATTGATTATATATATATATATATAAAAGCAAGATGTTTGTGTGTGTGTGTCTGTTTATCTGTCTGTATGTCTTTTATACAAATCCACAATTTTTATCTGATTCTCACCAAACTTCACACAAATATTCTTTAGGCTGAGTCTGAGCTCAAGGTCCATGGATTAGTTTTAAAGCTTTCATTACACTTGAGCAACTCTGGGCTATACTTCTAGTAAGATATAGGTATGATATATTTATGGAATAAAGTGCTCAGTATCAGAGATAGAGCATATATAAATAATAAAAGCAGACATTGTAGTCAAAATTCAGAGGCAACAGTTTGTTTCATGCTTAAATGCAATTGTCAGACAATGTACATTGTATTTTTGCCCAACTATTTACAGGTCAGTGATGCATTGTGAGTAGTTTGTTAGATTGTTAGTTGAGTTGAAAAACTGTGTTTGTATTTGCTGTTTTTTGGCAATTTATAGTTTGTTTTATGTTGTAGAGTGGCTGACACCCCTCCAGCACTCACAATGATGAAATGGCCTATTTAAGTAGAGAATAGCATTCAAGAAGTAATACTTGAGTATCATTCAGTGACTATTGAATTTCTCCTCTCTGTGTTGTAAATTCTGTCTTGTATTTTATTGTAATTATTCTACTGTTCTGTGCATATCCATTTAGCACCCGATATTGTACTGGATAATGTCACAGCACACTTTCTCTGGGTGTCGTATCCACCTGGATGATACAGTAGTTTAAGGTTTTTATTATTTTATTCTTGGCTGTTATTATTATGTCTATTTGTGATAATGTGTGTATTCATAGTTTGTTCATTTAACTATCATTTACTGAGTTTATTCACTTATTTATTTGTTTGGATTTATTTTTCTTGTTTATTTACTTTCCTTTATTCTTGTATGTTTTCAGTTTTTGATTTTAAAATAATGTAGTAAAACTGTTTTCATTTCTGCATTTTGAAATGAGTTCTGATTGTTTTTTTAGTCGTCTCTGTTGATCTGGGAAGATAATTATAGCAATTTTCTCCTTCAGACAAAGTTTACAGTTTGGGGTTTTATTGTTGTAGGCTGATGCTGTTTTCCTTATTTTCCATGATGCTTTTGGTGTGATTTAATTTTTATCTATACTTCTGAGATGATGCATTATTTACACTATTTACATTGTTTATACTATTGTTCTCATCTTTATTGCCATGTTTACAATGTTTTGGTTGCTGTATGCTTTGGCCTTCTTCAGGTGGTAGGAATTTTGAACCGAACTCATTATTACAATCACTATTCGATGCCACTTTTGGTATCCATGTAGGTATCTCCCTTTAATTTAACTCTCTAAGTTATTTGTTCACCATTGCTGTAGCCTGGTATTGAACTCACAACTCTGTGGGTCAAGTCACTGGAACTAACCAATGTCTATATCCACTGGGCCATGTATCCTTGAGGACATGGAATGAGAATGATATACCCCAGTGATTGTAATAAAGGGTTCAGTTTTCAATTCCTAGGATCTGAAGAAGGCCGGAGCATACAGTGACCGAAACATCACAAACATGGCAATAAAGATGAGGGCAATAGTTTGAACAATGTAAATTTAATTTTTGTTTTTAATTTCCCAGATTGTCCTGGGTGTAATGAGAAACAATATTTGGCAGCAAATTTTCTCTGTTTAGAAAGTTTAGAAGAGTGTTGTGCCACCTCTTAATTGCTTTTGTTCCCAGGTCTGCCCTGACTCAGGGTGATAGCATCTGTTAGGTTCCCAACTATGGGCAAATAGTTAACTTCCAAACTCGGATCATTTAAAAGAAAAAGAAAAAGTGAGGCTGGATAAGAGTCTTTAGCTTTGGATAGCAACTTGTCTAAGAGAAGGAAATCTCTGAAATAAAAATCTCTACACCTACTCTGTGAAGAATAGGGTAGACTGGACTCTCTAACCTTGGTAGGTAATCTTTTTAGAGATGGTGTCTTGATAAAATTACTGAATTTACAGTCTCCTAAGCTGGTTTATGTTAGTAAGGTCATACAGCTGTAAAACTTGCTCCAGTATCTACACTTATTTATAAATGGAACTTTGTCTGTGTGTGTGTATCCATTACCTATTGACTCTGAAGCAGCTGAACCAATTTTCTTGAAAATTTACAAAGTTGGACTATAAGCGTTTGCGAATGTTCTTAGGTAGGTTTTGTGTCGAGGTATCCTTGATAAATATTGAAAATCAATAATTGAAAAAATCAGGTTATAGAAGGAGCGGTCCGATTTTCATCAATTGTGATACACTCATAGACAAAGACATGAGAAACTATATTCAGAAGTTTCAAGGTTGCAATTCTTACAATAGTGCAGAAAATTGATTATATATATATAAAAGACAAGATGTTTGTGTGTGTGTCTGTTTATCTGTTCTTTATACAAATCCACAATTTTTATCCGATTCTCACCAAACTTCACACAAATATTCTTTAGGCTGAGTCTGAACTCCAGGACCATGGATTAGTTTTAAAGCTTTCATTACACCTGAGCAATGCCGGGCTATACTGCTAGTTTCATGATGACTCAATTATAGAGCCATCAAAAAATCCCTGTCTAACCTATGGCTAGCATGGAAATGGATGTTAAATGATAATGAGATTTGTTTAGAAAACATGTTTACTATTTGTAAAAGATATTTAGTGGGCTTAGTGCTTTGACTTCCGGAGTCTTTCAATTATTTCTATATAACTTTTTCGACAATTGCATATAAGGATTATGCAAACCATCCCTTCTGGGTGTTGACCTCAGTGTCCACTTATTTATAATAATAAATATGCATATTATCCTACATCAGTCAGTTAAGTGCTATACGTGATACATGCTTGGGTGATCATGTCTTGAAAGAGAAATGACTGACTGGGCAGAAGATTATCCCGCAGTAGGTTGCCATTGCTTTCTACGGTAGACTGGTTGCCAGCCAATGCTATAGAACCCAGTCTGTCCTGTTAGTTAACCTATAACTGGAAGGAAGAGACAGACTAATACCTTTACCAAGGGTATTTGCGCGTAAGTGAATGCAATGAATTCAACTGGAATTCGAACTCAGTTCCCCGATTTCTCGTTCCGAGCTGATATCCACTGCACCACAACGCATTTCCTACATATATAGCACAAATCAGAGTTTCATGCATTATGCAATCATTAGGTGCTTATTATGAACTTATTAGGTTGTCCCAAAAGTTTGTAAACACTTGCAAAAACAACAAAAAATTATTGTTCAAAATAAAGATCACCATTTTCCAAGACTTTCTGCCATAGATCTACAAGCTTTCGGATCTGGTCAATGTACCATTCAGCTGGCTTCAAAAGTTTCAAAGTTCCACCAAACGCACAACATGACTTTCTTGCTGAATCGATCTTGTTTTAGAACCGACGGTGTCTCTTGCCCTTTCTGAACCCATTGCTTGTCTCGATTGTGCTGGACCAGATAGACCCATTTCTCGCTGAATATCACAATGCGCTTCCAAAAATGCTTGTTCAATGGATTGCTGAGCAACTGACGCCAAATTTCAACTCGTCTGTTGGCTTGTGCTTCGGTGAGTTTGTGTGGATTTTGGTGCAGCTTTTTTTTTTAACAAAATCAAGTTGCTTCAAATGTCAGCAAATTGTCGATTTGCCAACTCTAAGCTCATCAGCCAATTCTCGAGTGCTCGATGAAGGCGCAATGTCCAACCCAGTTTGCAAGTCTCCATCATCCAACTTTAACGGTCATACCGACCGAGGCTTATCTTTAAGACTCATGTTGCCAGAATCGAAATGCTTGTACCACTTTGAGATCGCCACATATGCAATTGTTCCTTCATCTTCGGCAGTACAAATCTCTTCTGCAGTTTTTCTGGTTGAAAGACCTCGCTTGTTGCAGTATCGAATCAAAACTCGCAGCTCAATTTTATCAATTGTCATCTGGAATTTAAAGATTAAGATCACTATAACAATGTAAAAGCAAAATTGCAAAAAAATTGCAAAAAAATTGCATAAAAATTGCATAAAAATTGCATAAAAATTGCAAAAAAATTGCATAAAAATTTTTTGCAAGTGTTTACGAACTTTTGGGACAACCTAATAATTATAAAGATTTTGGCTTTATAAAAGCAGGCACATTTTCTGAGCATGGCAGTACATCATGTTGACTGCACAGTGGGATTGCTGTGTATCACCAAGGATTTTTGTTTCAAATTTGTTTGTCCTTGCTTGTGTTTATGGTGTCTTGGATGTGTTTAAATCTTATACCATGTTGTGTTTCCATTCTTGTTCATGTTCTGCTTGTCATGATCTAGTGTTTATTTCCTATGCTGTTAAGTTTTCCATCTCTGTTCATTGGCAGATAAGTCAGTTAAGTGTCATATGTCATATATGCTTGGATGATCATGTCTCAAAAAAGATATGATTGACTGGGTAGAAGATTTTCCTGCAGTAGTTTGATATTACTTTCTGTGAGAGACCAGTTGCCAACTATAGAACCCAATCTGTCCTGCCATTTAACCAATAGCTGAAAGGAGAAGAGATGGATTGATACCTTTCGAAAGGGCATTTGTGCGTAAGTGGATGCAATGAATTCAACTGGAATTTGAACTCGGCTCTCTGATTTTATTATTCCAAGCTGATATCCACTGCACAACAATGCAGATACCCAACCAATAGTAGAAAATTTCTTCATGGTAATTTTATTATAAATAGATATTGTTACTAATTCTTTTTTTTTTTTTGACATAAAAATGTATTACTGATGTTTTTACTTGCCCGTTGTTGGGATCTTAACAGGTGCTACCAATCGAGTTTAGAGGTGTGGCTGCTGAATGTAGGCTTTGCTTTTCTTATGAAAGAAAATGAAAGTAAAGCATCAACCTAAAAATAGTTTTCGTCCTAACAAAAGAGGCAAATATTACAAAGCATTGAAAGTACTTATATTGGGGGTAGAAGGATATTCATTAAAGACACCAGCTGTACAGCTCTTTCATTGGAATGAGTTGCTATTAGCAATCAATCAGAAACAATAAACATATAGTGACTTTGCAAATTTATTTCTAATTGGCAGGTGTACTGCTTTGTTTGACTTCATTTGCACTTGTTGCCATATTATCTTGAACTTTTCTTCCATGAAACTTTGTCAGCCATTTTTAATTTTTGTCTGTTAGTACTTTCAGTAATTTCACCTGGTTTTTCTCACTTCTTCTAAGATTTACAGATAAAAAAAAAAAGAAAAAAGGAACCTGTATAGAGCCATGATCACCTGTATTCTTAAGAAAAAAGTCAATGATTTTTACTTGGTTACCATTTTTTCATTATACTAAGAATATTAAAGAAATATACATGAGATTTGACATGCCAGAATCTTGTTATGCTGTTCGTTTGAGACTGATGTTGCAATAGGGCAGGTTAATTTTTAACTTCTTTTAGAAAACTGTTATTGCACTCAGTAGAAGAGCTGGGGTTTGATGTGATAAGGTGTGTCAGTAAAAATTAGTCATGGCTTTTAGCAATTTTTGAGCATTTAGTTTTGAAGATTTCCTGAAAAATGTACAGAAATAACTAATTTCTGCAGGTTATTTCTTACAAACTGACTTGAAAATTTTGCTATTTCAGCAATAAATCCAAATATGATATTTTTTGTATTAAATTCATTGAAGGGAAAATATATTCAAATGAAAAGTCTAATAATGAATCACCACAAGAAAAACATACAATTTTTTCTGTATTCAATAAGTAAAAACTGTATAAAAAATTTGTGTAAGATTACAAAAATGGCTATTTAATGAATAAAATGTGTTAGATTATAATTAATTAAAAAAAAAGGTGAAAGTGTATATAACACCTTATTACTGCTGGGTACAAATAACTTATAATGCTTTAAATTTGTATTGTTTATTGAAAATCACACTAAATCCACTACATTGTAAATTATATCATAATATAGCTTAATTGTACAGTATGCTTTCTCTTTGAACTGTTTTTTCTTACTCATTCAACCTTAACTCATAGCTTTTATCCACAAGGCAGTTGTATTGGAATAGCATTGTTGCCTGGCTTTGCTGCCCCTATTTTGGGATAAATAGGAATTTATCATTTGCTAGAAATAAAAGACTATAAAGAAATAGATGGTGATTTTTCATCATTTTGGTTTTTGTAGGATACTTTGTGTTATGTCGTGAGTAAGAATAAATAACTCAACAATAGGAATAGGTTAATTGTTGTATTCCATGAAAATAGTATTTACAATGATTATTAGTATACAATACAAGAATAGAGGTTAATCGTCTCAACCGTCGTAAGACGTAGTATGAGCAATGGGTACTTCTGGGTCATCACCAGAAGTCTACGGCTGACTCGTCAATCAGCTGCTCAGCACACTCTCCTCATGTAGATGCCACCATTACTTTACATAGTAATGGAATAGTCCATTATAGCCGAATAGGCGTGGGCGTCCCAACACTTTGTAATGCAGACTATGCTAAACAGCACCCCTACATACAACATAATAAAAATACATCCAAAAGTCATCTTGCCTGCTACTATTTGCCTGCACTGGTTCAAAGTAGCACTACTTAATTTATAATACAGACACTAAGGAATGACATCTCATGGGGTCTTGAAAAAAATATATAAATAAATCCAAAAAAAGCAGCTTGAAGGTAAAATCCCAAAGATCCTATTAATATTAATCATTAAAATCAAAATATTAAAACTCATCCAGCCAGAAAGCTCAATGTAATTATTTATTTACAGAGCCAATATTTATTACATATAAAAAAAATTCAAATTTTCCAAGATCATCTGGCCATTTCAATGAGTGAAACTAACACCCACATCATAATTATTATCTTGAAATGCAGTGATTTGTTTGAGTGTGTGTATTTGAAAAGAAAATGCAAGTAAAGAAGAAGAAAGGAAAGAGAGGAAGAGAGAAAAAGTGGGAAGAGGAAAAAGTGCAAATTGGAGGTGGGAGAAGTTGAAATATACATTAAAAAAAATATTTTTTAAAATATAAAAGGTCCTGGGTATGACCTTAAACTGCATCCGGCAGCAAGGCCTCTGATTGGGGGGTTGTGAGGAGCATGGAGCCACCTCTTAATTGCTGTTGTTCCCAGGTCCACCCTGACTCGGAGTGGTAGCACCTGTTAGGGTCTCAGGTGTGGGTAAATAGTTAATCCGCAAACTAGGGTCAAAATTTTATGAAAGTATTTACCAACAAAACTTTTTTGAATGAAAATTGTTACCACTAAAACCGTTTTTGAATGAAAAATGTTACCACCAAAACCTTTTTTGAATGAAAAATAACTGTGATTTAAAATAAAAATATGTTTCCAGACCCCCCCCCCCCCAATAAAAACAAACGAAAACAATAAAACAAATAAACTAAATAAAAGAAATCAAAACGATTTTCAGCATTAAATGACCTAATGAAGGTTGATATGCTGGTTAAATGAACCAACCAACCAACCAACAAAATTTGCCTGGCCTTTTTTTAATCTTTTTCCTAATTTTCTTTTTTTCTGTTTCAATCCAAAACAGGACTCGAATAATGTTAATATCAAAATAATTCACATTAAAAATTTACATCAAGAATAAAAGGAATTAAAGAATGAGAAATTAATCTATAAGTAAATTATTTAGCTAAAGAGAAGAAAAACTACTATTTTAGAGGAATATTAAAATTTAGATTAATTATAGGAAATTAAATTAAAAATAAATCCAAGATGGCACCAACGCTTAATTAATATTGATATTTCTTAAACAATTAAATTTAAAATTTGATGAAATAAAAAGAAAATATTTTCAAGTTTTATTGCTGATAAGATGGATAAAACCACTAACTAAAGTAATTTAGAATAATATTATTAGGAAATTAAATCCAAGACCATGACTGCATTAACACTAAAGCAAATAGGTCCAATATTAACACTAAAGCAAATAGGTCCAATATTAACACTAAAGCAAATAGGGTAATTCTCACTTGGTCCAAAATAAGAAATATAGAACCAGAATGAAAAATCTAGAACTTGAGTGAAAAAATATATAAAGAATGGGAGATATTATATAAACATTCTGTAAAACCAATTATTTTAGGGTAAATGAATTTATAGGATGTGCGTTGTGGTGCAGTGGATATCGACTCAGAACAACAAATTGGGAAGCCACGTTCAAAAACCACATGAATTCCTTGCATTCACTTACACACAAATACCTTTAGGAAAGGTATTAATCCCTCTCTTCCCTCCAGTTATGGGTTAAATAATAGGACAGATTGAGTTCTATAGCCTTGATTGGCAAACAGTCTACCGCAGAAAGCAATGGCAACCTACTGAAGGATAATCTTCTGTCAAGTCAGTCATGTCTTTTTCAAGACATGATCATCCAAAGTGTGTGTCACATATGGCTCTTAACTGACTGACTGACTGAATTGATAGCAGGAACCAATAACAAACGATTGTACTAGAATTAGATTTATATATATATATGGCAGACAAGGAAGATTTTGAATTTTTACAGCCTCTTATATTTGTATATTTTTGTAGGAGTAAGGAAGCACAAAAATGTTCAATAATTTTTATTCTTACAAGTGCTTATGGAAAAATCTTAATAAAAAATGAATTAAATCTTTCTCATCTGTCACTTTTAATAAAATTTCAGTGAAGTAATGGTTACTACTCTTATATATATATATATATATATATATATATATGTATATTAAGTATTGGTAGTGTAAACTTCATAATAGCATAAATATGTCTTAAAGTGTTTATGTAGACTACAGCCTTTGTAAGCTTCCTTGAGATGTCCATCTTGTATGTATATGTCAACAGCAGATATTGTAATATTAATGTTTTCTTTTATTGATGCCATTTTGCAGGAAAAGTAGAAAATTGCTATTTATTGAAAATAAATGACTGTAAAGACACGGACAGAGATTTTTCATGGGCATCAACATTTTGGTTTTAATCTGATACCCTGCATTTTATATTATGCTAAATGATATCCCCAACACTTGAAATATATCACAAAATATGTTATCTTGTGTGCTACTATCTGCTTTTACTGATTTGGAAATAGTTTATAACACAGATGCTAGGAACTGACATTTCATAGAGTCTTAAAACACACACACACACACACACACACACACATATATATATATATATATATATATATATATAATCAGAAGTCAGAAATGTAAATTCTAGAAAGACACAAGTATATCTTGAAAATGTTTGTTAACTGCAGCCAATGTAAGTTTGATAAAGATTGTACAATTTCATCTTGAAAATGTATGTTTATGTTGACTACAGCCATTGTTTTGTAGAGATATCTTAGTCTGTCTTACAAGTGTGTATATTTCAAGAGTAGCCTATTTTGTTCAAAGAAGAGAGTGCTAGAGTACTATGTGATGTCAGTTCTTTAATACAGCAGTGAATGCTGGACAATATCATCAAAAATGAGGAAAAAACTTGAAGCAGCAGAAATGTGGTTGTACAGAAGGATGCTGTGGACTGAGTATGCAAGCAACGATGAGGTGTTGGAAAGAATGGCAACAAAAAGAAAATTAATAGTGAGCATCAGGAACAAACAACTTAAGTTTCTGGGACATGCAATAAGGAAGGAGATCTTGGAGAACCTGATACTGACAGGCCAGATGAAAAAGAGACAGAGGAAAGCAGAAGATAACATATTTGAAGGGCCTGATCAGGTGGAGGATGGAACAGGGGTTGCGAGGTGTCACAGGAGAAAACATACTAAGAGCCACCAGAGATGGGGAAACGTGGAGAACCATGATCGCCTATGTCCTGAAAGGACAGGGCACATAGAAGAAAAAGAAATAGTATATCTTGGAAATGTATGTGAATGTTGACAGCAGCCATTCTATAATTTTTAGAGATGATTATGTCCATCTTGAAAATGTATGTTTATGTTGACAGCAGCCATTGTTTTGTAGAGATGTCCCAGTCTGTCTTATAAGTGTGTATATTTCAAGAGTAGCCTATTTTGTTTTTGTAAATATGTCCATCTTGAAAATGTATGTGTATGTTGACAGCAGCCATTATAAGTTTTGTAAATATGACCAAGTCCATCTTGCAAAACTATATTTTTACAAAAGCCAATGAAAGTTTTGTGAAATGTAAGTACATTGTTAAAATGGAAATAAACTTTGACAGAAAGCAAGGTAAATCTATATAAAGATATATAAATATGTTCTAAAAACACACACACACACACACACATATATATACTTTAGCAACAAGCAATTAAGTTTTTGTAAGGATGCCTAAGTATGTCTACAAAATGTATGTGTATATCAACAGCAGTCAACACAAGTTTTGTAAAGTGGAAGTTTTAAGTAGTTCTTAGATTCTCCTTATTATTAAGTAATGCAACCATTATCAAAAGGGGGAATAAAAACAAGTCCTGATACAAGTGGTTTTAATTTTGTTTGAACATTAATCATATATTTTAACCAACATTATTTCATTTGAAACATATATATCTATTAAAAATTAGGTTTATTGTAATGTGGAATAATATCAATAAAAAAAAAAAATTCTTAAAATTTACAGTTTATGTTTTGGGTATGAAAATCAACCTATCAGATATAGATCTGATATATTGAAACTACAGATATAGATTCAATAACCTGAACACATTGAAGCTTACAGATATAGGTTCGATATACTGAATATATTTAATCTTGTAGATGTATGTTGCATATATACATTCGATATATTGAATACATTGAAGCAAGCATATATAGATTTGGTACATTGAAAATAGCAGATATAGATTCAAGAAGTTCTCATAAGAGATGTGCTTTCCTTAAGTAGGTAATTGAGCCTTACCTTATCATATTAGCCTCCTATGACTGAGTTGATAATGGCATACTTCGGTTATGTGAGTGGTTTTTCTGACTGAAATAGAGGATATAGGTTTAATTCCCATTGAAAGGCATATTTTTCTTTCATTAGACTTTTTGTTCCTAGCTGGTTGATTTAAAAAAAAAAAAGAAAAAGAAAATACAAAGAAATAATTATTCTAAAAATTAATGAGTTTGTGACAATAAAGCTTCTCTCATTATCCAAACCCATCATAATTTGAGCCATGATTATCTTTAATCAACAAGAGTACCACAGGGAAATCAAAAAAAAAGAAAAAGAACTATCATTAACAAATATTTAAATAGCCTCAAACTTTATTGAAGATGGCTGCTATGTTGTTTACTATGTAATTTATTTCCTGCACTCATAAAGAAAATAATATTTTTCCTGGAGACTAATAATTACTACTTGAAATTAATTAAAATCTCCTTCCAAGTTACCAGAGAATATGCACTCTGTATGTATCCCATAGTACATTTTGGATTTTGGGGATGAAGAGTTATCATTATTTACATTTGGACTAAAGACTTCATCTTTGAAATATATTGTGATATACTTTCTCTCTTCCAACCTTTTCACTCTTTTTTTTTCTTTTTTTTTTTCAATTGGAGTAGATAGACAAACTATCGCTCCACCCACGTCTATTGAACAGGTGAAGAGGCTCATCCCTTGTTCACTGTTTAGGATGTGGTTTCCGGCTTTCTCTTTCCCAATCTTTTCACTCTTACGTAGCCCCCTGCACATCAGTGGCATTACCACCTTGCTTGGGGTGATATAATTAAAAAAAACAAAAAAAAATTTTTACCTGGACGAGACTCTACCTATCGGTGGAGCCTCAATTGGGTTAATACTCTCTGCCCGAAGACAGAGAGCTCAACAGTGCCCATGGCAGTTAGCTAAACTTAAAGGTAATCTATATATAGCAAGAGGAAGAGTCTATTTTTTGTAGGAAGTTACTATAACACTATTGCTATAGATACTGGATTGGTCAGTTTCTTGTATTGCTCTTGTCTCCTCCTGCTCTAAATTATCTTTACAAGAGCCAGTTCAGATGAAAAAGTATCCATGCCATATCTGGGTGGGAGCTGTCCAATCATCACTTGCCTGTTCAAAAGCATCTACACTGCCTTGTGGGTGATTAATTATTTTATACCCTACAACCTTTTTCTCACAAGTGAAATATTACAAGCCTCTTACCGCTGTTATGTATGGAAAGTTGTAATAAAAGAAAAGTAAATGATTTACCAAAACACAGAGCTAAATCACAAACAAATATTTAATTTACTGAAAAACACAAAATATATACAAATATATAATTGTGATATGTTAGAATGAATAAATATTTAATGAGTTAAATCACAAACAAATATTTAATTTACTGAAAAACACAAAATAAAATATATACAAATATATAATTGTGATATGTTAGAATAAATAAATATTTAATGAGTTAAATCACAAACAAATATTTAATTTACTAAAAAACACAAAATATATATAATTGTGACATTCAAAACAGAAAACATAGAGTTTACTGGCGAAGTGTTATGAGGAAGATGAAGAAAGGTGAGAGTCAACAAGTATTGTTTTGTTTTGTTTTTTGTTTTTTTTTTTAATCATATCAACCCCGAGCAAGGCGGTAACACCACTGATGTGCAGGGCGCTACGTAAGAGTGAAAGGATTGGAAAAGAGAAAGCCGGAAACCACATCCTACACAGAGAACAAGGGATGAGCCTCCACACCTGTACAATAGACGTGGGTGGAGTGTGAACCGGGCGATAGTTTAGTCTATCTACTTCAATTGAAAAAAATAAAAATAAAAAAGTAGGGGCGTTGAGTTAACTAAGTTTGAAATTTATAAAGGAAAACTCAACACGCCATTTCAAGTGGTTATCAACTATAGCTCATTTCATCAGACCTTACAATATTCCTTTCATCTGGTACAAAATTTTTGCCGGAATCCAACAAATGAGCTATAGTTTATAACCAACTGAAACGACATGCCGAGCCCCCCCTTATAAATTTCATATCACTCTGGTTAACACCCATCGAGCTCTCCACACAGATCTACCAATTAATATCCTATATCAAGGTAATCCTGTTGGATTTTCCTCACCGTTTACGGACTGGACACCTATACCTATATATATATATATAGATATGTTAGAATAAATAAAGTACAAGGTAGGAAACATGTCCCAATGTAACATGTTTCACCTCTACCAAAGCTCTTTCAGAGATCGTGTTAATGATTAGAAATGAAAAATCTTTAACCTGATCTCTGAAGAAGCCCCGACAAAACTGAAACATTAAACCAAGGCCCATTTCCCACCCTGTTCTTTATTCTATCATCTTGTCAGGCTAATCCATTTATTAAACTTACAAATGTATAATGATGCCAAGTCCACAAACGAAGAGGGCAATCCAAAAAGATCCACCCGATACAAAATATAAAGCAATAGATCTGTATAGAGAGCTAAATGGATATTATCCAGAGCACTATGATATACTTAAACTTAACTAAATGAAATCATGATCTGAAGAGATGAGCATTTTCACTCATTAAAATAAATCATCATTCAACCACAGTAAGTCTGACATTCAGTGAATCTAGGCAGCTTTCAATTCAGTTCTCAACCAAACTTCAAACAGTTTACAGAGTTAGATAGGACACCTCCTTAGCTACATTTTGAAACTCTCTTGTTATATACAAGAACAAAACTTGTCATAACTTTGATTTTACTAATGCCCTCCCTTAAAATACTTTTAAATAAATAATCATTCTTTACGGACAAAGTATTTTAAGGGTTTATTAATGACAATGTTGTCAGCTATAAACATTATTTTACATCATCAACTTTTATTGAATCCATTCTTAAAGAATCTAACGTATGTTTATTTAAAATAAATGGTATGTAAGTAAAAACATTTCCAAATCAATATGCAAAAAAACAAGAATGTCTTCTAGACAACCACACATATAGTGTCATCTAAATTCCACATCGAAAAACTAGAATTTTTATCAGTCAGTCAGTCAGTCAAGTGCCATACGTGATACAGGCTTGGGCGATCATGTCTCAAAAGAAACATGACTGACTGGGCAGAAGATTATCCCACAGTAGGTTGCCATTGCTTTCTGCGGTAGACTGGTTACCAACCAAGGCTACAGAACCCAATCTGTCCTATTATTTAACCCATAACTGGAGGGAAGAGACGGATTAATACCTTTCCCAAGGGCACTTGCGCGTAAGTGAATGCAAGGAATGTGACTGGAATTTGAACTCAGCTTCCCGATTTTGCGTTCTGAGCCGATATCCACTGCACCACGACGAACATTCTGTTTATACACTTACATAAATATGGCAATATTTATCGTTTTTCAGGTAAGCTTGGAATCCATTAATTTCTTGAAACTTTGGTTGGATAGGTTGCTTCTCCTTGAATTTGGTACAACATTAATCATTCAACCACAACAGTGGTTGAATATATTCTTAAGTCCGACATTGTGTGAATATAGGCAGTTTTCAAGCTTCGTCACTAATTCCGTTTTCAACCAAATTTCTAACAGTTTACAGAGTTAGATAGGACACCGCCTTCGCTACATTTTGAAAATTTTTCAAAAAATTTTGTTTCAGTAGAAAAAAGTTCCATCAAAACATGCGAAGTCCAAAAAGAAAGACTAACTACGTAAGCACGTAAGTGAGTGACTAACACTTCTAATAATAAATTTTATTCTTTATAACTTTTTCTGTTTAATATTTTTGCAAGCGGTTTTCAACATTTAAATTCTGATGATATCTTTTATCATTTTTGTGAATCAAATTTTGCTTATAACTTATTTTATAAGAATTATTTATAAATAATTTTTATATTGTTTCTTTTAATCAATTGCATATATACTTTTTTCTTTTTTAATTTTTTTAACATGGTTTTCAACATTAAATTTATATTAAATTAATAGCAATGTCTGGAAAAGTCATGGATTACATAGAAAAATGTGCACATACAAAGCAACATTCGTAAGACTACACCAAACCAGGAACGTGCTATTACTGGAAATCCTCAAATGTGTGTATATATATAGATTACTTTTTAGTTTGGTCAATGAAAAAATTCAAAAATTCTATTTACCAGTTCAGTTCCAGAAGGTCCTTATTTGGGTTTGTGTTGGTCAACAACTTTTCATAGAAGTTCTTTTGGCTGGATATAATAATCTTCGAATCATAAGTCAGAGTTGATAATACCAGAAATTTTCTTTAAACAACTGACAATTCTTTTAAAAAAAAAAAACTATTTTTATAGCGGCTCGCATCTAATTAGCATATTTTTCGAATCTAGATTTTTCTCGAATATACTGAAATGATCTAGAATCTTCCAAGCGTTCTATTTCTAATTTCTTTATTTTACAACTACTTCATGAATGAAAACTTTTTTTGTATTAACTGGTAGGACTCAGTAGAATCCCTTACTATAAATTTTAACCTTTTTGTTGACTTTATTAATATTTTTTATACAGAAATACATCCTTGTAACACTACTCTATTGATTTTTTTCATGTCATCTACTCTGACAAGGTACATTCCTTTGTCCTACTACCTCTGACCTTTACAACTGAGACCAGCCATGCCATATATATATATATATATATATATATACATGAATTATCCTCATTTACTTCGTATTCCATTAGTAAGGAATAAGTTTGACTCAGACACCTTCTTCCTAAGAACTGCTGCTTTGTGGAACAGATTCCTGGTACGATGTTTCTCAAATCACTGCAAACTTGCCCTCATCCACTGAAGGGTAAACTCTTATTTTTCCTGCCTAGCTTCATGAACTACACTTTTTGCCTTTCTTATGCTCACACAATACCACACTGTAACCACTACCTTGAGTGGCTCTTAGGGCTTGTATTGTGTTGTTACCCTAAAAGGTTACTGCATGAATAATCACCAAAATAGAAGTTGGGAATAATAGTATATCAACAAGTACACGTACGTGTAAGTCATTCACATACAGCACATATGCCTGAATATACATAACTTATACATAAGCAAAGTCACGTGACATAATCTGCTCTTAATATAGATTGCACATCAATTTACAATCAGAAATCTTGGAATTTCATTATAGTTTATCTGATTGAATTCTTGTTCTGGAAGAAATATTCATTTGCAGAAGGCATTGGCTATTTTTGGAAACAGGTTCAAGCCTTTTACTAAGCTGCAGGCAGTTTTGTCAGGTCTCTTAATTCATCAAATAATTTAAGTAGATTTATGCATTATATCACAACAGCAGAATAGTAATGAATAATCATTTATTTATAATAAGGAAAATTATTAATCATCTTATATGATCTCAATTCTGGTTACTTTACAGTAAATTAGAAAATATAAATATATGTATGCCCATTATTTTCATATATATATATGTGTGTGTGTATGTGTGTGTCTATATATATATATATATATATATAGTAAATAACTGATCTAGAGAGCCAACAAACCTACCAAGGTTTCACCAAATGGGATATTCAGGAAAAGTTGGCCAACTTTCCCTGAAGATTCAATTTGGTGAAACCTTCGTAGTTTCGTTGGCTCTCTAGGTTAGTTATTTACTTTGTTTGCTCTACTTGCGTATTGAGCGCTTTTTGTGTTAGGTTACTCATCTCGGGTTTTTTTCTTTGGGCTACATACTTTGACTGATGTTCAAGTGTTTAGCTCATTCTTTTTTTATTACCATTTTTTTCCCTCCGTGTATGTACTTGGAGTGTTTGTTCGAAATGAGTATAACAACAAATTTACATGTGTGTGTGTATATATATATATATATATATATATATATGCATGCATATATATATATATATATATATATATATATATATGCATGCATATATATATATATATATGCATGCATATATATATATGCATGCACACAAGGTTTGGTGGGTAAATTGTTGCCATTTTATTTTATTGCTTTTTTTTTAATAATCATTTCAACCCAAGCAAGGCAAGATTGCTCCTGGTATACAGGGGGTTAGTGTGAGAGAAAAAAACAATACAAGGGTTGTCTAAGAAAGGGTCAGAGATGGATAGGATTTAGGGAGATAAATGATGCCAATTGAATTCCATTTAAACTTCTGGAGATTGTAGCTATCAGGGAAGCAACTATACAGAAGAGAGTTCCACGGATGGGAAGTCTGCATTTTGTTTGATTTTGATTTTGTTGACTGCACAGTATAGTAGGGTCAGTTGGGTACCATTTGTGAGAAAAAGAGCACCATGACACAATTCAAACTGCCAGAAATTTGGAAAAAGCATGCTGTATTGCTTGGCATTCATGTTGGAAGCTTCAGTATGAACATTTCAGGGTGTTTGGGTGTTAATGAGAGGATAGTGCAGAAAATTTGGATGATATATCAAGTCAGCATTATGGTATTTAGAGTGATCACTCGTGATGTCGATGTTATACCTCTATTTATCTTTTTACAGGGCCTCAAATTTAACATGGAAGCCTACATCAAATACCTTGATGAGGTAGCGCTGCCTTGGGTCAAGAGGGTGGCAGCTAGAAGGCCCTGTATCTGGCAACAGGACCTTGCAACATGCCACCCAAGCAGGATATCCCAATGATAGCTGTCAAACAATTTCTGCGACCACAGCTTCCCTTATATTTTGGCCATGTAACTCCCCAGACTGCAACCACTGTGATTATTAGGTGTAGGGTGCAGTTGAGCAAGATACTTACAAAACTCCTTGTAGCACAAAAAAATGAACTGAAGGAAAAGATTCATCAACTTAAATTAAAAGACTATCCAAAAGAGTTGCAGGAGATTTTAAAGTTGTCTCGAGGCTGTGGTTGAAGCAAATGGTAATTTTATTGAATGAATTTACTCTTTCATATTTCAAGATATTTTTGTGCAAATTTGGTAAATACATCTGTCGAAATGAGATATCAATGTTATTTTCGTTTTTGCATAATTTAGACGACAATTTATTCATCGCACCAACTCTATTTCTCTTTCTTTCTATACAGACACACACACACACACACACATACATACATATATAATTTGTTTTTATTTAGAATTAATTCAATTTACATTGCAACGTGGAAGTTTTTATGTTTCAAGATTTTATCTCATCATCAGGCATTGTTGACTTATTATCGTGAAAATGATTTACATTTGAATGAAGACAGAAAAATTTATGTGTGTGTTTAATTTAACTAATCAGAATGAAAGTTCAACTTTTAAATTTGAAAATATAGGTTATATGTTTGGGGAATAGAGGTTTTATTTTTTCAATCTTAATGGGAAAATGTCAGTCAATTAAGCCACCATCTAGACTGCTCTCTCCTGGTGCAATGTATCCATTTTTGTTACAAGATTATTGTCTCAGCTTTCTCTGTATCCCAGCAATTTTTTTAAAAACAGAAAACATTATATATTTTTGATCTGACTTAAAAGGACCTTTCAGTATGATTATACTATTTTTATTTCGGTTTAGAGTGCATTTATTTTTCAAATTTATCATAAACACTTAATTTGTAAAAAATTTAATATCTATTTAATTAATATTATAATACAAAACAAATTATCAAATATATGTAAGTTAACAGTTATTCTTTTATGAAGAATTTTTTAACCATATTTTAAGGTGAAAAGGTGTAAGTTTAATAACTTACATATTCTAGCTTTTTTAAAAAGTTCTTAAATTTTTATATATATATATATATATATATATATCCAGGTGAAGAGGACTCAAGGTTTTACTATTTTGAGTGCCTCAGCATTTATTTTATTATGAACAGTGCTCAATATAATAGATATTATAAAGCTTAATATAGTTATGAATTAATTGTACATTGCAACATGGAATTTTCTATGTTTCAAGATTCTTTTCAGCAGGCAATGTTTGATGTTGGTTGTACAAATAGTTTACATTTAAATACAAAAGCCTTTGGTTTGTTGTTTATGTATGTGGGAAGATATAAAAGTTACATGTGTGTTTCTTTTAACTAATCAGACCGACTTTCATTTTGGAATTTGGCCCCAAAGAATATATACAAAGTAACTTTTTCTCTTTTCTCCTTTCTTTTTCCTCCTGTTGTAGTGAAATATCCTGTCCTACCCAGGAATGGGTATGGCCTGGGTTATAAAAGACAGGGATTAGAACGTACTAGAGAGTGATCTAGACAGAGTGATCATGATTATAAGGGAGTCTTCGTCATTCAACGTGATTAGTCGAGAGCCTTAGACACGAGTTAGATGTCACTTGACGGAAGCCTTCTTCTCAAGACGGACACATATGTTCCTATCCAGAGACATTGTCTTCTTGAGTGTTATACCTGTTAACTGTTCGTTGGTGTACATGTCTATTGGTTTATTTTACTGATGTATAATAAATCTCTATTCATATATTCTCTGTGTTAAGAATTATTTCTTGCACTATTCTTTCTGTTTATCCCCTCCTGAGATATAACACCTCTATAAAGGTCAAGATGTCAACCTGCTTTTAACCTAATTTTATCCTTTTAGTTTTTTTCTACTTTTATTGTTTTATTACCTGATGAAGAGAATCTATCCCAAAACATAGAAATTTCTGTGTTGCAATGTACAATTAATTCATAACTATATATATATATATATATATATATATATATATATATATATATACACACACACACAGAAGATCTAAGCAAGTGCCAACAACCTACCATAGTTTCACCCAATGGCTCACCAATTTCCCTGATGGGCCGGCCATTGGGCAAAACGTTGTAGGTTGTTGGCTCTTGCTTAGATTTTCTGTCTTTGTTTGCTCTACTTTCGTATTGAGCACTTTAATGTTAGGGTTTTTGTCTTCGGGTTTTTTCTTTCTTACGAGTGCTTTACTTTTTGTTCATGTACTTCGTTTGTTTCTTTTTTTACTTCCCCTTCTTTTCCCTCCGAGTTCGTCCTCAGTGGGTTGTTTAAGACGATTTAAATTATAGCTTAATTAATACTAGTTTTGGCAGAGTTAGTTCTGTTACTATTGGTATTGAAATTGCTATAGTTAATATTATTATATTTTTCATTTTTAAACAAGTTATTTCACTACCTTGGTTTCTACCATGAGTGGTGTCTTCAGGTGATTTTTAATAACTGATTTTACCTTTTACCGTTTTTCTTTTTAAGAACGCTCTTGTAACGTTCAAATAAAACACCATTACAAGAGTGTTCTTAAAAAGAAAAATGGTAAAAGGTAAAATCAGTTATTAAAAATCGCCTGAAGACACCACTAACCAGGGTAGTGAAATAACTCATTTAAAAATGAAAAATATTCAAAAGTTCTGCAATATAATTGTATAGAACACTTTTTAATACAAATGTTTACTGGTCTAACCCTATTAGGACCAAAAACTAAGTATTAAACAATCAATCAATATATATATATATATATATATATATATATATATATATAAGAACAACTTTAGGACAATCTAGGATCTTTACAAAACAACAAATTTAATGCATTACTTGCTTGGCATCATGAGTCTGATCATAATTTTGATTTTAAAGAAGGCTACTTTAATTTTTTTTTTTTTTTTTAATCATTTCACCCCAAGCAAGGCATTCCACTGCTACTTTTGCGCTTGGGGCTACATAGGGGAAGGTAAATAGAAAGAGTGGTTAGATACAGGAAATGTCAGAAGTGGGGTGATAGGTAGTTGGGAGGATGGGAAGAGTGTTTGAAAGAATGGAAGCGAGTTATTGTGTTAGGAGATGTCTATTGACCTTACATTTAAACTCCTGGAGATTGTAGCCGTCGGGGAAGCAGTCTTGTGGAAGGGAATTCCACAGTCGGGAAGTACGAGAAAAGAAACTGTTGGAGCAGAAGTTGCGGTTGCATTTTATTGGTTTCACTGTAAAAGGGTGGGATCTAGTTGCTAATCTCGTATCTCATGCAAATTCGAACCTAGGGGGCACCAGTGATCTAAGTTCATGGGAGCAGAAGCCATGGAAGTATTTATAGAAGAGACACAGGGAAGCCACGTTGCACCGGTGAGAGAGAGACTGCAGGCGGTCTGCCATGTTAGTATCGATCACATTACAGACCCTCCGCTGTACCTTGTCGAGAAGCCCAAGGAGAATAGCAGGGGCACCCGACCAGATATGGCAACAGTATTCAATGCAACGGGCAGATGGTAGATTTATAAATGTGCAGGATAGATTCAGACCGAAAAAAACCTCCAGGCCCTGCACAGAGAACCGACTTTCATAGCAGCGGATTTAGCAATGGATTCGATGTAGTCATTCCACTTGAGGTTCCACTGAAAGTGTGAGACCAAGGAGGCACAGTGTTTTAAAAGAGAAAACAATTTAACTCAGCAAAAAATGTACAAAAAGAGATTTAATCACTAGGCCATCCATAATAAATTTATGAACAAGTTTTTACAAAACTTCACCTTTCTTGATAGATCTAACCTGATTTCAATGTGGAATTTTTAATAACAAAATTGATAAAAATATGAACAAAAAGAAACTAAATGAAACTCGACAAAATACCCAAGCATATATTTAAAAAATTTAAAAAACAAATTTTTAAATTTAACTTCTCTTTCTTTTTCATGCATATGTGTAATCACATAAACATACAAATCATTTTATTTCAGTGAAGTCCTAAATGATGAAATGTGTCATATGAATATGTTTTTTTAAATTTCAAATCTTTTCATTTGTATCAAATTACTTCTTTAAATAATGAATTGCATTCATAGTTATGATTGTTTTTGCAATATTTCGTTAAAGTTATCAAACTCAAATATTTAACGATACAGTAGGTGTATTTCCATGGGTGTTTTATAGCTGCAGAACTCACTATGAGTTTATTATTTCTTGAATATTATGATACATCAGGTAAGAGGAATGAAAGAAAGAACTATTCCATTTTTATTGTAAAGAAAGATGGAAAAGATATAACAGAGACACTGTTTAAGAACAATGAGGGATGAGGTGATAACATCTGCTTCAATGAAATTAAGTAACTTATCAATTTTAAATTTATTTTTTTGTACCTTCTTACTTCTTTAAATAATGAATTGCATTCATAGTTATGATTGTTCTTGCAATATTTTGTTAAATTTATTAAACTCAAATATTTTATGATACAGTAGGTATATTTCCATGGGTGTTTTATAGCTTCAGAACTCACAATGAACTTATTATTTATTGAATACTAGCAGTATAGCCTGGCATTGCTCGGGTGTAATGAAAGCTTTAAAACTAATTCATGGTCCTGTAGCTCAGACTCTTTGGACGTTGGCATGAAAGACTAAAAAGCAATAGTTATTTCCAGTTAAAGCAAAACCGTAGACTGAAAGAAAAATGAATGGATGTAAGTCAAATTTTGATTTCCTGGTATCGATTTATATATGTATATATATTATCGATTTTCTGCACTATTGTAAAAACTGCAACCTTGAAACTTCTGAATATCGTTTCTTATGTCTTTGTCTATGAGAGTATCAAATTTGATTTAAATTG
Source organism: Ascarosepion bandense (assembly GCA_037127315.1). Classification (NCBI taxonomy): domain Eukaryota; kingdom Metazoa; phylum Mollusca; class Cephalopoda; order Sepiida; family Sepiidae; genus Ascarosepion; species Ascarosepion bandense. The sequence goes on from JBBBDQ010001162.1 coordinate 1,414,185, forward strand.
GACCACTCCTCCTATAACCCGATTTTTTCGATAATTGATTTTCTATATTTATTGGACGTACCTCGACACAAAACCAAGCTAAGAACACTGGCAGATGCTTATAGTAAAACTGTGTAAGTTTTCAAGAAAATTGGTTCAGCCATTTTGGAATCTATAGGTAATGGATACACACAGACAAAGTTGCATCTATAAATAAGTTTAGATTATGATACATCAGGTAAGAGGAATGAAAGAAAGAACTATTCTATTTTTATTGTAAAGAAAGATGGAAAAGATATAAGAGACACTGTTTGAGAACAATGAGGGAGGAGGTGATAACGTCTGCTTCAATGAAATTAAATAAAGCGTCAATTTTAAATTTATTTATTTGTACCTTCTTACTTCTTTAAATAATGAATTGCATTCAGATTAATTATTGTTGTTATTGCAATATTTTATGAAACTTATTGAAGACAAATATTTAACAATGCAATAAGGGAATTTCAATCAATATTTTATAGGCATAGGACTTACAAAAAGCTTTTTATACAATTAAATTATTAAATTAAGAATTATGTTTCATCAGGAAATTCAAATAGAATAAAAAAAAAACTTTTTCTGGTGATATTTCTTGTTTATTTATAATTCTGTAATAAGCTAAGGGAGATAAACTCATTAAATTTTAGTTATTTAAAGTTATGATAGATAAAGTTACAACTGATTTATTTTACTTATTCATCAATTATATTTTGATTATTTTATTCTTATGTTTTTATATATATATATATGTATACACACACATATAATGCTTGTTCATCATTTTGATTTCGGTTATTTTTAGATCTGATAATGTCCATAATAGTTTTCAAGGTAATTGTTACTATGTGTGTGTTTTTTATATGAGATAGATTGTTTTGGATATTAGATGCGTATTACACAAAAATAACAACAAACTCGATATATATATATATATATATATATATATATATATATACATATAAAAGAATAAGGAAACTAGAAAATATTAACAACATTCAAAACATTAATTTAAAACAGTGCTCAATATAGAAATAGAGCTATGAATATTTATTATAAGTTATAATTTAGAACATGTTCAAAATTTCAATCTACTACAAAGACACTTTGTAGCAGATTGTAATTTTGAACATGTTCTAATTATAATAATAATAAATATATATATATATATATATATATATATATATATATATATATATATATAATGATAAACTTAATTAAAAAATAGACGAAGAGAATAATCCAAAAACATACCAGTCTAAATAAATTATAGTTTATAACTGCTTTAGATGATGTATTGAGTTTTCCTTTATATATATATATATATATATATTACCCTACATATATAGTATAACTTGGAGTTTCATGCAAAATATGCCATAGATGTAGGATAATATATATATATATATATATATATATATATATATATGTATTAAAGTAATTTTTCAAAATTAAAAAATGTTGAATGAACATTTCAACATGAAATCCTCAAGAGGGAATTCATGTTTCCTCAGCAAATGGTTCCATTCCAAAATGAAGAAAATTCGAATTAAGAAAATAAATAACAGTTAAGATTTAAGAAATATCTTTTAAAAGGTCAGTCTATTTTTGGTTTTTACTTTGTAAGTGAGGAGATGGGAGATTGGTATGTCTTGCTTAATAGAGGGAAAGAGTTAAGGAAATGGGAGGTCTTTAGAGTGGGAATTGGGTTAAACAAAACAGAATTGAAAGGGAAGTGGCGGAATATGAAAAGAGTGTATAGAGAAAAAAATCTTAAGGAAGGGGAAGGAAAGAAAAGGAGGGAATATCAGATATCAAATAGAAAGCATGTGTCAAATATGTTTAACTTTAAATGTTTGAAAAGGTTAGGGATTTGGAGACTTATTTGAAAGGGTATATATAGGGGAAAAAATATTAAATAAATTAAGTTAAATAAAATAAAGTGAAATTAAAATTAAGATTTAAAATTTTTTTTAAATTAAGTTTATCTAATTGAAGATATTTTTAGGTATAGACAAACTAGATAACAATTAAAGAAAGTTATAAATTTAACAAATTATTAAACAGATATGTGCTAACAAAGGAGGAAGGGGTTTAGTAAAAGGAATCCATATTTTATAAAGATCTAATATATATATATATATATATATATATATATATATATATATATATCAGTAGGATCAGACCCATGGGCTCACAACGCCCTAGAATGTATGGCCTTCCAAAAGTTCATAAAGGCAGAGTCCCACTAAGACCTATTTTGTCTATGGTGGGCTCTGCACAACATGAGTTGGCTAAGTGGTTGGCTGAGATTCTCCAACCTGTGTCTCTTGCTCTGTCTGCGTACAATGTCATCGACTCCTTCAGATTTTCTAGTTTCATTAGAAACTTAGATTTTTCATCTAGGGATAAATTTATGGTCTCCTTTGACATTGTCAGTTTGTACACAAATGTTCCATTAAATGATACTATTAACATTTGTGTAGACATGTTATATAGAGGGAGTTTAGGTGCTGCGGCAATTCCCGAGGAGTTATTCCTGGAATGTATGCGATTGTCAACTGAGGGGGTCGAATTTAGCTTTGACGGGACAATGTTTGTGCAGACAGATGGTGTTGCGATGGGTAGTCCTTTGGGTCCTGTCCTTGAAAAAATTTTTGTGGGATTTCATGAGCGTCTGCTATTTGAGAGGGTAGCAGAACCTTTGATATATCAATGATATGTTGATGATACCTTCTCTTTATTTGACAGCACCATTGATGCTGAACATTTTTTAGTTCAGTTAAATTCTTTACATCCTTCCCTTCAGTTTACCATGGAGATTGAAAGGGCTAGATGTCTCCCATTTTTAGATGTCCTTGTTCAGTGGCGGGACGGTACTTTTGTGACTTCTGTTTTTCGCAAACCAACCTTTACTGGTTTGTATACTAATTGGAAGTCGTTTGTCCCTAAGTCTCATAAACTGGGTCTGATAGAAACCTTGGTTCACCATGCCTTGAATATTTGTTCTCCTGAATATTTAGAAAGCGAATTAATTCGCTTGCAGGAGATTTTTAAAGGCAATGGGTACCCGGTTAATGTGGTGAAACGGGTAATTGATCGCAAGATCAAACGTTATAAAGAACCTTAGGTTGAAGGACCTAGCCACTGTCCCTTGTATCTGAAAATACCCTGGTTTGGTAGAAGATGTCAAACTATATCCAACAGAGTTTCGGCATGTGTTTCGTCCTGTTATTTTGCGGTGCAGTTATGTGTTGTTTTTCAGACTAGACCTGTGTTTCTTTCCTTCAGTAAAGATAGGTTGACCTATTTTCGAAAAAGTTCAATTGTTTATCAATTTAAATGCTGTTGTGATGCGGCATACATAGGACGTACCAATCTGAGGTTGGAGACGCGGGTTTCACAACACGTCCCCCGCTAATATACGTTCCAGTGGCTCTCTCAGACCTCTAAGAACAACACAATCTGTTCTGGATTCTGCTATTGGCTGACATCTTTTGGACAATCAAGTGTGTGCCTCGGCATATGAGGACAGCTGGTTTACTGTCTTGCACAGCGCTCGGTCTACACATCATCTTCGTATTTTGGAAGAAATTTGCTTGAAAATTCATCAGCTGAGCCTGTGCAGACAGAAAGAGCGGTTTTTATGCTCCTTACAATTGCTGGTGAGTCTGCGAGTGTAACATTTTTTCATTTTTAAACACTCTTGTGGAATTATACGTGTACACCCACCTTACATTTTATGTGTTTTTTTTCAATAAATTTATTTTTAAACGAGTTCCATCATCTCCCAGCATTGCAAGTAATTTATTTTGCCTTGTCCTTTTCCTTGTTTCCCTTAAAATTAAAGCCAACGAGAACCATTGATAAGAGTTGGCCGAAAGGTTCCTCGGGTTTAAATAATATCATGTCTGTTCTTTTTAAAGATATATATATATATTAGATCTTTATATATATATATATATATATAGTCATCCATTTAGTACTGTTTTATTAACACCTGTATAATAATAATGTGAACTCTCATATTTATCTTTATTAATTCGCATCACACCCATATATATGTGTGTGTGTGTCCATTACTAAATCTTATGGAAACTTATGAAATGGTATTAATCAACATATTTATTTAAATCTATTTGTTTGAACATTATTCATTGATTTTATTAGGAAAATATGCATCTTCAGGCTAGATTCGAACCTGTGACTCCGATATATAGAGGAGAAGCTACCAATTCATCAGGCATGTCTTAACCACTAGAGCAGATTTCATAGTTAAACAATGTATTTATGGCTCAATTCTACTTTTTTTAACCATGAAATTTTCCATGGTCGAGTGGTTAAGAAACGTCAGATTGCCTGACGACTTCTCCTATGTATATCAGAGTTGCAAGTTCAAATCCTGCCAAGAGATGCATATTTTCGTACCAAGAATTCTCAAAAAATCACGTCAGTGTATATATATATAAATGTCCTGATTAATTTTAGAAAAACAGAGTATCCACTCAAAATAATGTTCAAACAAATATATATATATATATATATATATATATATATATATGAGCTGAATATATGAATCAGAAGATTACAAGATGATAGAATAAAGTAAAAGAACAGATTAGGAAACGTATCTCAATCTAACCCATGTTTCACTTTTATTAAAGTTTCTTCAAAGGCTGAGTGAAAAATGACAAAACAAAGAGACAGAATAATGGTATATTAACTAACGTTACCATCCAACATACATGTAGCACATATCTGACCAATAAGGACTAACCCAAAATCATAAAATAACAGTATTCCGTCTTTTTGTTTAGATTAAGATATGTTTCCTACTTTGTTCTTTTACTTTATTCTATCATTTATATATATATATATATATATATACTAGCAATATAGCCCGGCATTGCTCAGGTGCAAAAAAGCTTTAAAACTAATCCATGTCCTGGAGCACAAACTCTTTAGATGTTGGCACGAGAGACTAAAAAGCAATAGTTGTTTCCAGTTAAAGCGAAACTGTAGACTGAAAGAAAAATGAATGGATGTAAGTCAAATTTTCATTTCCTGGTATCGTGAACTGAATTTTGAAGGCTAAATAAGTCCTCTGAGTAAATGGTATCATGGCTGAGACTAAGAACTACAATTATACCTCCTTAGAGCCAAACCCAAAGCAAAAACTAAAATAAAAGGGCTGAAAAAATACAGACATACAGGCAGATAAACAGACATACACACAAACATCTTGCCTTTTATATATATATATATATATATATATATATATATATATATTATTGATTTTCTGCACTATTGTAAGAACTGCAACCTTGAAACTTCTGAATATCGTTTCTTATGTCTTTGTCTATGAGTGTATCAAATTTTATTAAAATCGGACCACTCCTTCTATAACCCGATTTTTTCAATTATCGATTTTTGATATTTATCGAGGGTACCTCGACACAAAACCTAGCTAAGAATACTGGCAGACGCTTATAGTACAACTGTGTAAATTTTCACAAAAATCAGTTCAGCCATTTCAGAGTCTATAGGTAATGGACACACACACACACACACACACACACACACACGGACAAAGTTCCATTTATAAATGAGTTTTTATATATATATATATATATATATATATATATAGTCATTTGCAAACAGATCTGTTTAGCTGTATCACAGCTCATCATTAAAGTTAGACATCCGATTGCTTCTAGCCAGGTTTGAAACCCAAACTGAATTGACATCAGTTGGCAATTTTATGTCTGAGCTATGGCCGCTTGGTAGAGGAAGGCAGACTTTAGCGTGTTATATACAATGTAAACACACGCCAGTAGTTGAAAGTGTTCAAATTCATTACTGAATGAACAATGCGTAGATGTGTAAGTAGCTACTGTTTTTATAAAACATATCATTCCTCCATAGTGCTCAAAGCAAGGTGTTAATGCCATAACAATGCAAGGGGCTACTGGGAGTTAAAAAGAAGGTGAATTACTTTATAGGGAATTAGAAGCACAATCCGAAAAGGGAAACACCAGGTGCATAAAGGACACCACTAACTTACCAATTTTCATTTCAGAAAATATTACAAGTAAAACCCATACGTATTTCATCCCTTTTACACTGCACGTTATTTCTGTATGATATAGTTTCTCTGTTGAGTACAAATTAGTGAGAAGTGTGTGTGTGTGTGTGTGTGTGTATATATACACTATTTACGCTCTCATGCTTTGATTGAGCACTCTGGAAGAATGGTAGACTTTGGTAAAACAGTAGCTACTCTGGCATGTACGCATCGCTCATTCAGTAATTAATTAGAGCTCTCTGGCTATTGGGCATGTATAATGATAATATACATGCTAAAAAGTCTGCCTTCTTCTACCGAGTGCCCCTAGCCCAGAGGTAGAATTTGGTCAGGTTTCAATCCTGGGTTAAAAGCAATCGGAGTCTAACCATACTGATGAGCTGTGATACAGCAAAACAGATCTGTCTGTGGATGACTATATATATATATATATATATATATATATATATATATATATATATATAATAAATTATAGTTTTGAACATGTACAAATAATTTGTACATTTCTAAGCTATAATTTATAATAAATGTTCAGAGCTCTATTTTATATTGAGGACTGTTTTAAATTAATGTTTTGAACGTTGTTAATTTTTTTTTCTTCCTTATTCACTTGGAGATATATACACACATATATATTGGTATAAAAAAACTTTGAGAACAATACATGGTTGTCGTTTCTTTTTTTCAGTTATTCTTTTCTACATTAAAGTGTTTGTATATCATAGATATTATTAATGCCTATAATGGGAAATGCAAACTGGAAATATTCTCTATTTCCTTGAACTTAAGTTGTTGACGTCATCAGCTAATATCTTGTTAAACAAGAACATTTGACCTGTCACAAAATTGTTTCAGGCATTTATTCCCCTGATGATTATCAGGTAAATGAGATGGACTTCAAAAGTATATAGCAAGTGGTTCTGACAGAAAAAAAAGGTCACTCAATGAAGATAAATTATTTTTATAACCAAAGATGACAAGATAAAAACCGATATTCCCTGTAAGACAGTGGTCAGTACTAGGGGAAGAGACAGCGGCAGGGATCTGCGGAGAGTGATGGATGAAAACCTAACAGTGACATGACAAAAAAAACAAGGCTGTTCACTATTTTGTTGTTTCATTTCATTTCTGCCTCTCTACAGCAGTAGGTCACAACCAAAATAGAATTTTCCTGCAACTAAAATGGTCCCATGGTTTTTTTGTGGGTGGCAATCTGGTTGAAGAGTTATTTTTAAGCTACAACCATTTTCCTGGAAGAGGATATATCCTGAGTATAAATCTGGTTTCTGGCCTGAGCTTCAATACTATATAAACAGAAATGTTTTTCATCTCTCTTTTCCGTCTATTAATCAGTCTTCCCTTGCACAGAAGATTTTGTTGTTTCATGAACTTGTGGATTTCATTATCTTGATTTAAGAGTTCAATTAAATTTCATTATTGAATATTGACATTTATTTCTGTATTTTCTAAATACACTTTGTAATCAAAATGGTGTCCAGCAGCAGCAACTTCACAACCAATATATTTAGAATCAAATCCCTGCAAGTGATTGGCTGATGAAATAACTTTGTCAAATTGTTACTAAACTAGGAAAAGTATAAAATGAAGCTATGCAATGACTTTGTTCTTCTGACACAATGGAACAAAATGTGACTGCAATGAATGAGAAAATCAACTACCTCAAAAAAAAAGAGTTTGTATTTTGTGCATATCGGCTTGGAATGAGAAACCGGAGCGCTGAGTTCAAATTACAGTTGAATTCATTGCATTCACTTATGCACAAACTGGCAGTATAGCCCATCGTTGCTCGGGTGTAATGAAAGCTTTAAAACTAATCCATGTTCCTGGAGTTCAGAGTTTTTGGACGTTGGCACGAAAGACTAAAAAGCAATCGTTGTTTCCAGTTAAATCGAAACCATAGACTGAAAGAAAAATGAATGGATGTAAGTCAAATTTTGATTTCCTGGTATCAATTTATATATATATATATATATATATATATATATATATATATATTATTGATTTTCTGCACTATTGTAAGAACTGCAACATTGCAATACTTCTGAATATCGTTTCTTATGTCTTTGTCTATGAGTGTATAAAATTTTATTAAAATCAGACCACTCCTTGTATAACCCAGTTTTTTTGATAATTGATTTTTGATATTTATCAGGGGTACCTTGACACAAAACCTAGCTAAGAACACTGGCAGACGCTTATAGTACAACTGTGTAAATTTTCAAGAAAATCGGTTGAGCCGTTTTGGAGTCTATAGATAGCGGATACACACACACATAGAGACAAAGTTCCATTTATAAATAAGTTTAGATACCTTTGGAAAGGTATTAATCTGTCTTTCCCCCTAGCTATGGGTTAAATAACAGGACAGATTGGGTTCTATAGCCTTTGTTGGCAACCAGTCTACCACAGAAAGTAATGGCAACCTACTGCAGGAAAATCTTCTGCCTAGTTAGTCATGTCTCATTCGAAACATGATTGCCTAAGCATGTATCACATATGACATTTAACTGACTGATTGACTGTCAAAAAAAATTAAGGGAAATTGTTAGCACAAAAAGAGTTGCTGTAAGTATCAAAGAATACTATTTGCTCATACTCTTTCTGGTAAATTTTTGTTTTGTTCCCCGAAGGCTTTTAGCCCGTCAAAACTTTCTAAAACCTCCTTAATTTCATGCAAATGTACATACTGATCTCAAATCGATTATTGCTTATTGAAGAAACCTTCCTTTCTTTCATGGTATTGACCATCAATACATCAGACTATATCTCACCCCTTACTACTGTTGTCATCTCTGATTCACCGGTGAATGAATTGAAGCATAGGTTTCTTTTTTCGGTCGATTTTCTCCATTTGAGCAATTACTTCGAATTGTTCGGTTTTGGAACTCATTTTGCGTGTAGGGATTGAAAAAAAGGATGAAAAAATGTCAAACTACATGAGAATTCAGTCAGGAGTGAATAATATTTTTGAACTGTGGTTATGGGGTGAGATAAACAGCAACAAGAAGTTCCATATTTTTCTGCTCGATAGAATGAAAAAAAACGTATGTTTCTTAAATAAACAGAAACAATACATGGAAATAGGGATGTTTTTGAAACATTTGAAGGGGTAAAGCCCTTCGGGGAACAAAACAAAAATTTACCCCCTTTCTTCTGGCATGGGTAATCAAAAAATCCTACAGTGACTAAAGGACATTGCTTTTGCTTACTTAGGCAGAAGAACTTTTGAGCTTGGTGAGTGAAAGTGTGTTTCTGCTGTTGTGAAGGGAAGGTTGGATTTTTAACTCTGTTTTCATTACTACGTTTCCTGCTGGACTGTTCACAACAGATTTGCGATTGGGGTACCTCAGCACCTCAGCATGGTATGATGGTTAGCAAGCTTGTCTTACTAGCACCTATTACAACTGAGAAGTGAGTTCAATTTTCACTGGTTACTGCATCCTTTCAGCTTTGTGCCAAATCTAAGTGGATCTTAAAAAATTGCAACAACAGATTTGTAATTGAATTGCATGTGGATATCTTTTTCTGTTTATTTTTACTGACCCTATTGGTTGATACCCAATTACAGTGACAAATTTTGGTTGAAGAGCTAAGCAAAAATGTAGTGCAAACAGTAATCACTTGAAATATATATATAAATATATATATACATATATATATATGTATATATCAGCTCAGAATGAGAAATTGGAGAGTTGATTTCGAGTTCCAGTTAAATTTGTTGCATTGAGAAAGTAATGGCAACCTACTACAGGAAAATTTTCTGCCCAGTCAGTCATGTCTCTTTTGAGACATGATCATCAAAGCATGTATCATGTATGGCACTTAAGTGACTGACTGACTCCTTAACAGTAGTTTTTCTTAATAACCTTAATACTCAATAACCTCTTGCATCCTAGTGTCTATATTGCCTTGCTTGGGGTGAAATTATTACAAAAATTAGACATTAAAGTCAACACCCACAGGTGGCAGTCTCTTTCATGCTTAAACACAATTGTTAGGCCATCTATGTTTAAGCATGCAAGAGACTGCTACCTGTGGGTGTTGACTTCAATGTCCAATTTTATATTAATATATGCTCTATCCCTGATATTGTGCACTTTAACCTATAAATATATCATACCTTAAAACATATATATATATATATATATAATAACTATAATAATAACAATACCAATAGTAACCAAACTAACTCTCCCAAAACTAGTATTAATTAAGCAATAATTTAAATCGTCTTGAATAACCCACTGAGAATGAACTTGGAGGGAAAAGAAGGGGAAATAAAAAAAGAAACAAACGAAGTACATGAACAAAAAGTCAAGCACTCATGAGAAAGAAAAAACCCCTACATGAAAACCCTAACGAGCCGTAGGGCGAAACCGTGGTAGATTGTTGGCTCTTGCTTAGATTTTCTGTCTATATATATATATATATATATAATTATGAATTAAATGTGCATTGTGACATGGAAATTTCTATGTTTTGAGATAGAATCTTGTCATCAGGTGATGTTGGTTGTGAAAATGGTTTACATTAAAATACAAAAAAACCATGGTTTGCTATTTACGTATGTGGGAAGATGTAAAATTTATGCGTGTATTCCTTTTAACTAATCGGAATAAAGATTCACTTTGAGACTACATACTTACTTTTTTTCCTTTTTATTGTCTGATGAGGAGATTCTATCTCAAAACATAGAAATTTCTTTGTCGCAATGCACATTTAATTCATCATTATATAATTATATTAAGCTCTACAATATTTATTATATTGAGCATTATTTATAAAAAAATAAATGCCAGGGGGCTCAAAACTGTAAAACCTTGGATCCTTTTCACCTGGATTTTTATATATATATCCATCCAGATGAAGAGAACTAACAGGTTTAGAATCTTAAGTTCTAATTTATTTTTTTAAAAAATAAGTGCTCAATACAACATAGATCATAGACCATAATATAATTGAATTTTTTATTTAAAATTAAATTTACATTGCGACATAAAAATTTCAATGTTTTGAGGTTTATCTCATCGTCAGACTATGTTCAATAACTATGGTGAAAAAATAATTTTCTTTTTTTTTTTTTTGGTTCTAAAATAGCTGAGATGTATAGAAATCTAAAAGAATTACCTTTGTAGGTATAATTTATACATCTTACCGGATGTAAACTGTCTAAACCATAGCCAAATTAAATGACATTTTCTTGTAAGCATGAAAGAAAAAACCCTGTATCCCCCAATATATAATGTATATTTTCAAATTTCAAAGTCAACCTTCATTCGGATTAGTTAAATTAAACACACTTATAAAATCTAAATTTTTCTGTCTTTTCCCGCCATATTAGCTCTTTAAATAGCAAACTTATTGTTTTCTGCATTTAAATGTAAATCATTTTCACCACAGTTATTGAATATTGCCTGACGATGAGATAAATCTTGAAATGTAGAAATTTTCCTTTTGCAATGTGAACTAAATTAATTAAAAAAAAAATTCAATTATATATATATATAAGAGCTTACCATAATTCCTTCACATCCTGAAGGGAAATGACACATGAAAATCAATGTTGGTTGCTTAATAGCATTACTTGCATTGAATACTGTAGAGTAACATACCAAAATGCTCTAAGACAAATTATATATTGATTTTGATTGTTTTAGAAAACAATTGAAATGTCAGTGTATCTGGATCTTACATCTAAAATTCTTTAACGTATGTTAGTCTGTTCCTCTCATATATCCATACATTGACAGATTCAAAACACATTTGCAGAAGAAGTGCAAACAGGTGAAGTTGTACAAATTACAGTTGGTTTTTCTAGGGTTCAAGGCTTAGTATAATAAATTTTCATTAATCTTTTTATAAAATTAAGTTTTATTGCTGAACATACAAAATACTCCCATTATTTTAAACAAACAATTTAATGAATTTAATAAAAATACAATATTGTTTTTTGTATCTCTTTTTTTAAGTTTTTTTTTTATAAAAGAATCCAGTTTCTAATTCTCTTTGTATTTGCAAGAACTGTAAAGAAATCCCAAGGCCAAACACTTCAAAAGTTGGAATTTGGCTCTAGAAAAAAATATTTATGCAGCCCATTTGCATGCTCAAGAGTAAGAAATCCTAAGAATCTATTCTTTTTCCTTTCTTTTTTTTTTTAAAATCATTTCACCCCAAGCAAGGCACAACTGTCACTGGTGTGCAAGGGGGTTAGAGAAGAGGTGAGTGATGAGAAAAAGGAACAAGTTACAGGGGAGTCAGAGAATGAGTAAGAAAAGGATGAAAATACAGGTGTGAAGAAGGCTGCATGAGAGCAGAGTAGAAAGGAAGAAGAATATGATACAAGGGTGTTATAGAAAGGATGTGAGTCAAGAAGATAAGAGATGGCAATTGACTTTGTATTTAAATTCTTGGAGATTGTAGCTTTCAGGGAAGGGAATTCTGCAGGTATGAAATGCAAGCAAAGAAGCTGCTATTAAAAAGAAAAAAAGAACTTTTCTTCAAAAAATATTTAAAAGGGTGGGACCTAACCATTGCTAAAAAGAAAACAAAGAACTTTTCTTTAAAAAAATATTGCTTATCATGAAGTCCTATAAAACTAAATTAAATAGATTATTAAACTGCAAAGAAGGTTTCTTGTCAAAATATTTTTCCAAACAAATCTGCTTAAAAAAATTTCATTGATTGGTTTACAAAATTGAAAGGAAAGTAGAGTTTGTAAATCCCAACAAAAAATGTTATCAATAACCCGAACAATATTAAATACTGTGAGGATTTCAGTGTTTTGTGATAAAATTCTAGTAAATAAAAATATAAAGGAAAATTATGTACACTTAAATATGTGGAAAAATGAAACAAAGTGTAAAAAAAAAACAACTTTTTTTTATTGATAACATATTTTGCTTCCATGTTCTAAGTTGGGATCTTCTAGTCGGAATGAAAAACAAAACTGTTTGATTTTTTTTGTAAAACCATCAATATCTGTTGGATTTTCATATCTTACTAACAGACGTACCATTTTCCTATATGGCATTGAACACTGCATAATTTCATCAAAGATAAAGAAGGGACATGAGGCAACAAAAATCTGGTTCTACAGAAGGATGCTGAGGATACCGTAAACTAAACATATGAGCAACAATGAAGTTTTAGGGAAAAAGGAAACTTAATGCAAGTGTACAACTGCTGTCAAAAATGACAGTGAAATATTTAAGAGGCTTATCAGGTTTTCCTCAAAGGTTATTCCCTGAGCATGACAGGAAGGAAATTATATATATATATATACACACACAAACATACACACATAAATACAGAACAGTCTTTATAATAATAGAGAGGATATATATATATATATATATATATATATATATGTTCTTCACAAACTCAACGACATAATTATTGCAAAAAATAAAAATAAAATAAGGCACTGTTTGAAGAGCAAACATTCAGCAAGAGCTTTCATAACTAGTAATAATGAGAATGAACTGAGCCCAGCTGCCTTACTTTTGTTTCTCTCTCTCTCCATGTGCATGACAGGAGGGTTGTATATATATATATATATATATATATATATACACACACACACAATGGTCTATTATAATAGAATTAGCAAGAGAAAATTGAAATTTTAGAGGTACTTAATGAAAAAAGAAGGCTTGGAAAATCAAAACTCACAAGACAGATTGTGCTACAGTGAAACAGGCTTGTCTGCAGATGATATATATATATATATGTATATGTATACAGTCATCTGCAGACAGATCTGTTTCATTGTATCACAGCTCATCAGTACGGTTAAACTCTGATTGCTTTTAACCCAGTATTGAAACCCAACCGAATTGGCGTCAGTCGGCAATTCTACCTCTGGGCGCTCGGTAGAAGAAGGCAGAATTTTTAGTGTATATATTTTCATTATACACGCTCATATATATATGTATACGAATTAATCAAAATACAATTGATAGGTAAATAAAATAGCTACTACCATTAAATATCTGTAATATTTCCTAAGATTATCTTTTTTAAGTTATTACAGAATTATAAAAAGCAAGAAATATCGGTGAAAATTTTAAAGTTAACTTATTTTCTTGTCTCTCTGCCTCTTCTTCTTTTGCCTAGGCTCGTATCTTGTAAAATGTAAATGGAAAGATTTTTTGGCTCTTGGGGTCAGACCATGCATTTTGGCTTGCTCTTTTTCTCCAACAAGCCCTTTTATTCTTTCTTCAATATCCCATGTACTCAGTCTTTTCTCTCACTGAAACCTCCTGTGAACTAGTAGTGATCCCACCTTGTTTGGGATGAAATAATTAAAAAAACAAAAAAAAAAAAATCTTGTACCTGTGATATTTAATAAAGTGTTTAACATCTTTGTTGTCAATTATAAAGAATAAAAAAAAAATATATAAATCCATTTTGATATGCTTGAGCTTCAGAAAACTCTAATCTTTCCTTTTTAAAAAGAATATGACTGATGAAGTTAAGTACACTAATAGCAGTGTCCAGGAAATAACTTTCCTTTTAGACATCTGAAGCCATTGCTATAAAAAAAAAGAAACTATGGCTTCTAACGAAATGTGTTTATGTACGGAATGATACATCCAGAAGATGGTATGTCAGTGTGTATAAAGAATGAAACAAATTTGAATGCAAACAATCTGAAATAAATCCAACTTTGTTCCACTGACATCATGGCCATTATTTGTCTGGCCTTTTTCTGGTACAGGTCTATGGTTTCATATCAGTCAGAACAAAACTCTTAGAAAAAGAAATATGGTAGAAAAGCTTCAGACAGCTTCCAAAATCATCAAGTTAACAGATGTCACATTCACTTAGACATGCCTGAAAATTTAAACTTATTTATAAATGGAACTTTGTGTGTGTGTGTGTGTATCCGTTACCTATAGACTCCGAAATGGCTGAACCGATTTCCTTGAAAATTTACGCAGTTGTACTATAAGCATCTGCGAGTGTTCTGAGCTAGGTTTTGTGTTGAGTTACTCCTGATAAATATCGATAATCGAAAAAATCGGGTTATAGAAGGAGTGGTCCAATTTTAATCAAATTTGATACACTCATTGACAAAGACATAAGAAACAATATTCAGAAGTTTCAAGGTTGCAGTTCTCACAATAGTGCAGAAAATCGATTATATATATATATATATATATATATATATATATATATATATATATAAAAGGCAAGATACCGGGTCTGATCAAAATCAGTTTTTCAACATTTTATTTTAGTTTTTGCTTTGGGTTTGGCTCTAAGTTGGTATAATTGTAGTTCTTAGTCTCAGCCATGATACCATTTACTCGGAGGACTTATTTAGCCTTCAAAATTCGGTTTACGACGAAAAAAACTTATTTGATATCGATACCAGGAAATCAAAATTTGACTTATATCCATTCATTTTTCTTCCAGTCTATGGTTTCGCTTTAACTGGAAACAATTATTGCTTTTTAGTCTTTCATGCTAACGTCCAAAGAGTCTGAGCTCCAGGACCATGGATTAGTTTTAAAGCTTTTATTACATCCGAGCAATGCCGGGCTATACTGCTAGTTTAATATAAGAAGCTGTTCTCTGGAGTGGAACAGTTATTGGTGCAAGATGAGTTGAAATTCTTATCTTTAGGAAAGATATGAGTCAATGTTTCTACTACAGGTTAATTAGCAGGGTAAATTTGATTGCCTAGCCTTACATAGAAAGAGAACGGCTACCTTGAACTAAAAACTGTAGAGAAGTCAACAGGAAATGATTTTACTGCCTTTCTCAAGAAGGCATGGCAATTTACAGATAATAAAATGGAAACTGTGGAGAACCACTATCATCTGAAGGAACATGACCTTAAAAAAATTTTCATCTTCATTGTTTGACTTGTAATGTTTAGCTCATTATATGTCTTTACGCCAAAGGTCAGTTGTTACCTCTCATTAAATTTATAATCCTCACTTCTTACAACTACCACTTCATTCATATCACCTATTTCATTTATCATAACCATTTTAATAGTAACCCTTTACACTGCAACCTTAACCTCTTTATATCAAGGGTTAATTATTATCTAGTTTATTTATCCTAACTAGCAAAACCCTTGAATTTCCACAGAAGGATAATTATGATTCCTGTAAAAAATTTACTTTGTCATGCTACAAATGACAGTAACGTCTTCAAAAATAAAGGTATTGGTTAATAAAATAACAATAACACAGAGTGTAATTTTATTAAAATATCTATAAAAGTAATGTCCATAGAAGCTACTTTACTGTAATCTTATATTATATTAAGCAGCGTATGCACAGACCATAACCAAAATACTGTACGCTATTTTGTGAGAGATTTTGAATTAGAAAATGTTTTTTTTATTACTGAAAAATCATGGCTCCTGTGTCCATTGTAAACAGAAAAGACCAACTAATTAATGGCCAAGGATGTAAAGGCCAGAGACCTCGTTGTTAGGTCGTGACATATGACAACAAACCTATCTATTTTTACTATATTGTACAGTACACACACAAAATTACTGCTACAACCACCAGCTTAAGCTGCTACTGCTACGGTAATGCTATAGGCTCTCTCCTCCTACTCTCTCACTCTTTACTACCCTTCTGTTTGGCAAAGGTGAGAGAAAGGCTGAGGAGAGTAGCATTTATAGATCATGAAAAGATAGAGGGGAAGGAAAAGCTTGTGTAGAGAGTAAGTGTGTTATCTGTCTTCAGTGGTGTAATGGACAGAGGAACTAAGTAAATAACTAAGGAAGGAGCAAGCAGAATTATTATATGATAATATTCACTTCCAACCACTTCTTTTTTCATGCATATCATCCACGTCATTCATCATAACCATTTTAATAGTAACCGTCTATGCTACAATCTTGACCTTGTTATATCAGTGGTCAATCATTATCTATTTTCTTTATCTTTATAATTTTAACTTTCTACCACTTCTTCTTTCATTCATATCAGATTCTTCTCATATCATGACCATTTTAATAGTGAGCAGCTACACTACAAGCAAAGCCTCTTCAACGCAAAGATCAATCTTTATCTCCCTAATTTTCACTTCCTACCACCTCTTTCATTCGTATCACATTCATCATAACGATTTTAATAGTAACTATCTACACTACAACCTTAATATCTTCAAAACAAGAATCACTTGTTATTTTTCTCATTGTCATAGGAAGAATCCATACATTTTCTGCAAGGCAGCCTGACAATGAATATTCTTCTCTGAGGTTGTTTTAACAATCAAAGTTGTTCTTCTTTACTGGTTGTTTTATCAAGGCTGAAAAGGCAAGTCTTCCTTGTGATTTATAAAGGCTTGAATTCAGAGATATTTTTTTCTCCCTTAGACTGGTTCTCAGCTAAATGCAACAAATCTGTTTTGCTATTTCAGCTATAACCATTCTTCTTTTTTATTTGCTGTGTCTCTTCAAGACATAAGCAATTATGGACTTCCACTTGTCCCTATCCCTTGCCATTCTTAACACTCTTCCTCTTCCAAACCCTGCTTTGCCATCCATTTACACAAGTCTATCAAGTATGACATGCATTGTTTTCTGCTGTCTCTCATTCTCTTTATTCACCTGTGAGTATCAGATTCTCCCAGCCCTCCTTCATCATTACATGTTCCAGAAACCTTAGGTTTCTCTTCTTGATGCTAAGTATAAGTTTACTTTTTGTTTCAATCCTCTTCAAAACCTTGTCATTGCTCACATGTTTGTTCCATGGTATCCTCACCATCCTTCTGTAGAACCACATTTCTGTTGCTTCGAATTTCTTCTTCATCTTTGAGGACATGGTCCAGGATTTAAAAAA
This sequence comes from Ascarosepion bandense, assembly GCA_037127315.1. Lineage (NCBI taxonomy): Eukaryota > Metazoa > Mollusca > Cephalopoda > Sepiida > Sepiidae > Ascarosepion > Ascarosepion bandense. The sequence goes on from JBBBDQ010001162.1 coordinate 1,432,125, forward strand.
AAAATTTTTTTTATAATCATATTGCTCCAAGCAAGGCATTTTACTGCCACTGTTTTGCAGGGAGTTACATAAGAGAAAAGTTAAGAGTGAGAGGTTTTAGGGGGTGTCAGGAAGTGGGTAAGAGAAGGATGAGAATACTGACGAGAGTCGAGTGGATGGAGAAAGGAGCATGAGAGAGAAAATGCAGGTTAGTGAGATAGGAGATGACTATTGACTTTACATTTAGGCATGTACGCCGATGATACCACTGTTTACTCTCGCCTCGATCAAAAATCTGGTGTAGGTGACAAGGCGAACCTCACTGCCAAGCTTGAGAAGGACCTCCAAGCTGTGGTGGGTTGGGGTAAGAAATGACTCGTAAAATTTAATTCTTCCAAAACAAAGCTGCTGTCAATTAACCACCACAGACAACTGCACCTCCCTCCCATTAGCATGGAACAGGCTTGCCTCCCAGAGAGTAAATCACTATGCCTGCTTGGCCTGACACTCTCAGTGGACCTCAAGTGGAATGACTACATCGAATCCATTGCTAAATCCGCAGCTATGAGAGTCGGCTCTCTGTGCAGGGCCCAGAAATTCTTTCCACCTGAATCTATCCTGCAATTATATAAATCCACCATCCGCCCATGTATTGAGTACTGCTGTCACATCTGGTCAGGTGCCCCTTTTATTCTCCTCAGGGTTCTTGACAAAATACAGCGAAGAATCTGTCATGTGATTGATACCGACTTGGCTGACCGCCTGCAGTATCTCTCTCACCGGTGTGACGTGGCTTCCCTGTGCCTCTTCTATAAATACTTTCATGGCTTCTGCTCTGATGAACTTAAATCACTGGTGCCCCCTAGATGTGAATTTGCATGAGATACTAGATTGGCAACTAGGTCCCACCCTTTTACAGTGAAACCGATGAAATGTAACCGCAATTTCTACTCCAACAGCTTCTTTCTTTGCACTTCCCGCCTGTGGAATTCCCTACCGCATGCTTGCTTCCTTGACGCTACAACCTCCAGGAGTTTAAATGTAAGGTCAATAGACACCTCCTAACACACTAACTCACACCCATTCTCTCCAACTCTCTCCTTATGTACATCCTAAGTCGTCTATCACCCTCCTTCTGACATTTCCTATACCCAATCCCTCTATGTAACCCCCTGTGCTATAGTGGCAGTGGAATGCCTTGCTTGGGGTGACATGATTAAAAAAAAAAATATCATTGGAGATTGTAGCTGTCTTGGAAGCAAGTAAACAGAAGGGAGGAGAGTCTGTAATGTGATAGGTACTGATCTGGCAACTCGACTGCAGCCACTTTCCCATCGTCGAAATGTGGCCTCCCTCTGTCTCTTCTATAAATACTTTCATGGCTTCTGCTCAGATGAGCTTAAGTCACTGATGCCTCCTCAACAGGTGTTTACCTGTGCAACCAGACTGGCAACTGGGTCCCACCCATTCACAGTCAGGTTAGCCAAACACAGACGACAATTCTACTCCTGCAGCTTCCTCTCTCGCACTTCCCGCCTGTGGAACTCACTCCCGTATTCTTGCTTTCCTGACGGCTACAACCTCCAGAAATTTAAATGCAAAGTTAATACTCATCTACTAACCACTGGCCTCTAGCTCTCTCCCCTCCCCTGTATAACCTTCCCTTTCTCTCCACCTATGTATCTGTCATCACACCTGCTTTCTCAGCTTTCTATTGTTCCTTTCTAACTAGCTTGTACTCCTCACTCTTTTCTAATTAATCTTTTTACATTTATGTAACCCCCTGCACATCAGTGGCGTTTCTGCCTTGCTCGGGGTGAAATGATTAAAAAAAAAAAAAAATTCCTTAGGCAGGAAGTGCAAGAAAAGAAGCTGTTGAAGTAGAATTTGTGTTTACAATTTATTGGTTTCACAGTAAAAGTTAGGATTTGCTACCATATAAGAGGACACCTGAATGAAATAAACTTGGTCAGAGTTTGAACTCTGCATACTGATTCCATTTACAATGCCCTCCACGTATCCATTTTTCATTAAACAGGCTCCTAATTTTGTTTTCTATGAATCATGTAAAGAAAAACAACAATAAATATGCACCATTTTTTGCAGTTAGCATATCTAAATTAGATTTGATTGGCTTTTTGATCAATGGACCAGAGAAAGCAAAAATGAAAAAGGAAGAAAAAATTGTCTTTCGTTTGTCTGTCCAATAATTTCCATGATGACATCTATTAATAAAATGGAAAGATTATTTAGATAATGGAAAGATTATTCTCAGATTTTGTTGAGTGGGTGTCAAGAAATTTCTTTTCTTTTTATCTTTTTGCTTGAAACACTGATGGATTGATGTGGGTATTTTCTTTGTGTTTCTGTTTTATTCCAGATATTTAATTCTTAAATGGTATGGGCTTGGTATGTTTGCTTTGGTATATATAAAGAGTGGGGACAGAAAAATAATTGAACCAAATTACTAAAAATCACCTTATTGTTAGGGAGACTGTTTTGGCTAGAATGGGAACTTATTATCCAATTCTCATACATTTTATATGTTTATTTAACATCCCTGTATAAAACTAAACTATCGTGAGTCATCTAATTCGGACTATATTCACAATGCTAACAAATGACAATCCATTTACTAGCATTAGAAATCAGTTAAGTGCCGATACATGCTTGGGTGTTCATGTCTCACAAGAGACATGTTTTGGCTAGGTAGAAGATTTTCCAACAGTAGGTTGCAATTACTTCATGCAGTAGACTGGTTGCCAACCAAAGCTATAGAACTTAATCTGTTTTGCTATTTAACCTATAGCTGGAGAGAGAAGTGACAGATTAATACCTTTCCCAGGGTTATTTACATATAAGTGAATGCAATTGAAATTTTAACTTGGTTTTTCAATTTTTTATTCCAAGCTGATATCCACTGTACCATGATTTGTGAATATTGTTTTGATTAGATGGCCTATGATAGTTTAGTTTCATACAGAGATGTTAAGTAAACATATAAAATATATGTGAGTTTAATAATGAGTGAGTGTAATCATTTGCTATGAAATTAGAATCATTAAGTCAATCATCCTTTGGGTGTAATGAGTATATATATATATATATATATATATATATATAGCGAGAGAGAGAGAGAGAAAATTAATACAATTAAAAGATTTTTCACTTAGCTGATTAATATTACCTTCAGCATCCCAGCTCCAGAATGTAATAGACGCACCTCTCAGAAGCACTTCATCCATTCATCAGTGGGTATTAACAATTGACTGCTTATTCTTGATTTTTATTTTTCTTTGATTAGTGCAAGTTTTTTTTTTTTCATAATGTATGTATGTCTATGTAGAATGTCATGGTTATTTTTGTTTTTTTGGGGTTTTTTTTTACCTTATACTCACTCCTTATTGGCTTTTACCTTTTCTCTCGTTGTGTTTTTCCTTTCATTTTTAGCTATTTTGCATAAAGACAAAAGGAAACTTATCTTAGCTGACATGTTTCATCCTCTGATGGACTTTATCAAGGTAAATGTAAGGATTTTATTTTGCAGTATTTCAAAATTTTGAAACTTGAGAATGTTTGGCTAGGGTAAGTTTTGCTTTTGTCTTTGTAGATATTCTCCTTTTACAGATATATTTTAATTATAGCTGTTGAGTGGTTGTCACCCCTGCAACACTTTCAATGGTCGAATAGCTCATGGCCTAAAATGGTCTTTTTAAGTCAAGAATAGTGGATGGGTAGATTTTGAAGTCTATGACAATACATTTGGTAAAATAAGGGAAAGTAAAGAAAGTAAAATATGACATTTAGAACGGCTCATGATTAAGCATAACAGGCATTCATTGTCGCTTATATTTAACAGTATATGTTTAGAAAATATATATATATATATATATAAGTCATCTGCAGACAGATCTGTTTCCCTTTTCACAGCTCATCAGTACGATTAGACATCCAATTGCTTCTAGCTAGGATTGAAACTTGATCGAATTGACATCAGTCGGCAATTCTACCTCTGAACTACGGCTACTCGGTAGAGGAAGGTGGACTTTAGTGTGTTATTTACAATGTAGACACACACCAGTAGCTGAGAGTGTTCAAATTCATTCCTGAATGAATGATGCATAGATGTGTAAGTAGCTTTTTTTTTTCAAAGTATGCCATTTCTCCATAGTGCTCAATTGGGGTGTGAGAGCATAAATAGTCATCCTCAGACAGATCTGTTTTGCTGTATCACAGCTCATCAGTACAGTTAGACATCCGATTGCTTCTAGCCAGGATTGAAACCTGACCGAATTGACATCAGTTGGCAATTTTACCTCTGAGCTATGGGTGTTTGGTAGAACAAGGTAGACTTTAGCATGTTATATATGATGTAGATACACACCAGTAGCTGAGAGTGTTCAAATTCATTACTGAATATATATATATATATATATATATATATATATATATATATATATATATATGAAATGATTTGTTTGAAGATTATTTTTTTTTATCGCTACTCGTATTTAAGTAGATATTCTATTTTTTGATTAAATAGTATTATATATTTATATCTACTGACCTAATTATTTACGATAAATTTTTATTATGAAAATGTCGGTCATTCATCAGGATTTGAACCTGCGACCTCGATCCGCATAGGGGAAGCTACCATGTGATTTGGCACGTCTTAGACCTCTCGACCACGAATGACTATTAGTCTAAACAAGGTTTTAATCAAGCCTATATAACACAGTTTTTGATTCATCGCAATGACCATATCTGCTCTGAAATGTATCGTAATGTCAACAAATCATATCAAATTGTCGGTTGTTTATATCCAAGTTTCGTTAATCTTTGTTAATTTCCATAACATGTTTACATTTGTTGATAAATGTCTCTGCATTAATCCTATATATATATATATATATATATATATATATATACGTCTGAGATGATGTATTGTAACTATACTCATATTTGTCTTATTCATAATGTTTCCAACATTGTATGTTTTGGTCTTCTTGATTTTCATTCGAAATTTGAACTGAAACCTTTATTTGGTCCATGGAGGTAGATTATTCTAATTTCATGTACTATGCCTTTTTTGGGATATCTCAGTTTCTGTTAATTCTCTTGAGTAACTCAACGCTGCAAGTTTTTTTTCACCTCTACTGTAGCCAGGAATTGAACTCACAATTCTTTGGATCAAGTCAGTGGATTACTTCAACAAACACTTTTATCCACTAGGTGTTTTTTGAAGTAATCCAGTGACTTGACTCAAAGAATTGTAAGTTCAATACCTGGCTACAATATTCTGTCTGTTTTATTCTTAGTATTCATCGGTAGATTGACAGTTTCTCAATTCAAAGTTTTTTCATCTGGGAGGAAATTGTATAGCATTCACTGCTGCATATAAATTAGATATTTCAATTGTCCCATTCTCATTGTAGGTATAACATTTTTTGTCGTTCCTATTTTTTGTAAGATTTTCTTTTTGTTTACCTGTTCTTTCCATTGTATTTTTAGTATCTCTTGGTAGAATTACATCTCTGCTGCTTTAAATAATCTCTGTAACTTAGGTAATTGTACGACATAAACTGTCATATAGGATTTTAGATGTGCCAGTTTCCTAGTTGTGTACCTTAAGACTTCCTTATTGCTCACATGTTCAGTCCCTGGTGTTCTTCTCATTTGTTAGTAGAACCACATCTTTGTCACTTCATATCTCTTCTTCATCTGGGAAGAATTTGTGCAGCATTATCTGCCACATAAGAGATTAGATATTTCATTTACCATGTTCTGTTCATGGAACACATAATTTTCATTTTTTCTATTATTTCATCCCAAAGCAAAGCAAAAAAGACTGCTAGGCTGTAAATAGTTATTGAGAGTGAAAGGAACACAAAGAACTATAGAAGAACAGGTCTTTCAAGAAGACAGGAGTTGAGAATTGATATTGCATTTAAATTTCTGAAATAACTGACAGGAAGGAAGAACGTCCAACACTTTTTAATACTTAAGTTTGTCTTCTCAACTAAATAAACTATTGTCATGATAAAGAACAAATCTTTTTCTCTGGTGGTGTTGAATTTTTTGTTCCTTCATTTAATTTCATTGGCTTCAACACAAAGCAGATCAAATCTCCATTTTTCTCTCGTAGGAATTTAACTTCAAATGTGACAGATGTCTACTGAGGTCAGACCTGATAAACACTGCTACTTGCTTTGATTATTTCCAATTTAATTAATTAATCCAAAAAAAAATGCAATTTGTCGAGAATTTTCTCTTCTTCCCCATTCAAATGATGCGATTTAGAAGAAACTGTGTTTTTCAAAAAGTTTATTTAAATTTGTTTGGTGTTGCATGAATTCAAAACTACCACCTCTTAGCATAATGTTGGGTAAACTTAGCTCTATTCAAGAGTATAGAAGTTCTTTTTTATTTTTATTTTTAATTGTATGTCCCTTTTGGATATACGATGATCATGACTTTCCAAGAAAAATTTTAATCCAAGAAAAATCTAATTTGTCAAAAATGTTCTTTTCTTTCCTAATCAGGTAAACCAATTTAAAAGAAACAGTAGTAGAAAAGTTTTGTGTGAATTCAGAACTACCAACTTTCCTTTTTACAAAATGCTGGATAAACTTGCCTCTATTCAAGAGCATGAGGGTTTTTTCTTTTTATATGACATGACCCTTCAGGATATAATGATCCTAACACTTCACAGATTTCTTTTATATTCCTGTTCAGTAGTTCTAATAGACAAGTGATGATAAAGTAGATAGATGAGAGTTTTAACTAATTTGAGTTGTCCTGTAAGCATTGAAAATGATACATACATACATACATACATACACACACACGCACATATATATAAGGATTCCTTTTATATTCCAGTTCAGTTGGAGAGACAGACTAGTGATACTAAAATAGATAGACGAGAGAGTTTCAGATGATTCAGTGCTATATCCCTATAGCATTGAAAATTATATATACACTACCGGCCATAATTATTAGGTGTTTTAAAAAAATGATGTATTTCATACTATTTTTTAGTATTTAGTGCCAAGTGAATAATTGTAAATGAAAATAGAATGGTTTTTTTGTTATTATTACTTTGCAAAATGTTACAAGGCAAATAGCGACAATTTACCCATCGCACACTGTAGATTTTATATATATATATATATATATATATATATATACACACTATCGGCCATAATTATTAGGCCACCCAGTGTTTTAAAAAAATGATGTATTTCATACTATTTTTTAGTATTTAGTGCCAAGTGAATAATTGTAAATGAAAATAGAATGATTTTATTGTTAATACTGCATGATAACAGGTGCATCAAATGAATTTATAAATATTTAATAATTACCTATATTGCAGTTTCATTGATGAAAGAATGAAGAAAATTTAGGGTGATTCGGACGAGTTCATCTTTCTTTCCTTGCCGTGTAAAATTTTGCAAACTAATAATAACAAAAGAATCATTCTATTTTCATGTAGAATTATCTACTTGGCAATAAATACTAAAAATACGATGAAATACATCATTTTCTTTAAAAAAAATTAGGGTTGCCTAATAATTATGGCCAGTAATGTATATATAATTGCATTTCTTTTCAGAATATAAGGTGATCATGACTTTGCAAGAAAAATTTTAATCCAAGAAAAATCCAATTTGTCAAGAATATCTCTTCTTACCCAATCAAGTGAACTAAATAAGAAGAAACATAAGTTTTGAAAAAGTTTGTTTAACTTCGTTTGGTGTTGTTTGAATTTAAAACTACCAGTGTCCTTCTCCACATGATGTTGAATAAACATAGCTCTATTCAGGATCATTGAGTTTTCTTTTTAGTAAATATATAATGGTGTGGCTCTTCAGGATATAAGGTGATCATCACTCCAACATAGTTATATCTATTTCAGTTCAGTTCATATCTATTTCAGTTCAGTGGGAGGTTGATTTGATATAGATACAAGCATACATGTGCGTGCACATATATAAAACAGTAAGAGAGGTACTGGTTAAACCAGTAGATTGTGATTTGCCTTTACTGCATAATGAATCCAATATGATTGAAACCTGAGTAGCAAGTAAGTGGTGAACATTTTAACATACATTGGAATGAAATCTTTTGCAACTATTTCTAAAACAATGAAAGACTTAATACAAACAAATCAATTGAATTAAATTAGAAGAAACATAAGTTTTGAAAAAGTTTGTTTAACTTTGTTTGGTATTGCTTGAATTTAAAACTACCAGTGCCCCCCTCCACATGATGTTGAGTAAACATAGCTCTATTCAAGATCATGGAATTTGTTTGTATATATATATATATATATATATATATATATATATATATCATGGTGTGGCTTTTCAGGTTATAAGGTGATCATCATTCCAACATAGTTTTTTATATTTCAGTTCAGTGGGAGGTTGATTTGATATAGATACAAGCATACATGTATGTGCACATATATAAAAGAATAAAAGAGGTATTGGTTAAACCAGTAGATTGTTATTTAAAAAATGTGCTCAATGCAAAATCAAAAGAACGTTATCTGCAGAGCCAACAATATATTAAAAGATGTAATGTTTGCCACTTACTTGCTACCCAGGTTTCAACCATATTGGCCTCATTAGATCGTAAAGGCAAAATGTGATTTGCCTTGACTGCATGATGAAACCAATATGGTTGAAACCTGGGAAGCAAGTAAGTGGTGAATATTTTGACATACATGGGATGAAATCTTCTGCAACTATTTCTAAAACAATGAAAGACTTAATACAAACAAAATAATAACTAGAAAGAGCAGTCAAAGACTGCAAACCTCTGCCAAGGCAATACCAACATTATCTCAGCAATTAGTAAGAGATGATTAGTAAAATGAGAACAAATAACTGCAATAAATTTTACTGCTTTCAAGAGTACAAATACAAATAATGAACTTGACTGCTCTCAAAATTCAATGCACACTTAAAATGAAACAGGGAAGGTCATTCAGTATTTACTAGGATCTAGTAGAGGTAATTCAGTATTTGGCATTTGAAAGGCAAAAATTAAATTTTATTAATAAAACCAGAAAAATAAACCAGAAACTTTATCCCACACTAGACTGAACTCCAAATCTAATCAGTTCGTGCCAGTCATGAGGCCAATCATCTCTGAAAATCTCATCTGAATCTATCCAGCAGATATTGAGATATCTTGACCATGGACAGACAGACAAATGTGACTGAAGACAATATCTCCGCTTTAAGGCAGGGGTAATAAACTGAAACTTGAAAGAGGAATTTACTTTCTCACCTGTAATGATTGCCACAAGAAATACATGAAGGAAACTTGGAGGAATTTAAATAAAATATTATATGGACACAAAAGGGATCTTTTGCAAAAAACACACTCAGTGCATCAGTTGCTTGCTGTAATGACTCATCATAATTGAAGTTTAAAAAATACAACTTTAATTAAAAGAAGAATTTACTAGAATGAAAATATATAGAAATTTAATTGCTAGAACTATATATCTATTGCCTCTAGTCTCTTCTTCATCTATCATATTCAGGAGAATTGATATTACATCACAGTTGAACACACTATTTTAACAAATTTTTCCCATTTTTTAATACTATGCTTAGCTATTTGGAAAATATCTATTATTATTCCTATACTAGCAGTATAGCCCGGCATTGCTTGGGTGTAATGAAAGCTTTAAAACTAATCCATTTTCCTGGAGCTCAGACTCTTTGGACGTTGGCATGAAAGACTAAAAAGCAATAGTTGATTCCAGTTAAAGTGAAACCGTAGACTGAAAGAAGAATGAATGGATGTAAGTCAAATTTTGATTTCCTGGTATCGATATCAAATAAGTTTTATTCGTCGAAAACTGAATTTTGAAGGCTAAATAAATCCTCTGAGTAAATGGTATCATGGCTGAAACTAAGAACTACAATTATATCTACTTAGAGCCAAACCTGAAGCTAAAACTAAAATAAAAGGGCTGAAAAAATAGCGATATACAGGCAGATAAACAGACACACACACAAGCATCTTGCCTTTTATATATATATAGATATATATTATTGATTTACTGTACTATTGTAAGAACTGCAACCTTGAAACTTCTGAATATCGTTTCTTATGTCTTTGTCTATGAGTGTATCAAATTTGATTAAAATTGAACCACTCCTTCTATAACCCGATTTTTTTCGATTTTCAATATTTATCTGGGGTACCTTGACACAAAACCTAGCTAAGAACACTCACAGACGCTTATAGCACAACTTTGTAAATTTTCAAGAAAATCGGTTCAGCCGTTTTGGAGTCTATAGGTAATGGACACACACAGTCAAAGTTCCATTTATCAATAAGTTTAGATTTTCTTTGGGAACAGTCGTGGAATAATTTCCTGTTGCTTTCTCCATTGCTTTGTTTTTAGAGTTTTCCTACTTCTAGACTGGATGCCATCCAAGGCTAGAGAGCCTAGTTTATGTTCTCTTTAACTCATAGCTTGGCAGATAATGATAAAGATTTATACTTTTTCCAGGGCATTTGTGCAAAAGTGGACACAAATTTTTGACTGCAATTTGAACCTTATTTACCAATTACAGTTTCTGTGATGATTATCATTATGCCATCCACACATCCTTAAGTGACTTTTTATGATGCGAGTCTCTTAAAAGAAAAAATAAACAAATTAAAAATTATCAATCTGAACCTCAAAACAATCAAGAGCATTGCTCTCATCATTGATCTATCACCAAGCAGGATGCTAAGAGTTTATTTGAAGCTGCTAATCAAAAAGAAGTCTTTACCTTGTGTTAAGCTAATGGCCTGTATCCTTGTCATGTGATAACTTGAGTAAATATCAATCATCAAGTTTTAATAGAAATTGTTGGCCAGCCAGGTGGTGGACGCTTTGGACAAACATTTCTTTCTATGCCAACGCCAAGTTGTATGATTTGGTATCACTGCTTTCCTTTTTATTTGTTTTTTCTATTTGAATGGCTTTGTTCAAATAATGGGATTTGAAGAGATAAGGCCGTCCTTGAAGAAAAAAGCTCAAAATAAAAATAGGTGTGTGTGTGCCATGTAATTATTGTATTTCATTGATTAAATGAAAATAACGACAATAAAAAGAAAAACAAATGGATCCTTACATATACAGAGGAAAAAGAGATGATTTATAAATAACAGATTTAAAAAAAAAACCAAAAAAGTTGTTTAACATTTATCTTTTATTTATTTTGTATTTATTTCTGAGATGAGTAATTTTCAATAATCTTGGAATTATTTCGAACTTTTGTTCTCATCTTGGTTGATATAGTTATTATAATAGAAACAATGTTTCGACCAAGTTCCCTTGGACTTTGTAGTGAGAGGACCAAATTCCAAACATGAAAGAACAATAATTGATTTTACTGGATATTTTGCAATAAACAACGAGATATTCCACATCAGCCAATCTATGGACACTTGATGATAACCAGAGCATACTTAGTTGAAATGTTGTGTCTATTATAACACTTATATCAACCAAGATGAGAACAAAAGTTCAAAATAATTTCAAGATTATCTTTTATTTAATTTTGGTTCATGTTTCAGGACTTATTTTCTGTTTCCTTCATCAGCACAAAAATTTACATTTTCAATTGGTACTAACAATAATCCAAAATTCATAGAAAGAGAACATTATTTAGTAATGAAAAAAAAATGTTTCCTTCTGACTTTTCTACCAATATTTTCAAGGCAACTATTCTAATGAAACCTTTTTACATGAATTTAAGGTTACAATTAGATTGGCTTGTATTTTTCTATTTTTTTCCTTGTCTGCTATCAGCACTGGGTCATCTGCATATCTTATATTGTTCAGATTGTGGCTGTCAATGTTGAATCCTGGCAGGATTTCTAGTTCTCTCAGAATTTCCTCACTGTATAGGTTGAATAGATCTGGTGAGAAGATACATCCTTGTCTCACACTCTTTTCTATTTATGTATATTTGCTGAACTCAATTCCTGTTTGTATGTAGGCGGTTTATGGCCAGTATAGGTTATTGATTATTCTAATGTTTTTCCTGAATATGTCAAAGTTGCTAAGTATTTTTATGAAGTATTTGTGGCATCCTTTATTGAAAGCCTTTGTGTAATCTATAAAGCACATATGCAGATTCTTCTGCATTTGTACTGCTCTTTCTGATAACATTCTAAGCACAAATATTATGTTCCTTGTTCAAGTATCTTTGCTGAAACTGCACTGATCTTGTCTTATCTCTGGCCAGATTCGGGTGTGTACTTTATTCATCAGAATCTGGATGATGAATTTTGTTATATGGCTCATTAAGTTGATCGTTTGGTGGCGTCTCAATTGTTTTGCCCCTGGCTTCTTAGGCAATGCTACAAAAATTGATCTGCTTAGGTTTTTCAATTTATTACCACTGTTGTAGATTGTATTTATTATTTCTGTCATCTTGTCTATGCCAAAATCATCTAAGGTTGTCGGCCTCTCTATTACAATACTGTCTGGTCCTGCTTTGTTTCTGTTCAATTTGATCAGTATAGTTTTTAATATTTCTGGTCCATTGGTATTTCTGTGTATTGCAGGTTGCTCTCTCTTGTCATTGGAGAGATCTCTGGTATATTTGTCCCATTGCTGAAGTATATTTTCTCTCTCTAATAACCTCTACACCTATTCTGCATAGCTGAACTCTTTATCCTTGGTAGATAATCTTCCTAGACATAGTGTCTTGAGTTTGCAGTCTCCTAAACTAGTTGGTGTTAATAAGGATATCTAAACTTATTATAAATGAAACTTTGTCTGTGTGTGTGTGTGTGTGTGTGTGTCCATTACCTATAGACTCTGAAACGGCTCAACCGATTTTCTTGAAAATTAACACAGTTGTACTATAAGCATCTGCCAGTGTTCTTGGCTAGGTTTTGTGTCGAGGTACCCCAGATAAATATAGAAAATCGATAATTGAAAAAAATCAGGTTACAGAAGGAGTGGTTCGATTTTAATCAAATTTGATACACTCATTGACAAAAACATAAGAAACGATATTCAGAAGTTTCAAGGTTGCAGTTCGTACAATAGTGCAGAAAATTTGATATCGATACCAGGAAATCAAAATTTGACTTACATCCATTCATTTTTCTTTCAGTCTCCGGTTTTGCTTTAACTGGAAACAACTATTGCTTTTTAGTTTTTCGTGCCAACATCCAAAAAGTCTGAGCTCCCGGACCATGGATTAGTTTTAAAGCTTTCATTACACCCGAACAACACCGGACTATACTGCTAGTACAGCTATAAAACTTGCTCTCATATTTCATGATGAGTCAGTTATGGATAGAAAATAGTGAATTTTATGTTTTTTTTTTTTTCAAGATTTAGCATGTGCAAAACAAATTCAGAGATTTAGAAAAAAAAGACCCCCTGAATGCTGTGAAAATTTGCAAAATCTTTTCATTCTTTCGTAGTCATTTGTGCTTAATTTAATTTGTATTGTATATAGGTTGTGTGCTTTCTTCAAATCTCACCGTGGTCGATTTGTCAAGAAAGTAACTTCTTAATGTTCTTGGTCTGAATGAGGCAATCACAGCATGTGGCACCTATAGAAAGTGTTTGAAAACCATATCATGAGTTGACCCAATGTTAGGTAGGCAGGACTCTTTGGAAGTTGTCGATGTTTGTGCTAGCACAAAGTCACAAGTCATTGTGACCAAGGGATTGAGAGCCCTGGTCTTGTTCAGACTGCTAGATAACATGCTCTCTCTTGGAAATTAAAACTAAGGTCCCCTCAGCATAGTTGTTGTATAAACCATAGGTGGGTTCTGTGGGTGTTAAACAAACTCAAATGTGCCTGAGTAGGTGTCTTTAACAGGGATTAGCTAACTGTCCTTGCAGACAGGCATCCTTGGATATGAGTGGCCAGCCATAAAATGTCTATAAATATAGATAAGAAAAAAAAAACAAATGTTGATAAGATAGGTTATGGTCATAAAGCACTACCCAGGATCCCGATTCAGGCTTGGATCATATTCCATCCGGGGTTCAGAGGTAGTACACATGGATTCTAATATTACATAATTTATAGGCTTATGGCCTATCACATTGAATACACCGGTTCTCACTCAATCACTGAAGTTAGGCAATGTTGAGCCTGGTCAGTACTTAGATGGGTAACTGCTTGGGAATACCAGGTGCTGTAAGTGTTTAGTGCCGGATGTGCATTGTGGTGCAGTGGATATCGGCTCAGAAAGAAAAATCGGTGAGCCGAGTTCAAATTGCAGTTGAATACCCTGCATTCACTTAAGTACTGGTACCCTTGGGAAAGGTATTAATCAGTCCCTTCTTTCTAGTTATGGGTTAAATAACAAGGGTAGGACTTGGGAACCTTGCTTTTAAAAGCAAAACCTAATGAATCTTGATACTCAAAAAGAAAAAAGTATTACTAGACACAAAACTTGTATAAAAACAACAATAAATTGTTGAAAGAAAAAAGTACTAACAGCAATAAATAAATAAAATTTAGTTGGCAATAAATGACCTGCCGAGGTTGATTTGCTATAAAAACAAAACAACCAACCAACATAATTTATATAATAACAATTTTATATTCTTTACTTTGTTTCTAATTAAATTTTTCTATTTCTTAATACTTGCCAGTTGTAGACTTCAATATGCATTTTTTTTTGTCTGACATAATTTTTGGTTATTTTGCTCAGCATATGTAATTTCCAACTTGAATTGAAAGAGGTAGACATATTAAGAAAGAGGAAATGAAGTTATTAGATGAATATTTCAGACTCCTCGGTTCATTTTGAGTGACTTGAACACTAGAATTTTTACTTTTGTTAGACATGAAAATGTTTTTTTAACAATGAATTTTTATAAATCTGATTTTGAGTGAAAAATGTCATTGTCAACATATTAAGTGAGTGACAATTTCTCTCACTCTCCACACACACACACACACACACACACACACATATATATATATATATATATATTGATTGTTTAATACTTAGTTTTTGGTCCTAATAGGGTTAGACCAGTACACATTTGTATTAAAAAGTGTTCTATACAATTATATTGTAGAACTTTTGAATATTTTTCATTTTTAAACGAGTTGTTTCACTACCTTGGTTTCCACCATGAGTGGTGTCTTCAGGTGATTTTTAATAACTTATTATTTAATAGTTATTAAAAATCACTTGAAGAAACCACTCATGGTGGAAACTAAGGTAGTGTAATAACTTGTTTAAAAATGAAAATATATATATATATATATATATATATATATATATATATATATGGCAATTGTGGTGCAGTGGATATTGGCTCAGAATGAGAAAGTGGAGAGCTATGTTCAAATTCTATTTGAATTTTTTGCATTCACTTATATGCAAATACCCTTGGAAAAGGTATGAATACATCTCTTCTCCATCAAGATCGGATTTTATAGCTTTAGTTGGCAACTACATTTCTGTTGTGTACTGTGGATATTGGCTCAGAAAGAAAAATTAGAAAGGCAATCTTGAATTCCAGTTGAATTTGTTGCATTCACTTACATGCAAATACTGTTAAGAAAGGTATTAATCTCTTGCTTTTACATCTAGCTATAGCTTAAATAGCAGGACAGATTGAGTTCTATAGCCTTGGTTGGCAACCACTCTACTTCAGAAAGAAATGGAAACTTATTGCAGGAGAATCTCTTCTTCCCAGTCAGTCATGTCTCTTTTGAGACATGATTGCTTAAGTGTGTATCACGTATGGCACTTAATTAACAGACTGACTGACTGAAGTAATTGATATCAGAGTTCTAATTTCAGTTGAGTCCATTATGTTCACTTACGTACTTACAAACTTGGGAAAAGTATGAATCTATAAATTGGGTAAATAGCAGAACAAAATGGGTCCTATAGTCTTGGGTGGTGAACAGTTCAGAGAAGCACTACTCTGATTTTAGGAGGGTCATTTGGGAAACTTGTGGCACACTGTGCACCAGTTTACTGTATTTAACTCTTCAAAAATGTGTAGTTGGTTCTGCACAAGCCTTCACCCCTATAATCAAATGATTTCTGCAGGCAACCTGACTGTTGTTTGTAAGAATTGAGCTGCTTGAGCCTCATATGTCAAAAAATAAAGTGAGAGTTCAGTGTGTGTGTGTATATTATGTATTTGGGCAGCAATCTCTCTTTTATGCAGGTTTCATCAAAAATTTATAAGTTGGTTTCCCATTCATTTCAATTTTGCCTAAAAGTTGTTGTTTTATTAGTTGTGTCCTGGATTTATTGAGTGAGTGATGTGTGTGCGTGTATAGAGAGAGCGAGAAATGCATTATGTGTGTGTGTGTGATTATATATATGTATATATATATTGAAAATGTGTCCCACACATAATAATCAAGGGTTTGATTTCTGGGGAATTAGGTGGCGAAATGCAAGGGGTGACAGCCATGACTTGGTTTTTATTTTTTTTGTTTGGTATCATGTTACCACACTTAGATTCTTCCAGCAGCCACTCTGTTGGTCCAGAGCAGCACTTTGTTGTTGGCCTCCGTGTTGAGTATTGTTGGTATTAGAGCTTCCAATGTGAATGGCAAATAGTACAGCATGTCGCTTCTGAATTTCTGGCAAAGCGAATTGTGTCGTAGTGCACTTTTTATCTCAGATGGAGCCTAACTGCCCCTACTATACTGTGCAGTTTACAAAATCAGAAATAACACATATGCTTGAAATGAAAATTAAAAAAATGACGACAATTTACCAATCGCACCGTCTTCTCTCTCTCTCTTTATATATATATATATATACATGCACACACACGATGCATCTCTCTCTCTCTTTATATATATATATACACACACACACACACACAGAACACATCTCTCTCTCTCTCTATATATATATATACACATACACACACTCAACACATTTCTCCCTCTCTCTCTCTCTATATATATATATATATACACACACACACACACACAGAACACATCTCTCTCTCTCTCTCTCTATATATATATATATATACATACACACACACAACACATCTCTCCCTCTCTCTCTCTCTCTATATATATATATATATATATATATATATACACACACACACACATCACTTAATAAATCACAGACACAACTAATAAAAACAACAACTTTTAGGCAAAATTTGACTTTATCCATCAGCATAGTCTTCTTCTCGGGTGATACACTGATTCCAATGCTTCTCTGACAATTTGATGCCTTTTTTGTAGAACGATGTGTCTTTGGCCTCAAAATACGCTTCAGTTTCTGACATCACTTCTTCAGTGGAGCCAGTTCTCTTTCCCTGGTGCATTCTTTTGAGATCTAGAAACAGTCAATAGTCGTTGGGGACCAAATCTGGAGAATAGGGTGGATGTGAAAGCGATTCAAAGTGAAATTTATGTAGATTTGCTATTGATATATGACATGGTGTGTTATCTTGGTAAAAGATCATTTTTTCTTCTTCATTTGTGGATGTTTTTAGTGATTTCTTTCTTCAAATGCACCAGTAATGCTATATAATATTTACTAATGATGGTTCTTCCTTTCTCAAGGTAATCAATGAATAAAATACCTTGCCCATCCCAAAATATGGTGGCCAAAACCTTGCTTGCATCTTCGGTTGCTTTAGACAGCTTTCATCTGCTGCTATTCACTCAGCTGGTTGCCGATTTGAACTAGAGTGAAGTGGTAGATCCATGTTTCATCCATTGTCACATATTTCCACTAAAACTCCTCCTTGTTGCATTGAAACAGTTGCATACAACGCTCTGAATCATCAATGCGTTGTTGTTTTTGATTGACTGTGAACAAACACAGCACACACTTTGAACACAGCTTTCTCATTGACAAATGTTCATGCAAAATGGTGAATATACTACCTTTTGATATGTTCAACTCCTCTGCTATCTCA
This sequence comes from Ascarosepion bandense, assembly GCA_037127315.1. Taxonomy (NCBI): domain Eukaryota; kingdom Metazoa; phylum Mollusca; class Cephalopoda; order Sepiida; family Sepiidae; genus Ascarosepion; species Ascarosepion bandense. The sequence goes on from JBBBDQ010001162.1 coordinate 1,450,042, forward strand.
CGCAAAATTACCAAAACGAGTTTGTGAATATTTTTGATGTTTTCCGGGACAAATGCTAATTTTGGGTGACCTGAGTGTTCAGCATTATTTGTGCCTGTATGACCACATTTAAAGTTAGTATACCACCTCTTAACCATTGTTTCCAATGGTGCAGATTCTGAATAACACTTGTTTAGCCAATGCTTTGCTTGAACATTATTTTTTACCCATCAGAAAGCAATGCTTTATCAACACACAAAATTCAGAAAGCTTCACTTAAATAACTGTAAATTGGAAACTAATAATTCAATTAGGCCCAAATTTTGTCATACACCATTTGATGGTTAGTACTTCATAAAAATCATATGGATTTTTTATTAGTGGTTCCATCTATATGTCAGGCCTGGGATTTATTGAATGATGTGTTATACATATGAGATACATTTATGAGTACTTGTATTTCCATTTTTGTATAAATACAATAGCAAATATGTTGGTATGTTGATATAAATAAATGTTTTATCTACACGTTTGTTTATGTATGTAAATGTTGATATATATATATATATATATATATATACACACACACACACACACACACAAGGTACACTTGTGAGTGCTTGCATTTACATTTTTATATGTATACAATAGAGAATATTTTGGTATGTTGATAGATATAAATAAATTTTTGTATGTACACCTTTGTATATCTATGCAAATGTGTACATTATATGTATATATATATATATAATGTTATATTTGTGTGTATCTTGTATTATATTTCAAACTACATGTTTGATATGGATATTACTATTTAAACTGTAGTTACATATTTGTATTTGAAATTTCGTGTGTATATATATATATATATATATATATATATATATATATACATATTATCCACCCAACCATAAATAAATGGAATGCTTTACCATCATCACAGTTATTAATATTTAAATTATGTGATGATCAGAACCTGATGATTGCATTGTGCATGAAACTCAGTTATGTCACCTGTACATGGAAAAAAATTGTGTTTATTTTTTGTATAAATTATAGCTCTTTTATTATGCGTTGAGCATTATTTTATTATCACCAGCATTCAAACTCAATGTGTAATTGAGATATATATGTATAATATATACACACACAAAACTCCAAATAAATATATATAATGTAAAATATAGTTTTAAGACTACAGCTTATTTAAATATAAAAGTGGACACAATGTCTGCTTCATGCTTGAATGCAATCTTCAGGCCATGTGTTTTGCGTTTTGGATCAACTATTTGTATATTCTGGGCAGTGGTGCATTATCAGTTACAAGGTCTATTGCATTATCCTGATGGCTAATTGTTATATATATATATATATATATATATATATATATATATATACAGATAGATAGATATATATAATGTTGCATTATTTTTGTTAACTGTCATATATGTTCAGGAAATAGGTATTTGCTCTCATTGATAGTTGTTTGAAGGTAGGCATAAATTATGTATATCCAACCCAAGTCAGATAGGAACAGGTTTATCTATATTTGGCAATTATTAGTGGAAATCAAGGCTGATTATCTTTTCCCCTAAAATGTCCCCTGTTGAATCTAGCAGATTTAAGCATTTGATGAATATAATGATTTGTACAACGGTAAGCTTTCTCATATGGGATTAAGTGTAAAAGAAGATTATAAAGAATTCACAGATTAATTCCGTTTGTGTTGCAATCAAAGACAATTCTAGTTGGTGAATTGGAGATTTCTGTGAGACAAGCTAAGACACGTCAATAACACACAAGTGTGAAAAATTAGGCGAGTCTTGTTGCTTGGATCTTCCACTATAATGTGCTTCTTTTTTGTTTTTTTTGTTTTTTTGGAAATCTTAGTTTACTTGCCTCAAAGCAGCAATAAAATTATCTCTAAAACCACTGTTATGAAGGTGGCAATATACTACCAATTTTAGTTTTTACAGTGAAACGATTGTACCTCTGCTATCAAAAATGACAGCAAAATAGAGGATTGTTAGGTATTTCCTCATAAGTTATTCCACCCTGAGCATGACAGGAGGGAATATATATATACTAGCAGTATAGCCCGGTGTGGCTCGTGTGTAATGAAAGCTTTCAAACTAATCCATGATCCTGGAGCTCAGACTCAGCCTAAAGAATATTTGTGTGAAGTTTGGTGAGAATCGGATAAAAATTGTGGGTTTGTATAAAGGACATACAGACAGATAAACAGACATGCACACAAACATCTTTGCCTTAAATATATATATATATAAATTTTCTGCACTATTGTAAGAACTGCAACCTTGAAACTTCTGAATATTGTTTCTTATGTCTTTGTCTATGAGTGTATCAAATTGGATTAAAATCGGACCACTCCTTCTATAACCTGATTTTTTTGGATTATCAATTTTCGAGATTTATCGAGGGTACCTCGACACAAGACCTAGCTAAGAACACTCGCAGACACTTATAGTACAACTGTGTAAATTTTCAAGAAAATCGGTTCGGCCATTTCGGAGTCTATAGGTAATGGACACACACATACACACAGACAAAGTTCCATTTATAAATAAGTTTAGATTAGATATATATTTAGTGTATCGAGGCAGCAAATAATTTTCTAAACATATACTGTTAAATATAATAGACAATGAATGTCTATTATGTTTAATCATGAGCCGTTCTAAACATCGTATTTTGGCTGTAATTTCAGTTAAAAAATAAAGACAAAAATTCTCCAACATTTAGATAATTTTTTATTAATTTGGTTCTGAGCTTTCGGCTCACATGAGCCATCCTCAGAGAGGTTATTAAGATGGTAACACAATAACATCCACCATCAGCAACGATTTTATTTTGTGTTGACATAAAACTCTGCTAGACAACAGCAATAGTTACGAAAAATAACAAACGCAGTTCGCAAATTTGCAATGCAGTTCTATGACGTTGTGTTACTCTCTTAATAACCTCTTTGAAGATGGTTCATATGAGCTGAAAGCTTAGAACCAAATAAATAAAAAAATATCCAAATGTTGGAGAACTTTTGTCTTTATTTTCAACTGAAATGAAAGCCAAAATACGACGTTTAGAAAGGCTCATGATTAAGCATAATAGACATTCATTGTTTCTTATATTTAACAGTATATGTTTAGAATATATTTTATTTTGCATCTATGGCAGAGCATAGAGTTTCATGCTTTATGCAATCATGAAGTGTATATTTCAATCTGACACTTTAATATATTTGAATTTAAATTCACTTGATGTTTGTGGGAATTAAATCTTATAAAGTTGAGCTTCTACTTTTTTAAAAACAAGATTAAAATTTTAAGTATTCTAAGGTTACATGTAGATAAAAATTTAAATTAAAAATTAAAAAAAATATATATTAAAAATAATAAAATGCAGGGAGAAGAAATCAAAGGGGTGTAAATCATGAAATTGAAAAATCTAAATATTCAAATATTATGTGTAGATAAAAAAAATGGAGAGAAAATTAAAATTTTAAAACTTTAAATAAAAATTAAGAAGTAAATTTTACAATTAAAAATTAAGCAATGTATATATGTACATATCTAAATCTAAACTTATTTATAAATGGAACTTTGTCTGTGTGTGTGTGTGTCCATTACCTATAGACTGAACCAATTTGCTTGAAAATTAACACAGTTGTACTATAAGCGTCTGCGAGTATTCTTACCTAGGTTTTGTGTCGAGAGACCCCCGATAAATATTGAAAATCAATAATCTAAAAAATTGGCTTATAGAAGGAGTGGTCCGATTTTAATCAAATTTAATACACTCATAGACAAAGACATAAGAAACGATATTCAGAAGTTTCAAGGTTGCAGTTCTTACAATAGTGCAGAAAAGATGTTTGTGTGTGTATCTGTTTATCTGCCTGTATCTCAGTATTTTTTCAGCCCTTTTATTTTAGTTTTTGCTTCAGGTTTGGCTCTAAGTAGGTATAATTGTGGTTCTTAGTCTCAGTCATGATACCATTTACTCAGAGGATTTATTTAGCTTTCAAAATTCTGTTTATGACGAAAAAACTTATTTGATATCGATACCAGGAAATCAAAATTTGACTTACATCTATTCATTTTTCTTTCAGTCTACAATTTTGCTTTAACTGGAATCAACTATTACTTTTTAGTCTTCCATGCCAACATCCAAAGAGCCTGAGCTCCAGGACCATGGATTAGTTTAAAAGCTTTCATTACACCCGAGCAATGCCAGGCTATACTGCTAGTATAATAAAAAAAGAAAGTTCAAGTAGAAAAATTGTCTTTAATCTAACATGTTTTTTAAAAAAGCTTCTTCAAAGATTTGTTAATGCAATAATTTTTAAAAAAAATTTGATTAAAAAAAAAACAAAATAAACAAAGAGTATATTTATTGAGGTTTGATTTCATATGTCAGATACATGTCACATGTAATAAAGCAATGAATGATTGTTTTTAAAGGCAGGGAACCTATGCCTGTTTGAAAAGAAGCATGGCTGGTTTAATATAATTGACATATGCATTTTTTATATGTGTACAAAGAAGGCTCGAAGAATTTAACAGACAGGACAGATTAAAAGCAAGTAGGTCATAGGAAAGCTGCTACTAATTTATATGACAAGCTTCTATAAACAGCTGGTAGAACAGTGATTAGGGTGATAGCTTGAAAAGACAAACCATATGACATGTGGTTTCTGGCTTTCTCTTTTCCAATCTTTTCACTTTTCTTTTTCTTTGGAGTAGATGGACTAAACTATCAACCAGTTCACACTCCACCCACATCTATTGTACAGGTGTAGAAGCTCATCCCTTGTTCCCTGTTCAGGATGTTGTTTCCGGCTTTCTCTTTTCCAAATCTTTTCACTCTCACGTAGCCCCCTGCAGATCAGTGGCATTACTGCCTTGCTTGGGGTGATATGATTAAAAAAAAAATATTGAAGATGAAAGTGATAAGGAATTTCAGTGGGACATTTACCTGATAAGCTTGTATCAATGGTTGGCAGAACAGAGATTAGAAGAGATAACAAAATAATAAACGTTACTTGGACATATTGGAGGCAAAAGTGAGAAGGGAAGACAGTGGGACATTTACCTTACAAGCTTGTGTCAATGTTTGGCAGAAGAGAGATTAGAAGAGATAACAAAATAATAAACGTGACTTGGATATATTGGAGGTAAAAGTGAGAAGGGAAGACAATGGGACATTTGCCTGACAAGCTTGTGTCAATGTTTGGCAGAAGAGAGATTAGAAGAGATAACAAAATAATAAACATTACTTGGATATATTGGAGGCAAAAGTGAGAAGGGAAGACAGTGGGACATTTACCTGACAAGCTTGTGTCAATGTTTGGCAGAAGAGAGATTAGAAGAGATAACAAAATAATAAACGTTACTTGGATATATTGGAGGTAAAAGTGAGAAGGGAAGACAATGGGACATTTACCTGACAAGCTTGTGTCAATGTTTGGCAGAAGAGAGATTAGAAGAGATAACAAAATAATAAACATTACTTGGATATATTGGAGGCAAAAGTGAGAAGGGAAGACAGTGGGACATTTACCTGACAAGCTTGTGTCAATGTTTGGCAGAAGAGAGATTAGAAGAGATAACAAAATAATAAACATTACTTGGATATATTGGAGGCAAAAGTGAGAAGGGAAGACAGTGGGACATTTACCTGACAAGCTTGTGTCAATGTTTGGCAGAAGAGAGATTAGAAGAGATAACAAAATAATAAATGTTACTTGGATATATCGGAGGCAAAAGTGAGAAGGGAAGACAGTGGGACATTTACCTGACAAGCTTGTATCAATGGTTGGCAGAATAGAGATTAGAAGAGATAACAAAATAATAAACATTACTTGGATATATTGGGGGCAAAAGTGAGAAGGGAAGACAGTGGGACATTTACCTGACAAGCTTGTGTCAATGTTTGGCAGAATAGAGATTAGAAGAGATAACAAAATAATAAACATTACTTGGATATATTGGAGGCAAAAGTGAGAAGGGAAGACAGTGGGACATTTACCTGACAAGCTTGTGTCAATGTTTGGCAGAAGAGAGATTAGAAGAGATAACAAAATAATAAACCTTACTTGGATATATTGGAGGCAAAAGTGAGAAGGGAAGACAGTGGGACATTTACCTGACAAGCTTGTATCAATGTTTGGCAGAATAGAGATTAGAAGAGATAACAAAATAATAAACATTACTTGGATATATTGGAGGCAAAAGTGAGAAGGGAAGACAGTGGGACATTTACCTGACAAGCTTGTGTCAATGTTTGGCAGAAGAGAGATTAGAAGAGATAACAAAATAATAAACGTTACTTGGATATATTAGAGGCAAAAGTGAGAATGGAAGACAGTGGGACATTTACCTGACAAGCTTGTATCAATGTTTGGCAGAATAGAGATTAGAAGAGATAACAAAATAATAAACATTACTTGGATATATTGGAGGCAAAAGTGAGAAGGGAAGACAGTGGGACATTTATTTGATAAGCTTGTATCAATGGTTGGCAGAAGAGAGATTAGAAGAGATAACAAAATAATAAACATTACTTGGATATATTGGGGGCAAAAGTGAGAAGGGAAGACAGTGGGACATTTACCTGACAAGCTTGTATCAATGTTGGCAGAAGAGAGATTAGAAGAGATAACAAAATAATAAACATTACTTGGATATATTAGAGGCAAAAGTGCGAAGGGAAGACAATGGGACATTTACCTGACAAGCTTGTGTCAATGTTTGGCAGAAGAGAGATTAGAAGAGATAACAAAATAATAAACATTACTTGGATATATTGGAGGCAAAAGTGAGAAGGGAAGACAGTGGGACATTTACCTTACAAGCTTGTATCAATGGTTGGCAGAAGAGAGATTAGAAGAGATAACAAAATAATAAACATTACTTGGATATATTGGAGGCAAAAGTGAGAAGGGAAGACAGTGGGACATTTACCTGACAAGCTTGTATCAGTGGTTGGCAGAAGAGAGATTAGAAGAGATAACAAAATAATAAACATTACTTGGATATATTAGAGGCAAAAGTGAGAAGGGAAGACAGTGGGACATTTACCTGACGAGCTTGCTAATAGCTACAAGGAATAAAATACTTTAAAGAACCATGGCTGCCATGTCCTGAAGAAATAGGGTATGCCGAAGATGATGACATGTTAAGAGATTCATTGGTCAATGGAATAAATTATCTGAAATAAAATATCTTTTTTTATAATCATTTCGCCCCAAGCAAGGTGGTACTGCCACTGATGTGCAGGCCTACATACGAGAGTAAAAGTTTAGGCAGGAGAAAAGTGAATACAAAGATGAACCAGTTACAGGGAGTGGCAGAGAAATGGAAAGAGAAGTATGGGAACACAGAAGAAGGCAGTTGCAAAAGTCGAGATAATAAAAAAGAACAAGATACACTGGGTGATGTAGAAGGACTGGAAATTGTTAGTTCAATTCCTATGGACAGTAGTGCTGAAAATTGCATATGGTAATTAAAAAAAAAAGGAAGAGATATAAAATCGGACTGGTGAGTATTTTTATAAAACCTCTGTTGGGATCCGTCTATGCAGGTTTTTTTTTTAATTCTTACACTCAGATAGCAACAAAAACCTGTGTAGATGGATCCCAACAAAGGTATTTTACCAATAAATGTGTAGATGGTGAAGAGTCCATTACTAATTTAGATTTACGAGTCGACTCGACGCAACCTTAGTCACGATTTAAAGCAGGAAATAAGAAAGAACGAAAAGGTGAAAGTAACGAGAAAAACAATATATTAACAAAGGTTACATAGGGTTGACAGCATGCATAAAATCAAGGAAAGAGAAGTTCTTTCCCTGGTGAGAAATAAAAAATTGCGCCCCTAATTGCTACCCGCAATTAGTGCGCGTGTGTTTGTGTGAGTTAGGGAGACATGTCTGCTCTTGTCCGGGACAAAATCCTAACTAGCGTACCACGTGACGTTCCCCTGCTTTTATTGGCATCGTTTACGCGGGAACTAAGTTATCACGTGAACACTGAGTGACCGTGTGTGTGTGTGTGTGGGTGTCAATGTATCAAGCCCCACAAATACCCCCCTTAGATTGAAACAAATATTAAAAATACTTTTTTTCAATATGTCCGTGAATATGTTCGTTTGATTACGTTGATGATGATGCTGGTAGTAGTAGTAGTAGTAGTCATGCCAAAAATGACAGAAAAGGCTGGTTGCTGAAAAAAAAAAGGTGGGTGGCACAGACGTGGCTCATAGTTGTGGGGGAAGGTTGCTGGAACGTATGACTGTTTAGACTGATGGTCCACCATATTGGATCCTCGAAAAGCACATGGTGAAATGGAAGAGCGAGAAAAATTTTACGTTGAGCAGTGTACATGTAGAAAAAAGTCGTTCTCACTTTTGCGTTGAAGTTTGTATAGCGTCGTTAATTGCGAGTGAATTTTGTGAAAGTGAATTTTTTTTTGGTTGTCTCTCATAGGCTGAAGAGAAAAAGAGTCTGAAATGTAGCAGGATTTGCGACGATGTAACCCTGGAAAAATATTCTCGGTGTTTGATATGGCTGTTAAAAATCTTCTAATTTATTCCAATGCTCCATGTTGAGTTGCTTGCGTTTGTAAGAGTTTCCGTGTTTTGCTGTGTGTGTGGATTTATGTTGGCGTTAGAAGAATTAACAGTTGGTTATAAACTTTGATTTGCAAAGTGGTCGATTGAAGCTTGTGTTGATACTGAGTGTCGACGCGTGTTTGAGAGAACTAAAGAGATATCTGGGTTTAATGTCGAATTGTTTTTGGATGTCCCCGTTATCCAGTATAGGTAATTCAAATTTTTTTTTCGATCTCTTAGTAGTTCTGGTTGAGTGAGGAAAGGTGTCAGTAAGTTGCCGTTGCGTTGAATGATAAAAAAAACGTCTTTAAATCGATGTTGTGCCACTCTTTTTCTAAACAGTCCGGGAGAAATGACAGTTGTGCTGTCTAGTGTGCCATTGTTAAACAGTGCAGAGTTCTATGTGTAGTCGCCATATTATGTAGAGTCCTGTGGAAAAAGTTGGGAGCTAACGACGTTGAATAGTAGTTCTTGTTGATAGACGAAGAAGAATTGCTGAGTCCCATTTCCAACGATGCTGGACTGAATTACGTCAAATCGACATCACGTTGGGGTCACCATTTGTAGATAGTGAAGAGTCCATTACTAATTTAAATTTACGAGTCGACTCGACGCAACCTTAGTCATGATTTAAAGCAGGAAATAAGAAAGAACAAAAAGGCAAAAGTAACGAGAAAAACAATATATTAACAAAGGTTACATAGGGTTGACAGCATGCATAAAATCAAGGAAAGAGAAGTTCTTTCCCTGGTGAGAAATAAAAAATTGCGCCCCTAATTGCTACCCGCAATTAGTGCGCGTGTGTGTGTGAGTTAGGGAGACATGTCTGCTCTTGTCCGGGACAAAATCCTAACTAGTGTACCACGTGACGTTCCCCTGCTTTTATTGGCATCGTTTACGCGGGAACTAAGTTATCACGTGAACGCTGAGTGACCGTGTGTGTGTGTGTGTGTGTGTGTGTGTGGGTGTCAATGTATCAAGTCCCACAAATGCTCACCAGTCTGATTCTATATCTGAATAGAATATATGTTATTTCAACTGATATTCTATTTGTAAATGAAATATCAAAAGATTATTCTCTGAAGGAAAAGAAGCAGAATGTCAGTTAAAATAACATATTCTATTCAGATATAGAATCTGACTGGTCATCATTTATTTTTAAGAAATCTCTATTGTTTTCCATCGATGCAGGTTTTTCTTGCTATCTGAGTGTCAGGATTCCAAACGTTAAAACAAAAACACCTTGTAAATGCAATATAAAAAGTTTATTCTCTGAAGGAAAAGTAGAAGCAGAATGTCAGTTGAAATAACATATATTCTATTCAGAAATATACAATAACAATATAATATTCAGTGTCCCTTGCACTGAAAATTGTTTTATAAAGTAATTAAGTATTCATCATGTGGTATGAGATGTGTGGACAAAATTTCTTTTTGATGGTCAGCCTAATATTTCTGTCAGTGTCTGGACAAGTGGACAAGGCCTTAGTTGGTTACTGCTGTCTCTTATTTTCTATTGTGTGCATGTACATTTAGATCAAAAACACCTCTGAAATTGTTTTGAACCTCCACCCTCTAAGAAGATGTAGGCTTCTAATTTATATCTGTAAAGGAAATTCAAAATCTAATTTCACATAGAGGAGTGAACTTTTTGAATAGGTTTTCATTTGTTAGAAAATAATTTCACCCTGGTTCACAAAAATCTTTTTCTCAAATTTGTGGGAGTGCTGAAGTAAGTCATTTATTGTTATTTTCTAAGTGGTCAAAAAATAACATGTGGTAGATCAACAACTTCACCCGCCAAGTATTTTAGCAGTATTTGTCATATAATTATTGCTTATCAAATAAACTTACTGACAGAATTTTATGGTTGAAAAATGTATGTAGGATGTAATTCCTATACCTCCATAAAGTATTGAAAATGAATTGTGAAATATCTTCTCCTGTGGATTGAATAAAGTGTTTTGTTCAAAATTCCAGTGTTACCTAATATGAATGGTAATATTATCCACACCCATATAAGGAAACATGGCATTCCTCGACTCAGTAGCCAGTGCTTACGTGAATGATACTTTTCTCAACTATTTGGCTATTAGGCTGTGATCAAAGCGTGGTATCTGCTTTCATTATCTCTAATAATTAAAAAAAAAAATAAAAGTAGTAATGAGACAGAGAAAAGCAATGAATAACATAGCAAATGAGCTTCTGTAAATGATTGGCAAAACAGGGCTTAGAATAGATATTAAAATGACAAAACTTCCTGAAAGATATAAAAGACAGGAAGTTGTGAAGAGCCATGATTACCAATGTCCTGAAGGAAAATCGTGCATAAGACGGGAAGAATGTTCTGTTTGATCAAGATTGAGTGGGTAATTTCATTAAAAGCAACAAGAGTATTTCTATGACAAATATGACTGTGTTTTGATTTAGTGACTTAATAGAATTTACTACAAGTGAAATGAAGATGAAAGACAGTCAAAAATGAATAATGGCTGACAATACTTCATCTAATAAAGATTCCAGATAATATTACTACAAGTGTAAATAAAGCAAGTTAAATGAAGATAAAAGGAATTTTAGTCAAAAATGAATAATGGCTGACAATGCTTCATGCGATAAAAATTCCAGATAGTATTACTACAAGTGAAAATGAAGCAAGTAAAATGAAGATAAAAAAATTCTAGTAAAAAATGATTAATGGCTGACAACGCTTCATTTAATAAAAATTCCAGATAATGTTACTACAAGTGTAAATAAAGTGATTAAAATAAAGGTGAAAGAAATACTTCTCAAAAATTGCTAATGGTTGACAATGCTTCATGTAAAATAATTCCAGGTAATATTGATATAAGTGTAAATAAAGCAGGAAGGGACATGGCACATAAAAGAAAAAACTTGCATCCACTGAAAGTAAAGAAAATTCAAAATGGCAACCCAAAAATCAATTGACATCTTCTTTCAGAAGTATCCACTTGTTATCAATGACTTCAAAAGAATTTCTGTCAATCGCCCCCTCAGTTTTGCCGATATGCTGACATCCAAGGACACTTGCTGTTGGTTTAACTGATTCATTTCTCCTTGAAACCATTGTTATTCAATCGTGCATATTTTATATGGACTCCAACACTTCAAAAGCACCTTTATTTCATGTGAAATTATTTTCTATTTTAACAGATTTTAACATATGTCAACACGCTTTGCTCGTTTTCAATCATGAGTGCTTGTTTAGACCAGGCTCCAAAGTCTCTTTATTCATTTGTGTATAACTCATTTATATGCTGAATTCATTCATTCATTTTTTATTTTTTTAGATTGTTATGTGATGAAATAATCTACTAAATTCTGTTAGAAATTCATGTTTATTTGAAATGGCACTCCACATAAATATTCATTTCAGGTTTTTTTATGGCCACATCACATTCTAACACCAGTTCCCATATGATCACCGAAGTTAAGCAATGTCAAGCCTTGTCAGAATTTATATGTCATTTTTTTTTGTTTTTAGATTTTTATATGTTGAAATATTCTTGTAAATCCTGTTAGGGATTCACGGTTATTTGAAATAGTCCTCCACATAAATATTCATCCTATGGGCACATCATATTGAAACCAGTTCTTATACAATCACAAAAGTTAAGCAATGTTAAGGCTTGACAGAATCTAGATGACTGATTTTTTTTAGACTTTTATATGTTAAAATATATTCTGCTAGATTCTGTTAGGGATTCATGGTTATTTGAAATGGCCCTCCACGTAAATATTAATTTTAGGTCCTCTTATGTTCACATCACATTGAAACACCAGTTCCCATATGATCACCGAAGTTAAGCAATATTAAGGCTTGACAGAATCTAGATGACTGATTTTTTTTAAGACTTTTATATGTTGAAATATTCTGCTAGATTCCATTAGGGATTCATGGTTATTTGAAATGGCCCTCCACATAAATATTTATCTTAGGTTCCCTTACTGCTACATCACACTGAAACACCAGTTCCCATACAATTATGTTAGTTAAGCAATGTCAAGCCTTTTCAGAATCTAGACCAGTGATTTTTTTAAAAAAAGATTGTTATATGTTGAAATGTTTTTCTAAATTCCATTAGTGATTCGTAGTTATTTGAAATGGTCCTTAACCTTTCAACCATTCACACCCCTTCTTCTTTGTACCATGTCTCTTCAGAATGAAAGTGATCATGGCTACCCACAATTACCATTTCTTTTTGTAGCTTTTAATAAATTTTGTCTTTCTGTTATCTCAACTAAACATTATTCTGCTGTCCATTTGCACAAGCTCACTAAGTAGGTTATAATTTTTAAAAAAATTCATCTGACCATCTTGCATTCAATGCTGTGAGTATCAAATTTTTCAAGTCTGCTTTCTTTAATATGCACCCTAGAAATTTTGAGATCTGCATTTGTTAATCACATTTTTTCCATTGTATTCTTAGCATACTTCTGTAGAACCACATTTCTGTTGCTTGAAGTTTTTTCTTCATATGTGAGAAGATTGTCTAGCATTCATTATCATATAGAAGAACTGGTATCACGTTCAGTACACTTAGTTTCTGAGATAATTTTTTGATATCTTCATAATCTGCATAACTTTTGGACTGTGTTTTTGATTATTTTAATGGTGCCTTCAAATTTCAATGATGCACACTGGTTCACACTCCACCCACGTCTATTGAACAGGTTAAGAGGCTTATCCCTTGTTCCCTGTTTAGGATGTGGTTTCCGGCTTTCTCTTTTCCAATCTTATCACTTTGGTTTCTTTTTTTTTTTTCTCAATTGGAGTAGATAGATCTATCTATCGCCTGGTTCACACTCCACCCAAGTCTATTGAACATGTTAAGAGGCTCACCTCTTGTTCCCTGTTTAGGATGTGGCTTCCGGCTTTCTCTTTTCCAATCTTCTCACATTGGTTTCTTTTTTTTTTCTCAATTGGAGTAGATAGATCTATCTATCGCCCGGTTCACACTCCACCCACATCTATTGAACAGGTTAAGAGGCTTATCCCTTGTTTCCTGTTTAGGATGTGGTTTCCGGCTTTCTCTTTTCCAATCTTCTCACTTTGGTTTCTTTTTTTTTTTTCTCAATTGGAGTAGATAGATCTATCTATCGCCTGGTTCACACTCCACCCAAGTCTATTGAACATGTTAAGAGGCTCACCTCTTGTTTCCTGTTTAGGATGTGGTTTCCGGCTTTTCTCTTTTCCAATCTTCTCACTTTGGTTTCTTTTTTTTTTTTTCTTAATTGGAGTAGATAGATCTATCTATCGCCCGGTTCACACTCCACCCATGTCTATTGAATAGGTTCAGAGGCTCATCCCTTGTTCTCTGTTTAGGATGTGGTTTCCGGCTTTCACTTTTCCAATCTTCTCACTATCATATAGCCCTCTGCACATCAGTGGCGTTACTGCCTTGCTTGGGGTGATACAATTTAAAAAAAAAAATGCACTTTACTTTCTCTATTAAAACATTTACCAAATAATTTCATTTTGTTCTTGCTTGATTTTGGTCTCTTTAATTTAGAATTTATATTTTGGGCTTATCCATTTGATAATAACTATGAGTTCTATCTTGCAGTTGAGGTTTAATCTTTTCTTCTTGATTTCTTTCACTACCTTATGGAGAAGAGTTTGTAATTTCCTTTTTTGTGTCTGCTATCAGCACTGCATCATCTGCATATCTTATGTTGTTAAGACTGTGACTGCTAAAAATGAATCCTGGTAGGATTTCTACTTCTTTCTATAGGTTGAATAAGTCTGGTGAGAAGACTCTTCCTTGTCTGATACCCCATCCTGTATTTGTATATTTACTGAACTCATTTTCTATCTGTTTGCAGGTGGTTTTTCAACTGGTATAGGTTCTTCATAATGCTATTGCTATGATAATTAGGCACTCATTTAAATATCATTACACTTTATGTTAAATTGTGACTTTGGATTTCAGAGTCACACTTTTCAATCATTGCGGAGTAGAATATATTAGGTTCTCCCAAAAGTTCTTAAACACTTGAAAAAATTGAAATTTTACTCGCAAAAACAACAAAAATTATTTCTCAAAATAAAGACCATCATTTTCCAAGACTTTCTGCTATTGATCTGCAAGCTTTCGGATCTGGTCAAAGTACCATTCAGCCGGCTTCAAATCAAAGAATTCTTGACACGCTTCCTTGACTTCATCAAACGAGTTAAATTGGCGGTGCTTCAGAAAGTGTTGCATTGAGTGGAAAAGGCTGTAATCTGATGGAGCACAGTCAGGACTGTAGGCCTCATATGGCAGAACCTTAATGCCATCCAACTCTTCAAACTTGTCTTTGGTCTTTCTGGCGTTGTGTGGCTTGGCATTGTCCTGCTGCATCAAAACGTGCTTTCGGTTGATCAGAGCTGGGTACTTTTGCTTCAACTTTTCGTAGACCCGCTCAAGTTGCTGACAGTAAAGTTTGGCACTGATGGCATGACCATTCGGAACCAACTCAAAATGCACGATTTCTTCAACGTTCGACCAAATGCACAACATGACTTTCTTGCTGAATCGATCTTGTTTTGGAACCGACAGTGTCTCTTGCCCTTTTTGAACCCATCGCTTGTCTTGATTATGCTGGACTAGATAGGCCCATTTTGCAAGTGTTTACAAACTTTTGGGACAGCCTAATATATCTGTATAAATGGTAAAAATATAGTTTTACAGTTTTCAGGAATATTTTTCTTGTTTGTTTTTAAGTTTTTGCTGTGCATATTTCTTTTCTGTTTTTTTGCTGTACATGTTTCTTTTCTGTTTTTTGCTCTACATGTTTCTTTTCTGTTTTTTGCTGTACATGTTTCTTTTCTGTTTTTTTGCTGTACATGTTTCTTTTCTGTTTTTTGTTGTATTTGAGTGTGAGGATAAGTAAATCGACAAGTAAATTATGAACGCAGGTAAATTTGATAATAATAATAATAATAATCAACAAGAAATAATGAATGAATATAAAAGTAATCAATAATAAATAATGAATTAAAACAACACTATACAATAGCTAGAAAATGATTGATTTCTGACACGCAATTATTTGTATTCAAGAGCATTCAGAGTAATTTGAAATATAATCATTTCTGCCAACCCAGGAACCATTAGGATAATATAATAAACCAGAAATAGCTGACTTTGCTACTTATAATTCTTCATTGATCAGCATATATAAATAGTTGAGCCAACACACATGACTTGAAGATTATGATTAAGAATGAAACACTGTCACGATACAGTGTTGAGCTCAGTGTCTACTTATATATATTTAATTGATTTTATCCCATGCAAGTCAGTAAAGCCACTAAAAAACAAGGAGTTACTAGTTGTAGAAGAATTATGAACAAAAACATTAATAAAGAAGAGGAAGGGAAAAGAATAACCAGGAAGACAGGAGAGAGTGATTGACATTGCATTTAAATTTTGCAGATTAAAATTGGCTGAAAAGCATGGAGCAAGAAGGGCAGAAAAGAAAACTGTTAGCATAGAACTTACGACTATATCTAGCCAGCTAAACTGATGAGATATCAATAGCGGTCTAGTACTGCACTTACATTAAAAAAAAAATCTAAGTACCATATAAGCAGTGTGGGTACGCAGTTAAGGATTTTTTAATATCTTCTTACCTCATATGAAAAGATTTCCAAAATAAAAGGAAGTGAGCTTTTTTAAAATTTTCTTTTCAAAAATGACGTTTATTGCCATTATTGTTAACTACCTGATAAGACATTCTTCTTTCAATGTCGAAACAAAATGTACAGTTTTGTAGTAGATTGTAGTTTGTACATGTTCTAAAGTATTATATATATATATATATATATATATATATATATATACGAGTATAACTTTACATCTATATATATATATATATATATTAATGCAGGTTTCATTGAATAATATAGACAAGTTTTGTCTATTAATTTTGTGTAGGATCCGTTAATACCGTCTGATATACTTGATGGTGATGTCGTTATATTTCAAGGTGGTGATGGTGTGTTGGGCTGCTGGATCATGTAATTTAAATTGTGTGTATTTTGGCAGCATTTTTTCATTAATGCAGGTTTCATTGAATAATATAGACACCATCACCACCTTGAAATATAACGACATCACCATCAAGTATATCAGACGGTATGAACGGATCCTACACAAAATTAATAGACAAAACTTGTCTATATTATTCAATGAAACCTGCATTAATGAAAAAATGCTGCCAAAATACACACAATATATATATATATATATATATATATATATATATAAAGTTATACTCGTTTCGGAAAACCCTCCAAGTACATATGTGGAAAGAGAAAATGGTAATAAAAAAAAGAACGAGCTAAGCACTTGAACATCAGTCAAAGTACATAGCCCAAAGAAAAAAACCTGAGGCAAGTAACCTAAAACAAAAAGCGCTCAAAACAAAATAAATAGCTAACGTAGAGAGCCAACAAACCTACCAAGGTTTCACCAATTTGGATCTTCAGGGAAAGTTCTTTCCTGAAACCTTGGTAGGTCCGTTGACTCTCTAGGTTAGCTATATAAATATATACACACACACACAAACACAATATGGATAAAAGTAAAATAAGCTAAAAGCTCAAAATATAAAATAAACTGAGGACTCAGTGCCAAAGTCGTCAGTCAGTCAGTTAAGTGCCATATGTTTGGGCAATCATGTCTTGAAAGAGACATGACTGACTGGGCAGAAGATTATCCTGCAGTAGGTTGCCATTGCTTCCAACGGTAGACTGGTTGCCAGCCAAGGCTGTAGAACTCAATCTGTCATGTTATTTAACCCATAACTGAAGGGAAGAGATGGATTAATATCTTTCTCAAGGGTATTTGTGCATAAGTGAATGCAATGAATTCAAATGGAATTCAAAGTCGGCTCCCCGATTTCTCGTTCTGAGCCGATATCCACTGCGCTACAATACACAGCAAAGTAAACGGAGCCTAAATATTATATAATAATCTTATTAATTCACTGATATTGAAATCGGCCACTCAGTTTCATGTGATACCAAGTATCAGGCAGAAACTGTGCATGCATTCATAGATTCAACCTGGTGGTTTTTATCACATAAAACTCTCAGTAGTGCATTTTGATATCAGAAAATACTGGTGCGCAGGGGGTTACATTGGAGGAAAGTTATGAGAAAGAGTGACAGGTTACAGGGTGTGTCAGGAAGTGGGTAAGTGAAGAATTAAGATACTGAGAGTGGAGTGGACGGAGAAATGAGCATGAGAGAGAGGATGCAAATTAGCAAGATAGGAGATGACTATTTACTTTACACTTAAACTCCTGGAGATTGTAGCTGTCGGGGAAGCAAGTAAACAGAAGAGAATTTCACAGGCAGGAAGTGCGAAAAAAGAAGCTGTTGGAGTAGAGTTTGTGCTTAAATTTTATTTGTTTCACAGTAAAAGGGTGGGACCTAGTTGCAAATTTTGTGGTTTGAGTAAATTCATGCATAGGGGGAACCAGAGATCTAATTTCATCGGAGCAGAAGCCATGAAAGTACTTGTAGAAGAGACACAGAGAAGCCACATTGCACTGGTGAGAAAGTGACTGTATCCAATCTGCCAGGTTGGGATCAATCACATTACAGATTCTTCGTTTACAAAAATTAGTAAGAAACATGTAACTGAAAGTATTGTCCATCACTGGCCACTACTTTTTCTCATCTTTCTGGCAGCATTTGAATTCCATGTTGGACAAACGACACGTCTTTTGAGACTAACTATGAGTCGACCCATTTTTTTGGCATTTTTATAAGAGTGAAAGTGCTGCTCAGCCAGGCCATGTGCCATTGATTGGAAGAAGTGATAAGAAGACTGGGCAATGTCTGGTACATATCGCATGTGGGATAGGAATTCCCATTTAAGCTTTTCTAACAAGGTTTTCATTCGTTTTGCATCATGTTGCATAGTGTTGTCATGTTACAAGATGTTATATTGCAGGAACAATATAAACAACAAGGTAAATTCTGAATGGAAAGGTTTACACAACATGTAAGGGGCAAACAAATAAGTGAGTTTATTGTATGGAAAAGTACAAGTAACAGAGAATTCATAAAATGGTAAGTCAAGATGGAATGGGAGCGGAAGTTGAATTCTTTCATATTTCCTTACTTTGGTACTTCTTAATCTCTTTGGCAAATTAACTTTCGGGGGTGATAGGATGTTCCATTATAACACAAAATTATTTTGTCATGTCTCTGCTTGTATAGTGACAGTTTCTTCTTCAATGCTCGGCTCAAACACATCAACTGTAGTTGATAGCAATCACCTGTGATGGTTTCGATTGGTTTGAGCAGATTGTAATAAACTACACCCAGCTGATCTCGTCATATGCAGAACTGAAGCTTTGAACAATGGATGTTTGACTTACCCCACAATCTTCTACACTGAGGGCTATTGTAGTGTATCCACTTTTGATTGCCAGTGATGATACGTTGCAAAATATCTTTCCTTTTGTGGTATTGAAGCAACTATTCACACATGACAAGACGACATTTGACATCTCTCAGCTTCAACTCATACAACACCTAATGTCCTTGTTTTTGAATCATTCTTAATACTTTCAAACACTTTCAAACTGTTGGATGATCAACTTCTAATGATTCTGCAAATTCATGAGTCTTCATCAAGTAATGCCTCCAATTCTTTGTCTTAAAACCTTTACATGATGTTTAGACTGCTGTATACTTTAGTTTTCTTTCTTCAGTTGAGCTAAAGAGTCAGCAACCTCCACCCTCATAATCTGGGTAATTTCATTATTTCTTTCATGCCCACAAGTAAAATGAACACAATTACCTGAGCTGGAGCATACAATGGCAGAGACATTGTGAATATGACAATAAAGATGAGGACAACAGTCCAAACAATGTAAACACTTATTATAACTCATCTCATATCTGTTATGAACAGAGCTTATCAACCTTTTTTTAATGAGCCTGCCATATATATATTTATATATGAAGACATTGTGAATATGACAATAAAGATGAGGACAACAGTCCAAAGAGTGTAAACACTTATTATAACTCATCTCATATATAAACAGACCTTATCAACCTTTTTTAATAACCCTGCCATAAATATTTTTATATATGAATTTATACATACCTATTTTTATTTAAAACAATTCTAAACATATATTTAATAAAAGTATTTTTTTTCTTCTTTTTAGCTTCGTATGAAAAACATGACCATTCAGGAAAACCATTTACGAAGCAGCAACCTGAACCATTATGCAGGAATTCTGTTCATGTCTGAATGCCTTCCCAATGTGATAAGTATTTTGCATCCATTCAGTGTCCAGAGTCGAGCCACAGGCAGTCTGGTCGTGGATATTGTGTGTGGTCATGGCCTTGCCTGGGTTAAGGTGATAGCAAGGAAAGCACAGGCTTTGCATTTAGTATGGGCAGGTAGGTAGACATGGTTTATTGCTTTTCTCCCCAGCATGATACTGAAAGCTGTCTTCTCTCATGTAATTTTTTTTAATCAGTTTCACACCCTGCAAAGCAGAAAACCACTAATTCACAAGGGGTTACAGGGTATGGAATAATTAGAAACAGAATTATTAATTATTAATTATTAATTATGAGCAGGAAAAGAAAAGAGTAATCAGAAGAACAGTAAAGAGTCAATGACATTGCATTTAAATTTTTGCAGATTAAAGTTGGCTGGAAAGCATGGAGCTAGAAGGGAGTTCCACAATTGAGAAATATGAGAAAAGAAACTGTTATCATCAAACTTGGTTAAATTTAGCTAACTCAACTGTAAATTGATGAGGCCTTGCTACCAATTTAGTACTGCACTTAATTTGTAAAGTCTAGCTATCATCGTGAAGAGCTCATCTAAACAAGATAGTGATTGTCATTGCATTTAAATTTTTGCAGATTAAAGTTGGCTGGAAAGCATGGAGCTAGAAGGGAGTTCCACAATTGAGAAATATGAGAAAAGAAACTGTTATCATCAAACTTGGTTAAATTTAGCTAACTCAACTGTAAATTGATGAGGCCTTGCTACCAATTTAGTACTGCACTTAATTTGTAAAGTCTAGCTATCATCGTGAAGAGCTCATCTAAACAAGATAGTGATTGTCATTGCATTTAAATTTTTGCAGATTAAAGTTGGCTGGAAAGCATGGAGCTAGAAGGGAGTTCCACAATTGAGAAATATGAGAAAAGAAACTGTTATCATCAAACTTGGTTAAATTTAGCTAACTCAACTGTAAATTGATGAGGCCTTGCTACCAATTTAGTACTGCACTTAATTTGTAAAGTCTAGCTATCATAGTGAAGAGCTCATCTAAACAAGATAGTGATTGTCATTGCATTTAAATTTTTGCAGATTAAAGTTGGCTGGAAAGCATGGAGCTAGAAGGGAGTTCCACAATTGAGAAATATGAGAAAAGAAACTGTTATCATCAAACTTGGTTAAATTTAGCTAACTCAACTGCAAATTGATGAGGCCTTGCTACCAATTTAGTACTGCACTTAATTTGTAAAGTCTAGCTATCATCGTGAAGAGCTCATCTAAACAAGATAGTGATTGTCATTGCATTTAAATTTTTGCAGATTAAAGTTGGCTGGAAAGCATGGAGCTAGAAGGGAGTTCCACAATTGAGAAATATGAGAAAAGAAACTGTTATCATCAAACTTGGTTACATTTAGATAACTCAATGGTAAATTGATAAGACCTTGCCCCTAATTTAGTACTGCATTTAATTTATAAAGTCTAGGTATCATAGTGAAGAGCTCATCTAAACAAGATAGTGATTGTTATTGCATTTAAATTTTTGCAGATTAAAGTTGGTTGAAAAGCATTGAGCAAGAAGAGAGTTCCACAAGTGAGAAGTGTGAGTAAAGAATGTGTTAGTATAGAATTTAAAGTTACATCTAGCCAGCTCAACTGAAAAATTGACAAAATCTTGATGCCAATCTGGCACAAAAAATTAGTTTTACCTCTGATGGGACATGAACCCGAAAATCCCTGGTTTAAGAGGGTGCCTTTTAGCAGCCATCACCCTCATAATCTGGATATCAGTCAGTTAAGTGCCATACGTGAAACATGCTTGGGCGATCATGTCTCTTTCGAGACATGACTGACTGGGCAGAAGATTATCCCGCAGTAGGTTACCATTGCTTTCTGTGGTAGATTGGTTGCCAGCCAAGGCTATAGAACCCAATCTGTTTTGTTATTTAACCCATAACTGGAAGGAAGAGATGGATTAATACCTTTCCCAAGGGTATTTGCACGAAAGTGAATGCAATGGATTCAACTAGAATTTGAACTTGGTTCCCCGATTTCTCGTTCCGAGTCGATATCCATTGCACCACAACGCACATCTGGATATCACACTTATTTTTTTCATGCCCACAAGTGAGATGAACACCAGTTATCTTAGCTGTAATTTGATTGATTTTTTTTTTTTTTTTTTTTTTTTTACTGCTTACCAACCTTTTGCAAGTTACTTAAAGCCAGAAAATACAAAGTAAGAATTTTTGTAACACAAGAGGAAATGGCTTACCTCCTGGATGAAAACAAATGTGTCTCTCATGTAAAACATCTTAAAAAGAAAATGGTGGCTTCATGAGTTGTACATTCGAAAACAGATCTAGTAGTTGGATACAGTTTTGTGAGAATCTCTTTTAACATATGTAAATTTTTACTGTCAGTCAATCTATAAAAAGTGCATAAAGAAGTGACACAGATGGAAGTGCAACTGTGTGCAGCGAACAGGGGCATGTGTTTAAGTATTTTTGATTGATATTTGTACTGCTGTTCTAGTGGTTGATGGAAACAGATTCAGAAAATATATTAAAATCCAGAAGAAAAAAACTATGACTTTTTTTAAAATAATTTATTCATGTAAATCCTGTTAATTAATCCATAGCTGGGGGGAGAAGAGGTCAATTTGTATTTTTTTTAAGGGAAGTTGAATGTAATTGAAGTCAAATGGAATTGGACTTTGTCTCTCTGATTTCCAATTTGATGTGCCTTGTGGTGCAGTGGGGGGCCAAGTTTGAATTCCAGTTGAATTCCTCGCATTCACATATGCACAAATACCCTTGGGAAAGGTATTCATCCATCTCTTTCCTCCAGTTATGTGTTAAATAATAGGATAGATTGGGTTCTATAGCCTTGGCTAGCAACCAGTCTACTGTAGAAAGCAATGGCAACCTTCTTCAGGATAATCTTCTGCCCAGTCAGTCATGTCTCTTTCGAGACATGATTGCCCAAAGCGTGTATCATGTATGGCAATTAACTGACTGATTTCCGACAAAGTTTTTATTCATTTTACATCCAAACTTAAAACACCTAGTGCTTCCAAGCAGTACTGACCAAGCTCGAGATTGCTTAACTTTACTGATTGTACGAGTACTGATGGTACAACATGATATGATATAGCCATAAACCTAACTGAAATTTGGACTTTTTTTTATCTATGTCTATATGCTGAGATATTAATTATATAAAATTACTAAAGGAGCCATTGAAATAGTACTTGCTTGTTTTATTTAAGTCAAATGTAACACCTAACCAGGGATTGGAGACAACTTTTTATCAACTGGGAGTGAATGAAGGAATGGTATAGAGTAAAATTAAAACCTAACTGAAATTTGGACTTTTTTTTTTATCTATGTCTATATGCTGAGATATTAATTATATAAAATTACTAAAGGAGCCATTGAAATAGTACTTGCTTGTTTTATTTAAGTCAAATGTAACACCTAACCAGGGATTGGAGACAACTTTTTATCAACTGGGAGTGAATGAAGGAATGGTATAGAGTAAAATTAAAAAGAAAAAATGATTACTAAAAACAGAACAGAAACAGACATGACATACAAAAATGATGAATAAAAAGTTGGTTTAAAAAAGTCATCGTCATAATCTTCATTTCATGCCACTTGTCTTTCATTCATATCAGAAGACTTATTCAGTATAACTGTAATTAAAAATTACTTCAGTAAGTTTTAAAGGGATAGAGTCATGCGGTTTATTTATTTATTTTTTTTATAATTGTGTCGCCCCAAGCAAGGCATTTTACTGCCACTGTTAAGCACAGGTTTACATAGGAGGTAAGTTTTTTTTGTTTATATAATCACACAAAAATGATGAATAAAATGTTTGATTGGTTTTAAAAAGTCATCGTCATAATCTTCATTTCATGCCACTTGTCTTTCATTCATATCAGAAGACTTATTCATCATAACTGTAATTGAGACTTACTTCAGTGATCCAAAAGGGATAGAGTCATGCGGTTTATTTATTTATTTTTAATCGTGTTTCCCCAAGCAAGACATTTGACTGCCACTGTTGAGCAGGGGGTTACATAGGAAGTAAGTTAAGAGAAAGAGTGACAGGTTATAGGAGGTGTCAGAAAGTGGGTAAGAGAAGGATGAGAATACTGATGAGAGTGGAGTAGACAAAGAAAGGAGCATAAGAGAGAGGATGCAGGTTAGTGAGATAGGAGGTGACTATTGACTTTACATTTGAATTATTGAAGATTGTAGCTGTCGGGAATGCAAGTAAACGAAAAGGAATTCCACGAGCGGGGAGTGCGAGAAAAAATGCTGATAGAGTAGAATTTGAGTTTACAATTTATTGGTTTCACAGTAAATGGGTGGGACCTAGTCGTCCCAAGCAACTAAAAGAATCAGTGCAGGTGTCAAGTTGTAAGGATTTTGGTAGTTGGACTAGCGTACAAATAAATACGAGATCCGTCAATAAAAAGAAATTGTGCAAGCGCTGTAAAATCAACAACAGACCCTGTGACAAAATTGACTAGTCTAGGCATTTAAATAAAATATTTATCTTTAAAAATTAATTATTTTTTAATAATCGCGTTTTCCCAAGCAAGGCATTTTACTGCCACTGTTGAGCAGGACTTTACATAGGAGGTAAGTTTTTTTTTGTTTTTTTGTTTATAAAATCATACAAAAATGATGCATAAACTGTTTGATTGGTTTAAAAAAGTCATCGTCATAATCTTCATTTCATGCCACTTGTCTTTCATTCATATCAGAAGACTTATTCAGTATAACTGTAATTAAAAATTACTTCAGTAAGTTTTAAAGGGATAGAGTCATGTGGTTTATTTATTTATTTTTTTTATAATTGTGTCGCCCCAAGCAAGGCATTTGACTGCCACTGTTAAGCACAGGTTTACATAGGAGGTAAGTTTTTTTTTGTTTTTTTTTATAAAACATATCTCCCCAAGCAAAGCATTTTATTGCCACTGTTTTGCAGGGGGTTACATAGGAGGTAAGTTATGAGAAAGAGTGACAGGTTACAGTGGGTGTCAGGTAGAGGGTAGGAGAAGGATGAGAATATTGCTGAGAGTGGATTGGATGAAGAAAGAAGCGTGAAAGAGAGAGAGGAAGCAAGTTAGTGAGATAATAGATGATGACTTTACATTTGAATTCTTGAAGATGGCAGCTGTCGGGAAAGCAAGGAAGGGAATTCCACAGGTGGGAAGTGTGAGAGAAGAAACTGTTGGAGTAGAATTTTTGTACTTTCTTGATTTTAGTATCTCCAACCTGTAATCAGTATTTTGGGCTCCTCTGTTTGCTGATGACCACACATTTAGTTTTCTTGTAGTTTATTTTTTTGTTTTATTTTTTTTATAATTGTGTCACCCCAAGCAAGGCATTTTACTGCCACTGTTGAGCAGGGAGTTACATAGGAGTAAGTTGTTTTTTATAATCATATCGCCCCAAGCAAGGCATTTTATTGCCACTGTTTTGCAGGGGGTTACATGGGAGGTAAATTATGAGAAAGGGTAACAGGTTACAGTGGGTGTCAGGAAGAGAGTAGCAGAAGGATGAGAATACTGGTGAGAGTGGAGTGGATGAAGAAAGAAGCATGAAAGAGAGAGAGGAAGCAAGTTAGTGAGATAGGAGATGACTATTGACTTTACATTTGAATTCATGAAGATTACAGCTGTTGGGAAAGCAAGTAAACAGAAGGGAATTCCACAGGCGGGAAGTGCAAGAGAAGAAGCTGCTGGAGTAGAATTTGTATATACAATTTATTGGTTTCACAGTAAAAGTGGGGTACCTAGCTGCTAATCTAGTGGCTTGAGCAAATTCATGTATGGAGTGTACCAGTGAGCTAAGTTCATCTGAGCAGAAGTCATCAAAGTGTTTGTAGAAGAGACAGAGGGATGCCACATTGTGCTGGTGAGAAAGTGACTGTATCCGAGCTGCCAAGTCGGGATCGATCACAATGCAGATTTTCCATTGGATTTTGTCAAGGACCCCGAGGTGGATAGCAGGGGTACTCAACCAAATGTGGCAGCAGTATTCAATGCACAAGTGGATGGTAGATTTGTATATGTGCAGGATTGTTTCAGACGGGAAAAACTTCCTAGCCCTGCACAGAGAATTGACCTTATATTTTGCAATAGTGTGGGGAGATGGCAAGTTAGCAAGGTTTGGACTACAAGTGAATTGGGCAGCACTTCATGTAGGCAAAAGTGATGGTGCTGATTGCAGCTGTTTTTATTGGCTGTTTCTGAGCACACCTTGGTTAATTGATAGCTGGTCGGGTGTATAAAAGCATCATATAGTCATTCAGAGACTGATTTGATTTTGATGAGGAGAGTAGCTTACCTGAGATTGAGGAATGGTGATTTGTGAAATTAATTTGCCTAATCAGATTTGCTTTAGTTATCTTTTGTTTTGTGTGCTTCTGACCAATGTTTTACACAATAACCATTTTAACAGTACCCCTCTACACTACAATTTTGACCCCTTCAAGTCCAGAGTAAGTCATTATATATCCTCTTTATTCTCACAACCTTTTTCATTTATGCCACATACATCTTTAGGTCCTGGGTATGACCGTAAACTGCATCCCGCAGCAAGGCCTCTGATTGGCAGGTTGTGAAGAGCATGGAACCACCTTTTAATTGCTGTTGTTCCTAGGTCTGCCCTGACCCAGGATGGTAGCACCAGCTATGGGTAAATAGTTAACCCCCAAACCGGTGTCAAAATGCTATGAAAGTATTTACCAACAAAACTTTTTTGAATGAAAAATATTACTAACAAAACTTTTTTGAATGAAAAATGTGACCAACAAAACGTTTTTGAATGAAAAATATTACCAACAAAACTTTCTTGAATGAAAAATGTTACCAACAAAACTTTTTTGAATGAAAAATGTTACCAACAAAACTTTTTTGAATGAAAAATGTTACCAACAAAACTTTTTTGAATGAAAAATGTTACCAACAAAACTTTTTTGAATGAAAAATGTAACCAACAAAACTTTTTTGAAGGAAAAATGTGGCCAACAAAACTTTTTTGAATGAAAAATGTTACCTACAACTGTGATTTAGAATAGAAATACATTTCTGGCCTTAAATGACCCTTTAGGTGTTGATAGGCCATTAAACAGGAATAAACAAACAAACAAACATACATCTTTTCCATTTTAATGGCAACACTTTACACTAAAATCTTAATGTTATGTCTGGTATATCTCACAGTTTCAGTACTCGATATGTGGTACCCCATTTTGCATGATATGTGGTACCCCATTTTGCATGATATGTGGTACCCCATTTTGCATGATATGTGGTACCCCATTTTGCATGACATAATGGAGTACCAACGGTTATCAACTTAGCACTTAAATACAACTCAGCTAATTTGCATAGGATACCACACCCAGTGGTGATTTTATGAGAGGAGGGAAGAAGGGGACAAAGCCCCCCTATTTAAGCTTGCCCCTCAGTTCCCCCCCCCAACTTCTATAAGCTTAAATATTTTTTGAAACTGATTATCATAAGATATGATCTTCAGTACTTTTTTTGTGTTTCCTTTTTTATTTAGCTTTTTAAGAACATACAGAGACTAGTTTAAAAGAAAAACAAAATGAAACAACCAGATAGCTAGAAACAGTCATATTTTCATATCTGAAGGAAGATGTTAATTAGAAATAATGTAGATATATAAACAGTCAGTAATTTATGCCAAAGTGAAAGAATTGGTCAGTAATTATTCTACTTGAAGCCCTCCCCTCCTTAGAAAAATCTCTGCCCCTAAGTGGTCCCTTCAACTTTTAGAGTTCCAGAATCGATACTAGCCATACCCTCTCTAAATCAGAGTGGTTGTATCCTATTGTTTTTCCTTTCACTATGTCAAACTACTCTTGGTTTATATAGTTCTTGCTTTTGCTTGTCTTTTTTTTTTATTCTTGGTCTTTCTTCATCCTCTTCTTCATCAGATTTTTCTTCTCCACCTTTGTCTATTTCTTGTTCATGTTCATCACTGTCTCTTTCTTTCTCTCTTTTTGCTTTTGTGTTTTTGTTCTCTCTCTCTGCTCTCTCTCCTCATTTTAGTTACCTTCCTCTTCCTGACTTTGGTCTTCTATCTCCATATCATTCAGCACAATCCTTTTTCTAAATTGATCTGCATGAGCCAAAACATATTGCGCCTTCTTCTCGATCAAAGCCATAGTATTGTCTCTTTGCGAAAGGAAGTTCGCTTCTTCAGGATTTGGACTTTTGTCTTTTTTGTACCATGCTCTCTCCCTTGTACTGAAAGACAGGGTAATAGGGGCTGTAATCTGTCTACCCATGAGGGCTAATGGGCTTAACTTTTTTTCCATGTGTGATATCAATTTATAACTGAGGAGCATTTTAGCTAATAATGCCTCAATGTTTTCTGTGATGAGTGAGAATGCCTTCAAATCATTTTAATTGTTTGTACCATCCACTGTGCAATTTCATTAGGCTGCATGCTATATTAAACTCCTTAATCTATCTGCCTCAACCATGTACACAAATTTTCAACCCAAAATTCATGAGCATTATCTGACACTAACATTTGCAGTACAATTTTGTTGCAAATACGTCTCTCAAAACCTGTTTGACTGTGAACACTCTCTGGTCTTTAACCTTGATTACTTCTGACCAACCAGAGTATGCATCCACCATTATGAGAAATGATCTTATGCTACTGACATGTTTGTGCTTCATATGTACTGTAAGCCTTTTTGGGCCATGGATGAAGTTGAATCTTCCAATTTCATTTCATTTTGGAATTTTGTTAATAAATTGTTCAGTATCCATTGCATAATTAGGCCACCATGTTTGTAATTTTAATCTTCTGTGTGTCGTCGTGATAATGCAATAAATGTCATCATTTATCCCTCTCAATATGTCTGTCTTTAACATCCATTGAACTAATATCACTTCCTTATTGTATATAATTTCATTTTTAACTGTTAACTTATGCAATATTTCTTTAAATGGCTACTTCGCTATTGAACAATTGTTCCACTTATTATTCCTTCTTATTTTGATTATTTTGTTCAATGCTGGATCTTGCTTGGTCTCATTTTTTAACCATTTGACCAGAAGTACATCCATGCATACCAATGAACATGGGACTGAGAATGACTGAATGAATTATTCTCTTATCCTCAGTCCCATGTTCATTGGCTGTTCCTTTTACAAACCGTAATCTCAACAATGCATCTACATCAGGGATGGTATTTCTCTTAACATATCAGTCAGTTAAGTGCCGTATGCAAAACACGCTTGGGTGATCATGTCTCTTTCGAGACATGACTGACTGGGCAGAAGATTATCCCGCAGCAGGTTGCCATTGCTTTCTGCGGTAGATTGATTGCCAGCCAAGGCTATAGAACCCAATCTGTTTTGCTATTTAATCCATAACTGGAAGGAAGAGACGGATTAATACCTTTCCCAAGGGTATTTGTGCGTAAGTGAATGCAATGGATTAAACTGGAATTCGAACTCGACTCCCTGATTTCTCGTTCCAAGCCGATATCCACTGCACCACAATGCACATAAGATCAAATGCCATGATTTTCATGGCCCAGCATAAAATTCTAGATGATGTAATTTTCAGCAACTCCTTCATTGGTTAAAAATAAACTCCAGTGGCTTGTAGTCCAACTTCAGTAAAAATTTCTTACTTAGTAAAAAATTTTGTGCCCTCTCCATACTTCAAATAATTGCTAGAGCCTCCTTATCCATGTTTGAGTAATTAATCTCTGCCATTGTCAATCTCCTAGATAAATACATTATTGAATGATCTTCCTGCAATAGGATTGCATCAACTACTTTCTCACTTGCATTCATCATCAACGTTATTCTCTTTTTTAGAATTTCTTGTTATAGGTTTCTTTTTCATAATTGCTTTTCGTGTCATAAAAGCATTATTGCTTCTTTGTGTCCATTCAAACTCTGGGTTTTTTTGTTTTTACAGAACTCTTGCCATTTTTTGCCTTCTTGAATTTTATTCATCTTTTATCATTTCATCCATACCCCCTGTATCCAGTCCTTTCTCTCACTGTAACCTTCTGTAAATTAGTGGTGACCTCACTTTGCTTAGGGTGAAATAATTTTGAAAAAATATGTAAAAGAATTTCAGTGTTTTTTTCTTTGTTCAATATAGAAGTTGTTGGAGAAACTTTGCTATATTTCTATATATTTATGTATTGCCCAGTACAGGAATTCAGCTCACAGCTGAGAGAAATTAATGTTTTATTGTTGAATTGTCCTATCTCACTTGTTCTTTGTAGTAGGTTCTGCCATGGAGCTCAATACAAGCCTATTGTATTTCTTACAAGTGTACATTCATTTCGGGTTTCATTTTTAAATGTTGTTATTTTTATCCCACTCCATCAGACATATACCCGTTATTACAGAAATGGAACATTCAATACAGAAATAGAACATTCAATACAGAAATAGAACAGAACAGGTTTTGCAGACCCGCCTTCAGATAGGCCATACCTACATCACGCACCATCATTTACTGGAGGGCACAGAATACCCAATATGTACCAGCTGTCAAACATATACTTTTAGAGTGTACAAACTTAAATAGAGTGTGAAAGAAGTATTACCAAACAAGTAGTTTAAAAAACTGTTTATGGAAACAAGACCAAGCAGGATACTCGAATTCTTAAAAGAAATCAGAATGTACTCAAAAATATGACTGGTTGAATACTATCTCACACGCACATAGATATATGTATTTCTACCAACTTGCTATATATTCCAAAACTTGGTTCTACCGAATGTGCATTTGCAAATCTTGTATATGTAATACATATACATATAATGTATTTAGGCTGGATTTGGCTTCAGATAACCCGTGGTGGTTGGTATGCCATAAAATTTAAATAGCCAAATTATATATATACATTTTTATAAATTATTTTATTAATTTAAAATGTGTTAAATATATAAATTTGTTAAATGTATGAATTTATTTAAATATATAAGTCTGTTATATATATTTAATTTGTTAAATATATAAACTTCTTGAAATTGTTCTTAACTTTTTGTTCGATTTTTAATAATTCAATTCGGCGTTAAATGATCCAAGATGGGTTGATAAGTTGTGAAACAAAAACCAAACAATCTGACATATACCAACTAGTTAGGACTTCATAGATATTTTGAGGTATTATAGTGGATTTAGTAAGAATGGTCATTAAAAATGTATTGTTTTGGTGTAAGGAATGCTATGCTTTGTTTGGGTGAGTAATTGTGGTTAGCTAGGTTTAAATCTTAAATATAAGACCAGCCTGCTCTATTCCTCCTAGCCTTGTGTCACATTGATGTATTTTACAAAATAAATAATGTACATTCATTTGCCTAGTGAACATCTGACGAACCACTTCAACAAACTCTACCACTGCATATAAATTACTCCCTGGAGTGAAATTCAGTTCTTCAGACAAAGCTTGAAATTTATATTGGAATTTTTTAGATGAGGAATTACTATTATTTCATGCATTGCTATTCCAACCATTTTTTACCATTATACGCTCCAAATAGCCATTAGAATAAAGCAAGTATGAAAACTGAAATATCTAAAAAGTATTTTAACAGAGAAGGAAAAATATGACACCAAAATCTGATGTTCATGAGCATGACAGTAAACTGCATCCGGCAGCAGGGCCTCTGATTGGGAGTTTGTGAGGAGCATGAAACCACCTCTTAATTGCTATAGTTCCCAGGTCCACCCTGACCCGGAGTGGTAGCACCTGTTAGGGTCCTAGCTATGGGCAAATAGTTAACCCCAAACTGGTATCAAAGCACTATGAAAGTTTAAAAATAGACTTTTATAGAAATATATATATAAAATTGTGCGTTGTGGTACAGTGGATATTGGCTCGGAATGAGAAATCGGGGAACCAAGTTCAAATTCTAGTTGAATCCATTGCATTCACTTTTGTGCAAATACCCTTGGGAAGAGTATTAATCTGTCTCTTCCTTCCAGTTATGGGTTAAATAACAGGACAGATTGGGTTCTATAGCCTTTGCTGGCAACCAATCTACCACAGAAAGCAATGGCATCCTACTGTGGAATAATCTTCTGCCTAGTCAGTCATGTCTCATTCGAGACATGATCGTCCAAGCATTTACCACGTATGGCACTTAACTGACTGATACATAAAAATAGACTTTTATAGAAAAATAAATATTTTTAAAGAAAAAATTTTTACCGTAAAACATTTTTGAAGGAAAAAACTTATTCTCAACAAAACATTTTTGAATACAAAACTAGAAAACATTTTCAGTTTTCTAAAATAAAAAAGGATAAAAAAAAATTTGAGTATGTGGTATTTAGGTAAATATAGGCTAATACAAAGATAGAAAGGGGCGTAAGGCAAGGATGTGTCTTTTCAGCAGATCTATTCAACTTGTACAGTGAAACTATACTGAGTACCCGAGAAGTTATGCCAGGATTCATCATTGGCGGTCATAATCTGAACAACAAAAGATATGCAGATGATAAAGTGCTGAAAGCCAGCATGGAAAGAAAACTACAAGACATCCTAAAAAAGGTAGATGAAGAAAGTTGAAGAAAGGACTACAGCATTAAGCCCTCAATCCCACCTCTAATCAATGAATTTGAGGTCCTCACCTCTTCAACAGACAAGGCTTTTCCTGTAGATTCTCCACCAACTCAACACTGGACTCATCTGGAGTATCTGTACGAACTGAGGCCCAACTGACTGACATACACATAACTCCCTCGGTGGTCTCCAAAATTAATTCAAAACTTGACCCCCATAAAGCAAGCAGTGGTGACAGAATACAAATCATTGTCCTAAAGAAGTGTTCTCTGAAACTCGCCTCTGTTCTCTCTAAACTCTATAACTACTGCCTCTCTGCTTCTTGCTTCCCTCCTCTATGGTTCCTATATATAAAAATACTGGAGAACTCTCTGACCCCACTAATTATCCCCCTTATCAGTTTTCTACTGATCTTTAGCAAAGTGTTTAAAGCCATTATCAATGCCGGGGTAGTACAGCATCTTACAGCCCACAGACTCTTCTCTGACAAACAGTATGATTTCTGCTTCTCCAGATCTAATGCTGATATGCTCATGACCATCACTGAGTATATACACCAGGTTCATGATAAGAAGGGTGAAGCTCGAACTGTTGCTCTAGACATCTCCAAAATGTTTGATAATGTCTGGCATGGTGACCTTCTTTGCAATGGGCTATGGTATAAGTGGAGAATTTTTTGATCTCATCCAGTCATTTCTCTCAGATTGCACAATGAAGGTAGCATTGAACGGACATGCCTCCCAATACTATCAAATGAATGCAGGTATCCCTCAAGGCTCTATTCTAGGTCCCACCCTTTTCCTTATCTACATTAATGATCTCCCTGATGAAGTAAGGTCTTAAGTAGGCATATATGCAGATGACACTACACTCTACTCTTGCCTTGATCAAAAGCCTGCCAAGGCTGACAAAGCAAACATCGCTGCCGAGCTCGAAAAGGACCTCCAGTTGTGGTGGACTGGGATAAGAAATGGCTCGTGAAATTTAATGCTTCTGAAATGAAGCTGCTATCTTTTAATCACCACAGACAATCGCTCCTACCCCCCATTAGCATGGATCAGTCTAATCTACCTGAAAGTAAAACACTGCACCTCCTCGGGTTAACTCTCACAACAGACCTCAAGTGGAATGACTGTATAGAGTCTATAGCTAAATCTGCTGCTAAGAAGGTTGGTTTTCTTTGCAGGGCCAGGAAGTTTTTTCCCGTCTGAATCCATCCTGCACATATACAAATCTACCATCTGCCTGTGCATTGAATACTGCTGCTAAATCTGGTTGGTTGCCCCTGCTATCCACCTAGGGGTCCTTGACAAAATTCAACAGAGAATCTCTAATTTGATTGATCCTGACTTTGCAGCTTGGATACAGTCACTTTCTCACCGATGCAATGTGGCATCCCTGTGTCTCTTCTACAAATACTTTAATAGTTTCTGCTCAGATGAACTTAGCTCACTGGTACCCGCTATACATGAATTTGCTCGAGCCAGAAGATTAGCAACTAGGTCCCCACCTTTTACTGTGAAACCAATAAATTGTAAACGTAAATTCTACTCCAGCAGTTCCTTCATCCACACATCCTGTCTGTGGAATTCCCTTCTGTTTACTTGCTTTCCCGACAGCTACAATCTTCATGAATTCAAATGTAAAGTTAATAGTCATCCACTATCTCTCTAACTTGCTTCCCCTCTCTCTCTCTCTCTCTCTCTCTCTCATGATTTTTTCTTCATCCACTCCACTCTCATCAGTGTTTTCATCCTTCTCCTTCCCTCTTCCTGACACCCCCTGTAACCTGTCACTCTTTCTCATAATTTACCTCCTATGTAACCCCCTGCTCAACAGTGGCAGTAAAATGCCTTGCTTGGGGTGACACAATTATAAAAAAAAAGATAAAATAAACTATAAGAAAATTGAATATGTGGTCATCAGCAAATAAAGGAGCCCAAAATACTAATCACAGGTTGGAGATACTAAAATCTAGAAAGTACAAAAATTTAAGCACTTAGGAAGTATTCTAACGGAAGACAGAAAGTGTGACACTGAGATCGGAAGGCAAATGGCAATGGTCAAGGACACATTTCAGAAGCTGAGCAGAGTATTAAGAAACAGGAAAATTTCACTAGAAACTAAGAAGAGAGTACTAGATTGCTTTGTGATGTCTGTCCTTCAATATGGCAATGAATGCTGGACAATATTATCAAAGATGAAGGAAAAACTTGAAGTAACTAAAATGTGATTCTACAGAAAGATGCTGCAAAAATCATGGATCGAGCATGTGAGCAATGATGAAGTTTTAGAAAGAATGGAAATGAAAAGGAAATTAATACTGAGCATCAGGAAGAGACAGTTGAAGTTCTTGGGACATGTGATGAGGAAGGAAGGCTTGGAGAATCTGATACTCACAGATCAGAGGGAAAGAGAGACAGTCTAAAACAGCAGATAACACATTTGAAGGGCATGAGCAGGTGGACGGCAGAGCGGGGTTTGGGTGGGATAACAGGAGAAAGTGTGCTAAGAGCTTCTATGGATAGGGAGATGTGGAAAGCCATGATCGCCTCCATCCTGAAGGGACATGGCACACAGAAAAAGAAGGATTGTGTGAAGAGAGATGTGTTTTTGCCTAATAAATGAATGGGTTGTAAAACAGATTAGCTAAGTTTAGGATGGTCAGTGATGGCTGACCTCACCCCACTTGCTGTTCGGCCTTGTGCCACAACTGTATTTGAAGTACAATAAATATATAGTTTTATAAACTTGACAAATATTTTTGAATGTGTTTGATGTCAAGACATACTTTTAAAAGTTTTTTGAATCTGAGAATGAAGGATCTCCTTTATTTCATTGAGGAAGAAACCAAATCTTAGTCTTTGCAATCGAAGACTTCAACTTCTCAGAGACCAAAAAAAGCATGAATGAGTTGAAGCAACATGAAGACACTGTTGATAACTTTCTTTAAGATTAATGTTTCAGTTTTGTTGCATATTCTGGTGTTGGAAAAGCACAGTCTATTGTGTTCAATTTCCTTAACTCCTATGAAATTTATTATAAGTTTGACCTGTTTGATAAGGTCAAATTGGCAGCTGATTTTAAAATGACCTAAAATCTGCTGTTAACTGGGGCAAGGAATGGCTTGTTAAATTTAAAGCAAAAACAAAACTGCTTCCTATTACTCATCTAAGAGATACCTTTCTGCCATACCCTCAGCATAGCTAATGCTAACCTTTCTTCGTAGACATCAAGTGGAAAGATTACATTGAATCAACTGTGAAGAAAATTGGTTCAGTATACTGTGCTAGACAATTTTTATCTCCAGAATCTTATATATTTATAAGTCTACCATTCATGTATGCTTTGAATATTACTGCCACATATGATCCAGTGCTTTTGTTGCATATTAATAATTCTTGATACAATCCAAAGAAGAATTAACAATGACCTCGCATATTGGACTCAGATACTTTCTTACAGCTTCGCTGTACTTTTTCATGATAATTGTTGTGATGAAATCTTCAATATGGTACTTAGAATTTAAGCATAGTACTTGACTAGCAGCAAGGTTTTATCAGTTTACAGTTGGATTGGCAAAAAGAAACCGTAATTCCTATGCTAACAGTTTCTTTTCTTGCGCTTCTCACCTGTGGAGAAGTGGTCTGTTCCAGCTCCCTGGTTTCCTGCCAATTTTGATCTTCATAAGTTCAAATGCAATCTCAGTCATTATCTTCTGTCGTCTTGATTTCTGTTCTTTTACTGTCCTCTCTCCTTAATTACTTTTCCTCTCCTCATATTATTATAAATTCTATGCTAACAGTTCTTTTCTCTTGCTTATCAAACTCTCTTCCGGCTTCTTGCTTCCCAGTCAATTTTGGTCTTCAAAAATTCAAATGCAAAGTCAGTCGTTATTTTCTGTCTTCTTTATTCCTGTTCTTTTATTGTTCTCTCTCCTTAATTATGTTTGCTTCTTCTCATATTATTATAAGTTCTATGCTAACAGTTTTTTCTCTTGGTTGTGGAACTCTCTTCTGGCTTTTTGCTTGCCAGCTAACTTTGATCTTCTAAAATTTAAATGCAACATCAATTGTTATCTACTGCCTTGCTTACTCTTCTATTGTTCTTGTTCCTTAATAATGTTCTACTTTTTCTATTCTTTCACACTCTTTGTAACTTAGTGGCTTTACTGCCTTGCATAGGGTGATCTGAGTTGAATTTTTAATCATTTCACCCACAAGCAAGGTGGGACCACCACTAATACGCAGTGAGAGAAAAGACTGGGTACAGCGGGTATTAAAGAAAGGATAAAAGATGAGTAGGATTCAAGAAGATAGAAATTGGTAATTGATGTTGCATTTAAATTTTTGGAGATTGTAGCTATCAAAGAAATAAGTAAATGGAAGAAAGTTCCACAAGCAGGAAGTGCAAGAAAAGAAACTGTTTGAGTAGAAAAAGCAGTTTTATTTCAACGGTTAAAAGGTTGGACATAGATCCCAATCTAACAGCATACTTAAATTCATGTGGTCAGGCACCAGGGAAAAGCATCTCATTAGAGCAGTTGCATGAAAATGTTTGTAGAAAAGACAGAGAGAAGCCATATCACATCAGTAAAAATATCAAGATACCAAATCAAGATCAATTACATTGTAGATCTTTCTGGGAAGTGCAAAAAAGTGGCGGTTACATTTGATTATTAAAAAAAATAGACTAAATGTTTGGTGAAAGGTTACCACTTACAACAGAAATTCTGAAGAAGGCTAGAAGGTACAGCTGAGGAAACATGAGCATATCAACCAAGATGTATATACCAGCTGAAATAGACCTTTAATAAAAATAAACAGATATAAAGATAGCTCCATTGTGTCTATTTAGAGAGATTGTGGTTTTGTCATCACCCATTTTATAAACCTCTTAATGCGAGAGTCTGACATTTCATCGTTCCTGTTTGTGAAATGCCCAAGAACGTTTACTTGCCACTTGGATTCCTCCCTCTCTACTTAACCCTAACCACAGAAGAGTAGAAATAGTCTTTCCTTTCTTTTTTTTTATTTTTGTTTTTTGCTAATACAGAATGTCAGTACAAAACCATTTTTGTTCCATCAGGAGGATGTTACCTTGGTGACACAACACATATCTTCACACTGTCTCGGGCTCAGAAATACACGTAAACCCTATTTAGATTTTTGTTTATAGCTTACAGAGCATAGGTCAATCGA
Source organism: Ascarosepion bandense (assembly GCA_037127315.1). Taxonomy (NCBI): domain Eukaryota; kingdom Metazoa; phylum Mollusca; class Cephalopoda; order Sepiida; family Sepiidae; genus Ascarosepion; species Ascarosepion bandense. The sequence goes on from JBBBDQ010001162.1 coordinate 1,487,728, forward strand.
TAAAAAAATGGATTACTTTTTAACTGAAACTTTTGATGCAATATCTTGATATCACTTCAGTTCTTTCCAGTGAAGCATCTTCCTATTTATAGCTACTTACAATCATCAAAAATGGAAATGCTATATCAGTTGCCAGCTTCTGTATTTCTGAATCCTGTTTCTTTATTGCTCTCTTCCCCCACCTCTCCTCACTAAAATTTTCTCATTATCTTGCATCTTAGTGGCATTGTTGCCTTGCTTTGAGTGAAAATGTTAAAAAAACAAAATACTGTATAATGTGAATGGATTGTAAATTTTGAAATGAAATTTTAAAATAAAGTTGAGCAGCTACTTTCCATGAAGCACTGCTCTGTAGAACCAACTTCCAAGAGGATGCTTCCCCAGTCACAATAATTTTAATCTGTTAAAGTCTAGGATTAGCCATTATCTTTCTCTCATATTTACATAAAATGTGACTCTTACTTTGTAATGCCCTACTCAGAGTGGCTCTCGGGCCCTGTAGAGGAAGAACCCACTATTTATATAAAGTGTACATTGAAGTCAACATCCAGAGGTGACAATCCATTTCATGCTTAAATGCAATTGTCAGGCTATTATGATTGCATTTAATCATGAAACACACTGTTGCTTCTCAGAAGTGACTTCAATGTCCACATTTAGATTTACATACACTCTATTCCTGATACTGAATACTTTAACCCATAAATAGAGCATACCTTAAACATACATACATACTCACACATACACATACAAGTATATATATATATATATATATATATATATATATATATATATATACACACTTTATATACATATATATTTGTGTGTGTGTATATATTTGGGCAGCAAACTCTATTTTACATTTTATATATATATATATATATATATATATATATATATATATATATATATATATATATATATATATATATATATATATATATATATATATATATATATATATATATATATATATATATATATATATATATATATATATATATATATATATATATATATATATATATATATATATATATATATATAAAAATAAATAAAAATAATATATATATGTATATAAAGTCAGGTAGAAAAGGATTATCAGGAGTTAAAAATGAATGCAAGCATTACTGTGAAAATATGACCATGGCATATCTTATGTGAATGTATTGTTAATGGTTTTACTGTAGAAATCTATTGAGAACCAGGAATAAAAGACCGTTGCCTGCAATGAATGCAAGTGTTAATGATATAAAAGAACCACTATATGTTTTCATATAAATATATTGTTAAAGAGTTTTACTCTGGAAAGAGATTGTCAGTGACCAAAAATTAATGCAATGATTATGAAAAAATGAGTTGACTATATAACTAATGTGAATGGGATTGTCATTGGTCAGGAATTAAGATAGTCATCATGGACTGTATAAAAGTATATAACAGCAACAACATAAAAAATGAGTAGTGCATGTAACTAGAAGGGAAACTGTATTGATATTCCAGACAACCTTGAATAAAAGATGGGGAAGGAAATTCCCATCAATGCTAGAAAGATTGCAGTAAACATCACTGTTTACTGTTTAAAAACTGTTTTAAGAGAAAGACTTTTTAAAATTTTAACCAACATTAACACATTTTGGTCAGTGCATGCCAAATGTTTCCTGAAGGGAAACCATAGGTTTTATCATTGCAAGAAGAACGCATTGTAAATTATTTTATTAGATGACTTAATGTTAGCAACAATGAGGTTTTAGAGAAGTTGGAAATGAAAAAGAAACTTATACCTAACATCAGGAAAAGGTAGTTGAAGTTTCTGAAACATGTAATGAGGAAGGAGGGCTTGGAGAACTTGATACTCACAGGACAGAGAGAAACAGAGATGGGAAAGAAACATATCACATACTTAGTAGGCTTGAGCAAATGAATGGTGGAGCAGGGTTTGGGAGAAGTAACAAGATCAGGGGTGTTAAGAGGCACATGGGATAGGGAGATGTGGAAGGCCATGATCACCTACGTCCTGAAGAGACACAGCACATAGAAAAAGAAGAATTTTCCTAAAAAACTGTTTTAAGAGAAGAAATTTTATATATTTCAAGTTATGCTAAGTCTAATTTATTGATCAATGATGCCTTTGTGGAAATGACTATTTTTACCTTTACCATAGGAATGCAATGATTTTAGTGTACGCATGCATTTTAAATTATTAAATATCATTATTAAAATACATAAAAAAATTCCTAAGGAAATATAATAGACAATACTTAAACTAGTTTTAGAATAAGAAAGTATTAAATAGAATTTTACTATAGAAAAAAGCTTTGGAAATGATTTTACTACAAGAAATCATTGGAAATGATTTTGCTATAAGAAAGCATTGGACATTGGAAAGAATTTTACTATAAGAAAGCATTGGAAATGATTTGACTATAAGAAAGCACTGGAAATGATTTGACTATAAGAAAGCACTGGAAATGATTTGACTATAAGAAAGCATTTGAAATGATTTGACTATAAGAAAGCATTGGAAATGATTTGACTATAAGAAAGCATTTGAAATGATTTGACTATAAGAACGCATTGGAAATGATTTGACTATAAGAAAGCATTTGAAATGATTTGACTAAAAGAAAGCATTGGAAATGATTTGACTATAAGAAAGCATTGGAAATGATTTGACTATAAGAAAGCATTGGAAATGATTTGACTATAAGAAAGCATTGGAAATGATTTGACTATAAGAAAGCATTTGAAATGATTTGACTATAAGAAAGCATTTGAAATGATTTGACTATAAGAACGCATTGGAAATGATTTGACTATAAGAAAGCATTGGAAATGATTTGACTATAAGAAAGCATTGGAAATGATTTGACTATAAGAAAGCATTTGAAATGATTTGACTATAAGAAAGCATTGGAAATGATTTGACTATAAGAAAGCATTGGAAATGATTTGACTATAAGAAAGCATTGGAAATGATTTGACTATAAGAAAGCATTGGAAATGATTTGACTATAAGAAAGCATTGGAAATGATTTGACTATAAGAAAGCATTGGAAATGATTTGACTATAAGAAAGCATTTGAAATGATTTGACTATAAGAAAGCACTGGAAATGATTTGACTATAAGAAAGCATTGGAAATGATTTGACTATAAGAAAGCATTGGAAATGATTTGACTATAAGAAAGCATTGGAAATGATTTGACTATAAGAAAGCATTTGAAATGATTTGACTATAAGAAAGCATTTGAAATGATTTGACTATAAGAAAGCATTGGAAATGATTTGACTATAAGAAAGCATTGGAAATGATTTGACTATAAGAAAGCATTTGAAATGATTTGACTATAAGAAAGCATTGGAAATGATTTGACTATAAGAAAGCATTGGAAATGCTTTGACTATCATAATTCATTTGAAATGACATTATGATTAAAATACATATAAAAAATCCTTAGATTCTTTAATAAACAACCTCTTAACCAATTTTAGTACAAGAATACATTTTAGATGTCTTTATTATTAAAATGCATTGTAAATCATCAGATATGGTCATAGACAACATTTTAACCAATCAGAAAGACTGAATAATGCAGACAAAGTTGGTCATAGTTATAAGGAGAAGGGGTATACCAGTGTTTTTAATCATAGCATATTTGTAAACACAGATGTGAAGAAATGGGTTAAGAACATTTACATATACTACATCACATCCCAAAAGAATCTACTTATGAAAACAGAGAAGACAACTAATTTTACCAATTTATATAATAGTACTAATAAAAGAAAAGTGACTGAAATTTTTCTATAATAAAAAAAAAGAAAAGATTTGCTTTTATTTAAGCGAAATAAAAAAATAACAATGTTTGTAATATCAGCAAATAAGAAATCAAAGTTGCAAAATATCAAAAAAAAAAAAAAAAATAAGCAAAATGTAATGAAATGACTTATCCACAAATCTTTTCTAATCTTGATCAAGTTAAGGAACTATCAAGCAAAATACGATGTGTGTTTGTTGCAGTGGATATTGACTTGGAATAACAAATCAGGGAGCCAAGTTTGAATTCTACTTGAATTCCTTGCTTTCACTGAGACTCAAATACCCTTGGGAAAGGTTTTTAATCTATCTCTTCCCTCCAGTTATGGGTTAAATAATAGGACAGATTGTGTTCAGTAGCCTTGGCTGGCAACCAGTCTACCACAGAAAGCAATGGTAACCTATAACGAAATAATCTTCTGCCCAGTCAGTCATTTCTCTTTTGAGACATGATTGCCCAAAACATGTATCACATATGGCACTTAATTGACTGGCTGACAAGCAAAATAGCTGAAATCATTTTGAATATCATACGAATAAGGAAAAATATATATAATTTCTTGTTGACAATTTGAAGATAGATATGAAGGGGTACTGAAAATTCTCTGCCTGGCCCACTTTCCAAAATTTAACAAAATAACCAGATGAATGAAATTTTAGCAGAAGAATAATTTCTTGGTCTGATGGATGAGTTTTCCTCTTAATTTCTGATAAAACAAATTGTCACTATTATAAACGGATTTAATTGATCTGATGTCTTCATATTAATTATTATAACAATATTTTTGATGGCATAAAAGGGAATAAAACTCCTTGGAACTGATCTCTTGCCCAGTAAAACAAGAAATAAGTGTCACTGGGCCCTCATTCAGTAGTGTTTGCATCAAACAAAATATAAATCTCGGGTCATGGAATATCAGGACAATAAAGCAATGTGGCCAATTAGAAAATATAAAGCAGGAAATAAACTGGTTAAAGGTTACTATCTTAGGCAAGAAAGTGAGCAAACAATAGATATTTCCTCAGTGAAAAATACAGGATAATATATGCAAGCAGGGAGAAAAATAAAAGAGAAATAGGACTGATACTAGACCAAGACATGAAGAAATGTCTTGCTGGATACTGCCATAAAGGGAGAGAGCTATTGAAAAAAGGATTATTCTTCCATCTGATTTTCCCCCTTCATGGGCATTATTATATCCATGGTGCAGATGATACTGTGTTAATAGCAGACATAAAAAGAAAACTATAAGATCTCCTACAAAAGACAGTGAAGAAGTGAAAGAAAGTATTTAACATCAATTAACAGGAAGTAAAGTATTAAGAAACAGGACAATTTCACTAGAAACTAGGAAGGCAGTACTGGATTGCTACGTGCTGTCCGTCCTTCAATATGGCAGTGAATGCTGGACAATACCATCAAAGATGATGGAAAAACTTGAAGCAATTGAAATGTGGTTCTACAGAAGGATACTGCGAATATCATGGATTGAGCATGTGAGCAATGATGAGGTTTTGTAAATGATGGAAACAAAAAGGAAATTAATACTGAGCATCAGGAAAAGACAGCTGAAGTTCCTGGGACATGCAATGAGGAAGGAGGGCTTGGAGAATCTGATACTAACAGGCCAGATAGAGAGAAAAAGAGACAGGGGAAAGCAATGAATAACATGTTTGAAAGACCTAATCAAGTGGATGACGGAATGAGGATTGCATGGTGTAACAGGAGAAGGCGTAATCATAGCAACCAGGGATAGGGAAATGTGGAAGGCCATGATCGCCTACGTCCTGACGGGACAAGGCACACAGAAGAAGAAGAACAGGAAGACTGAATGAATGGTTGTTAGCAAAAGGAAGAGCAACATGATAATTATAATTTGGAGATAATGAAATTAAACAGTGTAGATATCTGGGAAGTGTATTAACAGAGGATAGGGATCCAAAGGTGAATTGGGATAGAATAGGATGCTCTTCAAAAGCTGAGCAGAGGATGAAGAAGTAGAAAATATTAGAAATAAATATTGAACTGTTATTCATTGTCTTAAACAGCAATGAATACTGAACACTCTCTTCACAGAAAAGAACAGAAATGTGGTTCTACAGAAGGATGCTGAGGATAACATGGTCTGGACATGTGAGCAATGTCAAAGTTCTGGAAACAATGTCAACAAAAAGGACAATCTAAATCTAATCTAAACTTATTTATAAATGGAACTTTGTGTGTGTGTTTGTTACCTATAGACTCCGAAACAACTGAACCGATTTTCTTGAAAAGTGTCTGCAAGTGTTCTTAGCTAGGGTTTGTGTCGAGGTACCATTGATAAATATCGAAAATCGAAAAAAATCAGGTTATAGAAGGAGTGTTCTGATTTTAATCAAATTTGATACACTCATAGACAAAGACATAAGAAACAATATTCAGAAGTTTCAAGGTTGCAGTTCTTACAATAATGCAGAAAATTGATAATATATATATATAAAAGTCAAGATGTTTCTGTGTGTGTCTGTTTATCTGCCTGTAGTCTGTATTTTTTCAGCCCTTTTATTTTAGTTTTTGCTTCGGGTTTGGCTCTAAGTAGGTATAATTGTAGTTCTTAGTCTTTGCCACGATGCCATTTACTCAGAGGACGTATTTAACCCTCAAAATTCAGTTTACAATGAAAAACACTGATTTGATATCAATACCTGGTGAGCTTCAGTAACTGGACAGCAGGTATAGGGTTTGGGAGATGAGTTATTAAGAGTGGCAAAGAATGGGAAATTGTGGCGAATCCTGATTGCCAATGTCTTAAAGGGACACAATACAAAAATTATAAATCATAATTAATAATGGCTGACAATGCTTCATCTCATAAAAATTCAATATAATATTACTACAAGTGTAAATAAAACAAGTAAAATGAAGATAAAAAAAATTATAATCCAAAATTAATAATGGCTGACAATGCTTCATGTAATAAAAATTCAATTATAATATTACTACAAGTGTAAATAAAACAAGTAAAATGAAGATGGAAGAAATATTAGTCAAAAATAAATAATGGCTGACAATGCTTCATGTAATAAAAATTCAATTATAATATTACTACAAGTGTAAATAAAACAAGTAAAATGAAGATGAAAGATATAATAGTTAAAAATAAATAATGGCTGACAATGCTTCATGTAATAAAAATTCAATATAATATTAATACAAGTGTAAATAAAACAAGTAAAATGAAGATAAAAAAAATTATAATCCAAAATTAATAATGGCTGACAATGCTTCATCTCATAAAAATTCAATTATAATATTACTACAAGTGTAAATAAAACAAGTAAATTCAATATAATATTACTGCAAGTGTAAATAAAACAAGTAAATTCAATATAATATTACTGCAAGTGTAAATAAAACAAGTAAATTCAATATAATATTACTACAAGTGTAAATAAAACAAGTAAATTCAATATAATATTACTGCAAGTGTAAATAAGACAAGTAAACAAAAGATAAAAAAAAATTATAATCCAAAATGAATAATGGCTGACAGTGCTTCATGTAATAAAAATTCAATATAATATTACTACAAGTGTAAATAAAACAAGTAAACTGAAGATAAAAAAAATTATAATCCAAAATTAATAATGGCTGACAATGCTTCATCTAATAAACATTCAAGGGAATAAAATCTATATTTAAAATCTTCTAGAGTTTTTGTTCATTTTATATTTTCTGTATTTGCATTAAAACTTTTAATTTTATCTCATTTTAATCAATATTGAATTTGTTTAGCTCCTTTTCTATCAATGTAAATTTTCTCAGTACTTCACACTTGAGGATAACATTCTATTTTTAGTTAAAGAGTTATATTATCTATTCCCACACTTAATCTTCTATAAACTATTTTCATAAATGCATACACCCACATCAACTTATCTCAATTTGTAGCCAGGACTCATCATCATTATTTCTGGGTTAATGCATGCTATACTTTATTTAAATACAAAATATCCACAAATAATTTTTTTTGATAATTTCATTCATTAGATTTTTGCTTAATTAGCTTTGTCAGTTTTAATCATCTGTAAGTGAAATGGGTTTTTTTTTTTGCATTTATTAATAAAGTAATTAGTGTGTTTGCTAAAGTATTTATTCAAACTAATTACTTATTTGTAATTTTGTGTTTTTAATGTTTAAGGCTAATCCCAGGCCATTTGTCCTGTTTGAGGCTGGTAACTTTAGACTAATTTAACCAAGGACATTAATCCTTTTATAATTGAACATGTCCCTCCCATTATTAGTTTGGATACTGTTGCAACCTGCCCAGTACTTCATAATGGACTATTTGGTTTTGATTGCATGGAAAGAGGGGAAAAATATACTACTTGGTTTCAGTGAGAAAAGAAAGAAAAACAGAGATCAAAGTGGTGAGAGAGATTCTCATTAAGTTGATAACAATAGATACTACACTTTGATCCTAGCTAAAAGGCTGAGAAGCATTGGCGACTGAGAAATCACCATTTTTTGCTCAGTATCGAATGTCAAAAACTGAGTATGGTAATCACTAAAAAACCAGTTACCATAAATAAATAATTTGCCGAATTATTTTAAAATTATTATTAAGAGAAATGGATGTGCATTGTGGTGCATTGGACATTGGCTCGGAATGAGAACTCGGGGAGCCGAGTTCGAATTCCAGCTGAATTCATTGCATTCACTTATGCGCAAATACCCTTGCGAAAGGTATTAATCAGCCTATTCCTTCCAGTTATGGATTAAATAACAAGACAGATTGGGTTCTATAGCCTTGGTTGGCAACCAGTCTACCACAGAAAGCAATGGCAACCTACTGTGGGATAATCTTCTGCCCAGTCAGTCATGTCTCTTTCAAGACATGATTGCCCAAGCGTGTATCACGTATGGCACTTAACTGACTGATTAAGAGAAATGTTTGTCTAGGAAGGAAGAAAGAAGAGAATATAGAAGTGTTCAACGTCTCCTGCCATTGCCTCATAAATAATGGACAATTCCATTTTGATTTTATAGAAAAAAAAAACCCAGACTTATGCTACTTGGTTTCAGGGAGAAAATGAAAGAATGAAAAAAAGATAAAATGTTTAACAGCTATTTCAGTATAATTGAAAAGGTGTTGTAAGTTTCAAATCTTTTCATTTGTATCCACTTTTTAAAATAACAACCAGCATTCATATTTATGATTGTTATTGCAATATTTTGTGAAAGTTGTTATGCTCAAATATTCAACAATGTGATAGGGGAATTTCTGTGGATATTCTATTGTCAGAGAACTTGCCATGAGCTTATTCAATTCAAAAGGTAGTTAAGATTTCTGGTAAAAGATATGATGCACTATTTACTGAACCCTTTATTCAATCTATTCCAGGAATAATTTCCATTAAAGTTACTGTTTTAACAAACAATACCTGAAGAAGGCTAGAGGGTATCAGCCGAAATGTGTACATGAACGTCATTTTAGAAATATAAACAAAAAAAACAAAATCATTCTAGGAATGTTTCAAAACATTTAAAACCCATTCTTTGATCTAGATGTGTAATTTTTGCAAAAGTTTTTCAAAACTATATTTGCAAAAATATGAGCATGATTTTTCTCCATATTGAAAAAATGAAACTTAAAGATGAGCATAAAAATGTTACTTAATGAAAAGCCCTTCATCTTTTCTATTAATGAATGGAAAAGGATGAAATAAAAAATAACCATTGTCAAGTGTGGTCAAAAAGAACCTTTAGTTTTCCGCAATCAATTAAATTGGTATATTTTCCATATTTTTCATAATAAAAATGGGTATCATATTCACTGGATTGACTATCATTTTTTGTAATATATCCAGCTATGTACATGAGAGCCATTTTTATTTAATCAGAAAAAAATGGTTCTAAATTTTCCAAATTATCAAATATTTCTGAACCTTCTTCTCAAAGTTCATAAACACAAGATGTACATTGGTGACCAAAGCATCAATATATATATTTTGATTTCAAAGTAAAGATGTCTGCTTAATATGCAGCTTTTCAGTATACTGTTGGACATTTATAAAACAGCTACCACCTGATACTTGATGAGGGTTAGTAAATTCTTTTTCTAATGGATCAGTTGTTATTTGCCCAAGTAGCATATATTTATGGCTTGTAGCTCAGAGATATTGACATAGACTAACATATACATTGCAAATATGGTGTATGAAAGTAGCAGTGTGTGATAATTACTTTATTTAATCACCTTAACTGTCAGCAATATTCAGATCAAATTCAATGATAAAATCAAGTTGGCTGTCATTCGAAGACCTGTTTTCAGCTTGTCATTGCATTTTTTATCAATTTGAAGGGTTGTAACATTTAAAATTTTCCACCATGTCAAAACCTTGTTTATGAAGATAGCAGTATCATTCTTATCTGCACTTATTCCAGACTGAGTGAGAAGTGCATTACATTTTTTTTTTCCTGAAAATATTCTGAGGCAAGTCGAAACCTGTTATCATTCTATAGGTTTTGGGGCAATGGAAATTCCATTTAAATCTGAAAGTTTAACTGGTCTTTAACATTTAAAATGATATCAGTGTTTAAGTTTTGCACATTTTGCAACTCATTTTACTCCATTATCATCCAAGATGAGTTCTGTCTTTTCTTTGATCTACAACTTGAAAATATTTTCAACAAGATGAACATAATCGAAAAGCAAATGTTTATTATCTTTAGTGTAAAGAGTGTGAGATGTTTTCAACAGATGAATATTTTCAGATGAACATAATCGAAAAGCAAATGTTTATTATCTTTAGTTAACCAAGAGTGTGGGATGTTTTCAACAGATGGTCTTTTCCAACAGTGAATATTTTTCAACAGATAAGGCTTATAATCGAAAACAAATGTTTATTATCTTTAGTTAACTTAAGGTATGGGATATTTTTTTAATAGATGAACATTTTCAGAGATGAATATTTTTTCAACAGATGAACATAATCGAAAACTTGATATTTTATTATCTTTAGTTAACCAAGAGTGTGGGATATTTTTCAACAGATGAACATTTTCTTAAAGATGAATATTTTCAGCAAAGATGAACATGATAAAGCAAATGTTTATTATCTTTAGTTAACCAAGAGTGTAGGATATTTTTTCAACAGATGAACATTTTTCAACAGATGAGCATTTTTAACAGAATGAATATTTTCAACAGATGAACATAATCGAAAAGCAAATGTTTATTATCTTTAGTTAACCAAGAGTGTGGGATATTTTTCAACAGATGAATATTTTCAACAGATGAACATAATCGAAAATAGTATTTTATTATCAAGTTAACCAAGAGAGTATGAGATATTTTTCAACAGATGAGCCATTTTTCAACAGATGAATATTTTTCAACAGATGAACATAATCGAAAAGCAAATGTTTATTATCACACAGATGTGAGTGTGGGATATTTTTCAGCAGATGAATATTTTTTCAACAGATGAATATTTTTCAACAGATAGACATAATCGAAAAGCAAATGTTTATTATCTTTAGTTAACCAAAGTGTGGGATATTTTTTAACAGATGAATATTTTTTCAACAGATGAATATTTTCAACAGCTGAACATAATCGAAAAGCAAATGTTTATTATCTTTGATGCTTCAAGAGTGTGGGATATTTTCAACAGGTGAACATTTTTTCAACAGATGAATATTTTTTCAACAGATGAATATTTTTCAACAGATGAACATAATCGAAAAACAAATGTTATTCTCTGATTAACCAAGAGTAGGATATTTTTCAACAGATGAATATTTTTTCAACAGATGAATATTTTCAACAGATGAACATAATCGAAAAAGCAAATGTTTATTATCTTTGAATTAACCAAAGTGTGGGATATTTTTTCAACAGATGAACATTTATGGATGAATATTTTTTCAACAGATGAATATTGTAACAGATGAACATATTCAGAAAAGCAAATATTTGTATCTTAGTTAACCAAGGTATGGATGTTTTCAACAGATGAACATTTTTCAACAGATAGATATTTTTCAACAGATGTTTCAACAGGTTGAACATAATCGAAAAGCAAATGTTTATTATCTTTAGTTATGAAGTGGGATAAACTTTTCCAACAGATGAATATTTTTCCAACAGTGAACATAATGAAAAGCAAATGTTTATATCTTTAGTTAACCAAGAGAGTGTGGGATATTTTTCAACAGATTATAGACATTTTTCAACAGATGAATATTTTTCAACAGATGAATATTTTTCAACAGATGAACATAATCGAAAAGCAAATGTTTATTATCTTTGGTTAACCAAGAGTGTGGGATATTTTTCAACAGTGAACATTTTTCAACAGATGAATATTTTTTCAACAGATGAACATAATCGAAAAGCAAATGTTTATTATCTTTAGTTAACCAAGAGAGTGGGGGATATTTTTCAACAGATGAATATTTTTAACAGATGAACATAATCGAAAAGCAAATGTTTATTATCTTTTAGTTAACTTAAAAGGTGTGGGATATTTTTCAACAGATGAACATTTTTTCAACAGATGAATATTTTTTCAACAGATGAATATTTTTCAACAGATGGTGCAATCGAAAAGCAAATGTTTATTATCTTTAGTTAACCAAGAGTGTGGGATGTTTTCACAACAGATGAATATTTTCAACAGACATAATCGAAAAGCAAATATTTTATTATGCTTTAGTTAACCAAGAGTGTGGGATATTTTTCAACAGATGAATATTTTTCAACAGATGAGCACTGATAAGAAAGCAAATGTTTATTATCTTTAGTTAACCAAGAGTGTGGGATATTTTCAACAGATGAACATAATCGAAAGCAAATGTTTTATTATCTTTAGTTAACCAAGAGTGTGGGATATTTTTCAACAGATGAATATTTTCAACAGATGAATATTTTCAGATGAACATAATCGAAAAGCAAATGTTTATTGTCTTTAGTTAACTTGAAGTGTAGGATATTTTTCAACAGATGGTTATTTTTTTCAACAAGATGAATATTTTTCAACAGATGAATATTTTTCAACAGATGAACATAATGAAAAGCAAATATTTTGTATCTTTAGTTAACTGAGGTGTGGGATATTTTCAACAGATGAACATTTTTCAACAGATGAATATTTTTCAACAGATGAACATAATGAAAAGCAAATGTTTATTATCTTTAGTTAACCAAGAGTGTAGGTTATAATTTTTAAAGGAAAACATATTTTATTGGTTGCCATCATATATATAATAGCATTTACATCAGCAAGTACAGAGGTGATAGCCAGAACTGTTAATTCAGTTTGTTCAAATAAAACAGCTGAAGCTCTGTTTGAGCAAGTAGAGATGGATTGTCAGCTGACTTAGCAAATAGTTGTTTGCCATATAGTAACATTTTCTTCATATATACTTCATCATGGAGAATTATGCACCCCTTTTGACTGGCATTAAGAGTTTAAAGACAGATAAAAAAAATATTTTTCATTAAGCATAAAATATTTTTCATAAAGCTTTAAAATCTTGATATCATCCTATTTTATGTGCCTTATCCCTTCACTTTTCCCTATCCCTGGTTGCTATGAGCACGCCTTCTCCTGTTACACCATGCAATCCTCGTTCCGTCATCCACCTTGATTAGGTCCTTTCAAACATGTTATTCATTGCTCCCCTGTCTCTTTTTCTCTCTATCTGGCCTGTTAGTATCAGATTCTCCAAGCCCTCCTTCCTCATTGCATGTCCCAGGAACTTCAGCTGTCTTTTCCTGATGCTCAGTATTAATTTCCTTTTTGTTTCCATCATTTCCAAGACCTCATCATTGCTCACATGCTCAATCCATGATATTCGCAGTATCCTTCTGTAGAACCACATTTCAGTTGCTTCAAGTTTTTCCATCATCTTTGATGGTATTGTCCAGCATTCACTGCCATATTGAAGGACGGACAGCACGTAGCAATCCAGTACTGTCTTCCTAGTTTCTAGCGAAATTGTCCTTAATGTTGCTAATTATTGTAACTGAAAATTCTGTCTTAATTTATTATACAATGACTGTGATATTGCACAGTATACAAAAGCATGTATTACTATAGCAGAGCTGTATTTCATTTTAATCATTTTACAGCCATTGCTGAAAAAAGCTAACTCAAGATATCTATAGAAAAGGATAAGATATAGAATTTGATTATTGGATAATTTCTTCTAATGTTGACCAAGTATCAACTGTATTTATTTGGTTTTTTGACAGGCTGCTAACATAACACTTAACTTCATAATGAAAGGTTTCCAAACTTCAGATTTTTTATAAATTCTCAGCATATGTTCAATAACTTTTGATGACTGAACAGTTAAAATATTTCAGCCAAAAATGCTACAACTAGACACAGTTTTTTTTGTTGTTTCTGATTAGACTTTTTTAAAAATTTGTATAATTAATCTTATCTAATTAAAAGCATTCATTTCATCATTAGATTGATTTCAAGCTGTAAGGTTTTTTTGGATATCCCTTTGAACAACAGTGTGTGTTGGCATTTGAATCTTTGGAACACCTGGCCATATAGATGGTGGAGTTTTGCAATGCATTTTTCCATGAACTTCTATAGTATCAAAATTTGAAGGCCACCTGTTATGTGAGAATAAAGTGTTGATGCCAACATGTGTGGTCAAACCTTGATCACCATGCAACAAACATAACCATTGAATGAATTGTGCTACAGGGATCACGTGACCATAAATATTTAGTATATAAAACACTCAGACAGAAGTCTAAGTGTATTGTGTATCATTAAAGAGATTGTTTCTGAGTGAATTAGTCATGATAATTATTCCGTAATATTCAAAGTATTCTTTTAGTATGTTGACTTTACACAAAGATACCAAAATATTATATCTTACTAATAGCGAGTTGCTAAAAGTTCTCTTCAGAATAACGTTAAGAAAACTGTTGTAAAATCAGTGTAGTTGACAAATGACTGTATTATTTGTAACATTCACGTTGGCATTTGAAACTGATTTTCTCCATAGCCCTTTTCATTTTTGTCTTTTGAAAAATGATAAACTGATATTTTATACATCCCACACACGGTTTTGTCTTGCTGATTTCTGTAATTTGTTTTGCAAGCAACGACACAACACTTCCGGGGCATTGCTGGAAACTAGGTAATATCAGAAATGATAGATTAAGCTTCTTAAGAACAATTATTTATTTTACTGCTTTGATTTAGGTGTAACTTTTCAAGCCAAATTAATTATACAACTTCTATGTGCCATGTCCTTTCAGGTTGTAGATGATCATGGCCTTCCACCATCTCCCTATTTCTTTTTGCACTTAATACTCCTTCTCCTGTTATCCCACCCAATCCCTGTTGCACTATCCATCTGCTCAAGTTCATAAAGTATATCATGCTTTGCTTTCCCTTGTCTCTCTTCCCCTCTATTTGTCCTGTGAGCATCAGTTTCTCCAAGCACTCCTTCCTCATTACATCTCCCAAAAACTTCATTTGTTTTTTCCTCATGTTAAGTATCAGATTCCTTCTTGCATCTATCCTCTTCAAAACCTTGCCGTTGCTTACAAGTTCTGTCTATAGTATCCTCAGCATGTTTCTGTAGAATCACATTTTGGTTGCTTCAAGTCTTTCCTTCATCTTTGATGAGATTGTCCAGCATTTGCTGCCATATTGAAGAACAGACATCCCATAACAATCAAGTAATCTCTTCTTTGTTTCTAGTGAAATTTTTTTTGTCTCTAAATACTCTACTTTACTCAGCGTCTGGAATGCATCTTTGACCATGCCAATATGCCTTCGAATCTCTGTCACACTTTCTATTTTCTGTTCCCAGGTACTTAAATTTCTGTACATGTTTGATTTTACTATCACCAAATTGTAATTGGCATATTGGGTTCATATTTTTACTGATTACCGTGCATTCAGTTTTCTTGTAGTTTTATATGTAGTCCTTTGTTTGCACTTTCTTTAACAACTTCCTGTAGAAGGTCTTGTAGTTTTTTTCCTGTATCTGCATATCTCATGTTGTTCAGATTGCAGCCATCAATGATGCAGGACTTCTAAAGCACTTAGAATTGTTCCAAACTTTTACCTGCCCCCATACCAATAAGTTAAACAAAAGAAATTTTAGGGAGTTGCCTTAAACTTCAGAATCTATTTTCTAAATTGATATTTTTTTGTATATTGGTTTCGGGGTATATTGTTAATTTAAGTGTGCCTGAGCAGGCGTCTGCAATGGGGATTAGTTAGCCTCCCTATTAAACAGGCATCCTTGGAAAGAAGTGGCCAGCCATAAAAACATGCATACATATATATGTCTTGTTAACAAAAGTTTGCAAAACATTATATAATCTTTTAATTCATTATTGATTAAATGTTCGGCACTAGTCAACATAGGATCAGTTACTGCCTGGTTCTCTTCCAGTGTGCTGATCCTTCAGGCTAAACCTCCCTCTTGATTTAAATGTGGGGACTGGGTTTTTTGCAAGTGGAATACCAAGGGGAGAGGGCTTTGTCTATTTTTGAGACAATGCCTTGTAGTGAGGCAGTCTACTGCAGTACACTTTAATCTCGGCCTTTTTGTGTCAAAAATTACTTCCATACTCAACTTGAATAAGTAAATACTTTAAAAGAACCTAGAAAAATGACTGAGCAGCTATGGTTAATATTTTGTTCATCACATTTTTAGAATATTGAATTAACACTCTCAGCAGACCTCAAGTGGAATGACTATATCGAATCCATAGCTAAATCCGCTGCTAAGAAGGTCGGTTCACTGTGCAGGGCCAGAAAGGTTTTCTTGTCTGAATCCATCCTGCACATATATAAATCTACCATCCACCTGTGTATTGAATACTGCTGCCACATCTGGTTGGGTGTCTTTGCTATTCACCTCGGGGTTCTTGACAAAATCCAGCGGAGAATCTGTAATGTGACTGATACTGATATGTCGGCTCGGCTGCAGTCGCTATCTCACCAGCAGGACATGGCTTTTCTGTGACTCTTCTACAAATACTTTCATGGCTTCTGCTTCAATTAACTTAGCTCACTGGTTCCCCCTAAGTATGAATTTACATGCACTACTAGATTAGCAACTAGGTCCCACCCTTTTACAGTGAAACTGATAAAATGTAATTGCATTTTCTACTCTAACAGCTTCTTTTCTCACACTTCCCGCCTGTGGAATTCCCTTTCAATTACTTGCTTCCCCGACAGCTATGATCTCCAGGAATTTAAATGTGAGATAGTGAGTGCAGCCGAGCTGCCAAGTCGGGGTCGATCACATTACAGATTCTCCGTTGGATTTTATCAAGAACCCCGAGGTGAATAGCAGGGGCACCCGACCAGATGTGGCAGCAGTATTCAATACATGAGTGGATGGTAGATTTATATATGTGCAGGATGGACTCAGACGGGAAAAAAACTTCCTGGCTTTGCAAAGTGAACCAATCTTCTTAGTATCAAATTTAGCAGTGGATTCGGCGTAGTCATTCCACTTGAGGTCCACTGAAAGTGTGAGACCAAGGAGGCATAGTGTTTTACTCTCAGGGAGGCTAGCCTGTTCCATGCTCATGGGGGTAGGAGTGATTAAATATATTAAGTTTTATTATATGATGTTAAATTTACATAAAAAACATTCTTAATTGAATTTTTCATTAATTTTGTAATAAGAATATGACATTTGGTTCTATTTTATACTTCAATAGAAAATTTTAAAAATTAAAGATAAACTTAACATTATTTTACCTTAAAGAAAAACAACTAATGAAAAAAAAATTCTGTGAATTCATCTGTTCTTTATAAATAATAACAACATAAGAGAAAAATATTAAAGTAACTTTGTGAAATAATAATGATAATTTATTTTTAACAAATTTTGTAGTATGAGAACTGAGAAAAAAGTTCTTGAAAAGATGTATGTCTATGAAAACATAAACATTAACTTGTAATATTTATTAATGTCACTTTTTTCACATCCTGAGTATGATAATAAACTACATTCAGGTCTTTGGTTTGATGATAAACTGCATCTGGCAGCAAGGCCTCTGATTGGGAGGTTTTGAGGAGCATGGAGCCACCTCTTTATTGCTGTTGTTCCCAGGTCCACCCTGACCTGTGTTTGTAGCACCTGTTAGTGCCCCAGTTATGGGCAGAGAGTTTTGGCCCCCAACGGGGGTCAAAACACTATGAAAGTATAAAAATAGACATTTATAGTAAACATTTCAGCAGTGTTTTTTGTAGAGAAGAAAATAGAAAAAAAATTCAATGAATTTGGCACAGCATTTAAAATTTCTGCAATACAATAAACTCCTGAATGATCCAACTTAACAGAATGTATGGTTGTCAGAAAAAGAAACAGCCCAACATGCAAATTACAAATTGAAAATACTAAAATTAGACAAGGGTAAAAAACAAAGGATGGAAAGTGTAATACCAAAATCTGAAGTCACATTGGTATACCTTTTAGTATATTGGTAATATTGCTCTCTCTCCATATATATATATATATATATATATATATAGAGAGAGAGAGAGAGAATTATATATGTATGGAGAGAGAATTATATATATATATATATCAGAAAAATTAAGGCAGACACGTTATTTCATGGTAAATTGGAAGTATAGGCCTATTTCAGGTGCACCATCATTAGCTTCCATCTTTATTGTACAAAGGATTTCTTTGTACAATAAAGACAGAAGCTGATGATGGTTCACTTGAAATAGGCCTATACTTCTGGTTTACCATGAAATAATGTGTCTGCCTTAATTTTTCTTATATTTGCTTTATATGTATTTGTATACATATATATTTAGAGCTCTCTTAAAGAGTTATCCTATCACTGTAAGTACAGGATACTCCTTTGGTTTCTTCCATATCTACACCACATGCTGATATATATATATATATTTTCAACATAGATTTAGCTTAACAAAGATGATTTGATGAAGTTGAAATTACACTCAGGCCTTACACGAAATTGGGTGGTCTGGAAAAGAGCCATCAAGAAAACTCCGTCCAACCCATGCTAGCATGGAAATGAGCATTAAATGATGATGATGATGATTTCACCCCAAGCAAGGCAGGATTGCTACTAGTATGCAGGGAATTACAGTGAAAGAAAAGACTGGTACAGAGTGTGTTGAAAGGATAAAAGATAGATGGACTTAAAGAAGATAAAAGGTGGTAGTTGATGTTGCATTTAATTTTTTGGAAATTGTAGCTATCAGGGAAGCAAGAAAAAGAAAGGGAGTTCTACAGGCAGGAAGTGCAAGAAAAGAAACTGTTGGAATAGAAGTGGTGGTTATGTTTAACTCTTTCAATGGTAAAAGAGTGGGACCTAGATACCAGTCTAGTAGTATGCCTAAATTCATGTAGCCCAAATGCAGATGACAATTCAACTCCACCAGCTTTTTTTCTCACATTTCCTGCCTGTGGTGCTCGCTTTCATATTCTTGCTTTCCTGACGGCTACAACCTTCAGGAATTTAAATGCAATGTCAATACCCATCACTTAACCACTTGACACTAGTTCTTTTTACATCATCCTGCATATCTTTTCCTTTCTCTCTACCTTTGCAACTGTCATCACACCTTCATTCCTATCCTTCTCTTGCTCCTTTCTAACTGGTTTGTCTTTCTCTTTACTCTCCTCCTATCTAATCTTTTTACTCTTTCTCTCTACTCTTACTTCTCTCTACCTTTGCAACACCTGCATTCCCATCCTTCTCTTGCTCCTTTCTAACTGGTTCGTCTTTCTCTTTACTCTCCTCCTATCTAATCTTTTTACTCTTTCTCTCTACTCTTACTTCTCTCTACCTTTGCAACACCTGCATTCCCATCCTTCTCTTGCTCCTTTCTAACTGGTTCGTCTTTCTCTTTAATCTCCTCCTATCTAATCTTTTTACTCTTTCTCTCTACTCTTACTTCTCTCTACCTTTGCAACACCTGCATTCCCATCCTTCTCTTGCTCCTTTCTAACTGGTTCGTCTTTCTCTTTACTCTCCTCCTATCTAATCTTTTTACTCTTTCTCTCTACCCTTACTTCTCTCTACCTTTGCAACACCTGCATTCCCATCCTTCTCTTGCTCCTTTCTAACTGGTTCGTCTTTCTCTTTACTCTCCTCCTATCTAATCTTTTTACTCTTTCTCTCTACCCTTACTTCTCTCTACCTTTGCAACACCTGCATTCCCATCCTTCTCTTGCTCCTTTCTAACTGGTTCGTCTTTCTCTTTACTCTCCTCCTATCTAATCTTTTTACTCTTTCTCTCTACCCTTACTTCTCTCTACCTTTGCAACACCTGCATTCCCATCCTTCTCTTGCTCCTTTCTAACTGATTCGTCTTTCTCTTTACTCTCCTCCTATCTAATCTTTTTACTCTTTCTCTCTACTCTTACTTCTCTCTACCTTTGCAACACCTGCATTCCCATCCTTCTCTTGCTCCTTTCTAACTGGTTCGTCTTTCTCTTTACTCTCCTCCTATCTAATCTTTTTACTCTTTCTCTCTACCCTTACTTCTCTCTACCTTTGCAACACCTGCATTCCCATCCTTCTCTTGCTCCTTTCTAACTGATTCGTCTTTCTCTTTACTCTCCTCCTATCTAATCTTTTTACTCTTTCTCTCTACTCTTACTTCTCTCTACCTTTGCAACACCTGCATTCCCATCCTTCTCTTGCTCCTTTCTAACTGGTTCGTCTTTCTCTTTACTCTCCTCCTATCTAATCTTTTTACTCTTTCTCTCTACCCTTACTTCTCTCTACCTTTGCAACACCTGCATTCCCATCCTTCTCTTGCTCCTTTCTAACTGGTTCGTCTTTCTCTTTACTCTCCTCCTATCTAATCTTTTTACTCTTTCTCTCTACTCTTACTTCTCTCTACCTTTGCAACACCTGCATTCCCATCCTTCTCTTGCTCCTTTCTAACTGGTTCGTCTTTCTCTTTACTCTCCTCCTATCTAATCTTTTTACTCTTTAGCAGTGGCTTTACCGCCTTGCTTGGGGTGAAATGATAAAAAAAAAGAAAAAAGTCAGGGCACCAGGAAAAAAGCTTTTCAGGGCAGTTTCCATCAAAATATTTGTAGAAAAGACAGAGAGAAGCCACATCATGTCTGTAAGAAAGTGACTGAAGTTGAGATCCTGAACATGTTACAGATGAGGAAGTGACATGAAACAACAAAAATGTAATTCTACAGAATGATGGCAAGAGTATCATGGACTGAACATGTGAGAAATGACAAAGTTTTAGTGAAAATGGAAATAAAAAGATAAATACTGTTATATACGTACCAATGAACATTAATGGGTGTGTCTCAATTCTCATAAATACATTGGTCACTATTGTGAGGGGGGTTATATTGCTGTCTGTTTACCACTAGCAGTGGTTATCTACTTCACCTAGCTGGCGAGTATTGTAATTTGTTGTTGTTATAAAGATTACTATTTCATTTTCCAACATCTGTTTTGGTTATTTCTTATTCAATAACTTTTTTAGGTTGCAATAATTTCAAGCTGCCAATAAAGGTTGTGATAGTTGTTTGGAGCAATTATTATGATATAAGTGATTTAATTTTGCAGTATCTATCGGAGATTGACTTGAAGTTGTGGAAATTGCCCAAGCTATATGGTTCGGATTACCGACATTAAAAAAACTCTGTGCCACCTTTTTTTCTCAAGTGGTAAGGCAGCTAGATACTCATATTGTTGTCTAGCAGTCCATCACTAGCAGTGGTTATATACTACACGTAAGCTGGCGAGTATTGTGTTTTGTTGATGTTATGAAGATTACTATTTCACTTCCCAACATCTGTTTTGGTTATTTCTTATTCAATAGCTTTTTAGGTTGCAATAATTTCAAGCTGCCAATAAAGGTTGTGATAGTTGTTTGGAGCAATTATAAGGATATAAGTAACTTAAGTTTGCAGTATCTATTGGAGATTGATTTGAAGTTGTGGAATTTTTACTTGAGCTATATGGTTCAGATTACCAACATTAAAAAAGCCCTATGCCATATTTTTTCTTTAGTTGGGAGGCAGCTATATAATCATATTGTTGTCTAGCAGTCCATTGCTAGAAGCGGTTATATTCTACACGTAAGTTGGCGAGTATTATGTTTTGTTGATGTTATGAAGATTACTATTTCATTTCCCAACATCTGTTTTGGTTATTTCTCATCCACAAACCTTTTTAGCTTTATACACATAACTAGCATCAGAAAGATAGAATTAAAATTTCTTAGGCATAAGGAAAGATAGTTTAGAAAATTTGATACTTACAGGATATATAAAAAGCTAGATGGATAATATGAAATCAGAACATAACTTACCTAATGAATTTGTGTAAATGTTTGGCAGAACAGAGATTAGAAGATATAATCAAAATGGCAAGCTATACTGTGAGCTGTAAAGATCATGAAATTGTAGAAAGTCATGATCACCCAAATCCTGACAGATCACAGCCCATAGAAGACTTGAAACCTCACCAGTTTCTGACTGTTTTCTTGCTACTTTATGAAGAAATTCCATAAGACAAAGACGTTCAAATAATACATTTACTAGTAAAGAAGCAAATGGAAGCATTCCTTCAATCACAAACCTTTCAATTTTACTTAAAAAAACGATGTGAAAGAGGATATCATAAAACTCAGTCAATTTTAAAACTAGCATATTTTCAAAAATTATTTCAGTTCTTTTGATTGATGATATAATTCTGTTCTGCAAGAAATAAAAAAGAAACAATCATTTGAACTGGTGAGTTCTTCAATATCAAACGGTTTGAAGTTCCTGCAAAAACTGAAGAACCAAAGAAACCAAAGAAACAAAGTAAAAACCAAAGAAACAAAGTAAAAACAGAATCCAAATATTCAGTATGAAGTTAGAATGCTTTAACAAATAATTCCAGAGATATTAAATAACAAAAGAAAGGTGATTGAAAAAGCAAATATGCAGCCAATTTTATGCATGGCAAAGAATAAAGAAGCAATATATAATTCTGGTGTTAAAAAGTGGCAGACATGTTGGTTCTGGTTGACTGGGTAAATGAAACCTATTTAAATCAGTCAGTTAATTGCTATATGTGTTGTGGTGCAGTGGATATCAGCTCAGAATGAGAAATCGGGGAGCCGTGTTCAAATTTCTTGCATTCACTTATGCACAAATACCCTTGGGAAAGGTATTAATCCATCTCTTCCCCCAGTTATGGGTTAAATAACAGGACAGATTGAGTTCTATAGCCTTGGTTGGCAACCAGTCTACCGCAGAAAGCAATGGCAACCTACTGCGGGATAATCTTCTGCCCAGTCAGTCATGTCTCTTTCGAGACATAATCGCCCAAGCATGTATAACGTATAGAACTTAACTGACTGACTATGGTATCTACACTCTATAAATTTAAATGCGATACTAGATTGGTGGCAAGATCTTATCAGTTTACAGTTGAAACAGCTAAATGAAACTTTCAGCTCTATGCTAAGAGTTTCTTTTCTCACAATTTTTACTTATGGAACTCTCTTCTGGGTTCTTGCTTCCTGAGTCAACTTTGATCTTCAAAAATTTAAATGCAATCTTAACAACAAATTTA
The DNA here is from genome assembly GCA_037127315.1 of Ascarosepion bandense. Taxonomy (NCBI): domain Eukaryota; kingdom Metazoa; phylum Mollusca; class Cephalopoda; order Sepiida; family Sepiidae; genus Ascarosepion; species Ascarosepion bandense. The sequence goes on from JBBBDQ010001162.1 coordinate 1,511,128, forward strand.
GAAAATACATGTCCTACTAAAATTGCTGATATTTTAGAAAGGTAAAAAAGCTTCTATGACAACATTTTTCTGAACTGCAGGAGGGTTATTATAATTGTTGTATATCTACCTATATACAGGAATGGGATGTTCCTATCCTCTTAAATATGTGGATACTATTGGAGTAAAGAGAAGAATAGAGTGATAACACTGACTAGCAGTTCACTAGCAGTGTATCTACTTCATGCAGTATGTAAGTCCTGTACTTACTAATATGCTACTTACCTGGCACATTTTCTGTCAGGTAGGGACCAAAAATCATCCCTCAGTTGCAATCTTTGTCCTCGAGAACAGAGTGCGGCTCAGTTGTAGCTCCATCCACGAGAGCAGAAGTGCATCTGAGAAAAATTATACTGTGTAGATGCCTGGTCCTGATGAACAGTGTCCTGCGGCTGCACCACCCCATTGCAGCAGATGGGTTGACCAGGTGCTCATCACCAGGACCAGCTCAACCAGCGATTGTGGGAACTGGGGAATTTTTGTTCTTCCGCCTGTCTGTACGCAGTCGGGCTCCCCACGTTAAAAAGACCTGGGGAATTTTTGTTCCTTCGCCTGTCTGTACACAGTCAAGCTTCCCACATTAAAAAAGACCTTGTGTCACATCTCACTCCAGTGGGGGAGTAGGGTAAATATCTACTTATTGATATGCTATTATTACCAACCTCTGTTTTGGTGATTACTCACGCAGTAACCTTTTAGGCTTAAAACAATAATACTATCTCAATCTAATAAAATCTGTCAGTATCACTCTATCACCATCTGTTAATATATGTTAACCCTTTATCATGAGACCTTCCTCATATTGGCTCTCAATGTTCAACCCACCATAACCTGCACCGTGTATACTCTGTCGTAATATATGATGATATCACAAATAACGTAGGAAGTCATGCAAACAGTAAGACTTTTAGAGCTAATATGCATGAGGGAGGGTTTGAGTGTATTGAAGGTTAAATGGTTGATATAATTTTATTTTCTCTTTTATCATGATCAGTCTTCCTCTTTTCTTTTCTTTTATATCATCATCATCATCATTCTTCACTTTAATTATCATAATTCTGATTCATTTTCTTTTTCTCCTTCTCTCTAATTGTTCTTCTTCTCTCATCATAATTAACAACAACAACAACAGCAACATTTTATCATCACTACCAACAATATTCTTCCATCATCACCATCAGCCTTTACCATGATCATAAACAATAATATTCTTCTTCTTCTATCATCATCATTCATCATTATCATCACCATTCTCCACTGCCTCAAAATTCTTCTATCATAAATGACATCATCATCATTCTTCATTTTAATCATCATCATCATCATTCTTCACTTAAATTGTCATAATTCTGATTCATCTTCTTTTTCTCCTTCTCCGTAATCATTCTTCTTCTCTCATCATCATTAACAACTACAGCAACATTTTATCATCACTGCCAACAATATTCTCCCATCATCACCATCAGCCTTTACCATGATCATCAACAATAATATTCTTCTTCTATCATCATCATCATCATTCATTTATCATTATCATCACCATTCTCCACCGCCTCAAAATTCTTCTTTCATAAGTGACATCATCATCATTCTTCACTTTAATCATCATCATCATCATCCATCTTCATTTCGTTTTCCAACATCATTCTTCTTTTTTCTCTCTAATCATTATTCTTCTATCATCATCATCAACAACAACATTCTTCCATCATCACCATCAACATTTACCATGATCATCATCAATTATATTCTCCATATATCATCATCAATGTTCATTTATCAGTATCATCATCATCATTCTCGCCTCAAAATTCTTCCATCATCAGTGATATCATCATCATCATCATCCTTGTGTTGTCATCACCATCATCATAACCTGTTTTTTTATTGCATATCGTCATCATTTTCTATTCATCATCATTCTTCTGCTATATGACAACATCATTGCTAACAACACAGGAAGTCACACAAGCTGAGAGACTTTCAGATCTGATATTTATGGGACACATTATACTGACAGATATATCATATATTCTATTCAATAGAGCTGTGACAGACTGTGATACAATTATATAAATATTAAAATGCAAACACATAATTATGGCGAGTTGTATTCACAATGTGATAAATTAATACGGACAAATATTAAAAAATTTCAAATAGAATTATATTAAACCTTTAGCATTTAACATAAACTGAAAGCAAGGATTATGGAATCATTCACCAATTTAAACAAGGAGATTATCCAGAAAACTTGCATTAGATTCCAAAGTTGTCTGGAGACTGTGGTTGAAGCCAATGGCAATTTCATTGAATAAATTTATTGTTGTAACCTAGAAGGTTATTGCATGAATAATAACCCAAATGGAGGTAAAAAAAAAATGAATAGTAATATTTGTAATATCATTAAATACATGACTTGCAAGCTGTGTGAAGTAAATAATCACTGCTAGTAGAGAACTGCTAGACAGTAAAAAAAACATAACTCTCTCAATAGAGTTCAGCGTATTATATAAGGATTGGGACATACACATTATTCTCCATAGGTACGTACATAACATTTACTTTTCAGTATTTCAAAATATTTTTGTGTAATTTTGGTAAATATGTCTGCTGTCAGTGTTATTTTCATTTTTGCATAATTTAGATGACAATTTATCCATCATACCTTGTATATATCTTTATCAATCTATCATAATTTCTTAATATCAGTATAATTATATGTTAATCTGTTAATGTATATATATATATATATATATATATATATATATATATTAAAAAAGGATTAATTCAAAGATGTTGAATGGCCATTTCGATATGAAGATCCCCACGGGGGACGACACATCACCTCAGCAACAGAAAAAACCTTTCAGAAACTGGAGAAAAATTAGTCTACTTTTCCTTTTTAAATAGATTGCAAAGAAATTAAAAAATAAATAATAAAATAAAATAAAATAAAATAAGAATAAAAATAAAGGGAAAGAAAAAGAAAAAGAAAATGAAAAAGAAAAAGAAAAAGATATATATATATATGAGTTGAATATATGGACCAAAATCTGACAAGATAAATAGAATAAGTAAAGAACAGGTAAAAAAAATTGTCTTACTTTAATGTTTGACTTTTACAAGCTTCTTCAGAGATTTTTTTAAAGATGAATGATTTTAAAAAAATAAAAGAAAAAACACAGAGACAGTACCTCAATCAACATACTGCCTCTGTGAATTTTTAAAAAGATATTTAGAAAAGTTTTTTTAAAGCATTTATCCTTAAAGATTCTTTGAAGTAGCTTGCTGAAGTGAAACATGTTAGATTAGAGACACTTTTTTCCTACCTGTTCTTTACTTATTCTATTCACACACACACACACACATATATATATATATATATATATATATATATATATATATTATAAGAAAGTGAAAGAACATGTAGATTAAAATCTGCTGTTCAAGCATTTGCTTTTATAATGAGTCCTATGGTCCCACTATGTATCTTATCCAGACAAAATTAAAAAGTGACATGTCTAGACACCAGGCCATCCTGCTTCCTTTCATGACCCAAATATTAAATCTCCATGGTTACATAATAATCATTTTTGATTGAACAATATTGACACACCTAAAGCATTTTCTCCAACTACCACTTCCTAAGTTTCTAAATAACCATGAATTTATCTTATATTTTTAAAATAAATCATTTTCACCATTTATTTTAACATATCACCTGAAGAAGAACAGTATTGTTCTGAAACATGAACATTTTTGTGTAGTGATATAATGCTTTTATAATCCATTGCAATAACAAAATTACAATATATATATCTAAAAGGGTATTACTGTCTGTTAATATCTATCAATATTCTTCTATCTGAACCTTTTCATATCCACCAATGCTGTTTTTTCTCACTCTACTAATATTATATTTATGTCAATCAGTGAAGTACCGTATGTGATACATGCTTTGGGTGATCATGTCTTGAAAGAGACATGACTGAATGGGCAGAAGATTATCCCGCAGTAGGTTGCCATTGCTTTCTGCGATAGACTGGTTGCCAGCCAAGGCTACAGAACCCAATCTGTTTTATTATTTAACCTATAACTGGAGGGAAGTAATGCATTAATACCTTTCCTAAGGGTATTTGTACGTAAGTGAATAAAAGGACAATTTTTTTTTTTAATTGTATCACCCTGAGCAAGGCGGTAACGCCACTGATGTGCAGGGGGCTACATAATAGTGAAAAGATTGGAAAAGAGAAAGTCGGAAACCACATCCTAAACAGGGAACAAGGGATGAGCCTCTTCACCTGTTCAATAGATGTGGGGGGAGTGTGAACCGAGCGATAGATCTATGTACTCCAATTGAAAAAAAAGTGAGAAGATTGGAAAAGAGAAAGCCGGAAAACACATCAGTCTCTTAATAACTATGTAATTGTGTTTCTATTTTATCTTCATATGTTCATATCAATATAACTCTGTCAGTTAATATCTATCAATATAATTCTAACTCAATCTGTTAATATCTATCAATAGATTGATATCTATTTCAATTCATTCATCTTTGTCATCATCTGTTTATCTTACCCTGTTCCAATGGATCTTTCTTTACTCATATCTACATTAGTCATTTCATATTGATTCCAGTCTGTTTATCTCTGTCTTAGCCTGTTTATGTATATCTCAGTCTGTTTATATCCACCTATCTAAATCTGTTTATATATCTGTCTGTTCATATTTATCTCACTATATTCATAAACTTTCACTCTGCTCATTATCTATCTTATTCTGTTAATCTCTCTCTCCATCTCTTTATATATATATATATATATATATATATATATATATATAAATTATATTTTAGAACATGTACATAATTTTTTTATATACATTTATTTTTATTAATTTTTGATTTTTCATATATATTTATATATATATATATATATATATATATATATATATAAAATTATGTACATGTTCAAAAATATAATTTATAATAAATATTTACAGCTCTATATATTATATATCGAGCACTGTTTTAAATTAATGTTTCGGACGTTGTAAAAATTCTTTCTTCATTCTGTATTCACTCAGATAAATATATATATATATATATATATATATATAAACAGAATTGTCTTTGGATGACTATATATATATATATATATATATATATATATATAAATAAATCCATATCTAAGTCTGTTTATTCTATCTATTCTATATTTGTTTATATCTATCTAATCTGTCTCTCTCAGTTTGTTTTTATATATATATATATATATATATATATCAATGTATACCTTTCTCATTCTGTTGTGTATATATATATATATATATATATATATATATATATATCTCAGCTTGTTTATATTTAACTCAGTCTGCTTTTTATTTATATCAGTCTGTTTCATATATATATCTATATCTCTCTATATATATAGACTGAGGTAAATATAAACAAACTGATATATATATATATATATATATATATACGAGTGAATACAGAACGAAGAAAGAATTCTTACAACATCCAAAACATTAATTTAAAACAGTGCTCGATATATAATATATAGAGCTGTGAATATTAATTATAAATTATATTTTAGAACATGTACATAATTTTTCTATATATATCCATGACAAAGATAGGTTTGTTTTGACATTGAGACTTATAGAAAATTATGTACTTGTTCTAAAATATAATTTATAATATATATATATATATATATATATATATATAATTAAATTTGTTTTTATTTAAAATTAAGATAGTTTACATTGCAATGCAGAAATTTCTATGTTTTTAGATTTTTACCTCATCATCAGGAAATATTAGATCATAGTTAAATTGCCTGATGATGAGGTAAAAATATTAAAACATAGAAATTCCATGTCGCATTGTAAACTACATTAATTTTAAATAAAAAAACAAATTTATTTATATTATGCTCTACAATATTTGTTGTATTGAGCACTTTTATAAAAAAAAAAGTAAATGCCGGGGAACTTAGAATTGCAAAAGTGTTGTTTTTTTTCACCTGGATTTATAAGAAAAAGTGCAAGAAGCTGTGAACGTTTCCTTTAAAGTATAGATTTATTGTTGCTATTATTTTAATTATTACTTGTTTTTTATATGATATATAAAGTGCTCTTAATGGTATTTGTGTTGCTACATGTGTTTTGAGTCTAAAGCTGATTTTTTTCAGGCAAATAAAGATGTGACTTCACATGTCGCGATCTGTTGGAAACAACCCCAATTCCTGTTTTTAATAGATATATTTCTATATATATATATATATGTCTGTTTATATGTATACATGTATATATATATATATATATATATATATATATATATATATAGCTCTGTTTATATATATCACAATCAGTTTATATCTCACTCTATTTATATCCATATATCTGTCTGTTCATATCTATCTCAATTTTTCTGTATCTATTTCTCTCTCTGTATATCAACAGTCTGTTTATGTCTTTCTCTCTCTCTCTCTCTCTCTCTATATATATATATATATATATATATATATACACTAGCAGTATAGCCCGGTGTTGCTCGGGTGTAATGAAAGCTTTAAAACTAATCCATGATCCTGGAGCTCAGCCTAAAGAATATTTGTGTGAAGTTTGGTGAGAATCAGATAAAAATTGTGGATTTGTATAAAGGACATACAGACTGATAAACAGATACACACACAAACATCTTGCCTTTTATATATATATATAATCGATTTTCTGCACTATTACAAGAACTGCAGCCTTGAAACTTCTGAATATCGTTTCTTATGTCTTTGTTTATGAGTGTATCAAATTTGATTAAAATTGGACCACTCCTTCTATAACCCGATTTTTTCAATTATCCATTTTTGATATTTATCGGAGGTACTTTGATACAAAACCTAGCCAAGAACACTCTCAGATGCTTATAGTACAAATGTGTAAATTTTCAAGAGAATCGGTTCAGCCGTTTCGGTGTCTATAGGTAACGAACACACACACACACAGACAAAGTTCCATTTATAAATAAGTTTAGATTTAGATATATATATATATATATATATATATATACATACATACAAAAGCATGTTCATATGTCTCTATCTATATATCTATGTCTGTTCATATCTATCTCACCCAGTTTGTCTTTCTCTCTCTACATACAATTCTCTTACTGTCTGTTTATGTCTCTTCATAAATTTGTCTTTTATTTGTATTTCCATTTGATGCTTATCTGCCATGCAGATATGACAAGTGTTCAGTTTTGCAAAGTGTGGCAACTTGATTTGATTCTTTGTATCGGAGTTAAATAAGCAATGATAAATGTTTATATTTAGCAATCAAAGGAAACAGAGAAACGCTCCAAGTGGTAAAAGAAAAAAAAAAGATGAAACAAACACTAAAATATCAGCAAAAATGGTGCCAAAATGAAAACCAAACAGAATTCTGGTTTTGTCTCTGAGGGTTCATAGCAACCTCATCATACTTGTTTGAAATAAATGTTGTCAGAGGAAATGAAAAATATTTTATTATTTATTCTTGGAATTGGTTCTTTTCTGACCGGCAGATTCACAAACCAATTTTTGAAACTAAACAGAAAAAAAGACAAAATCGAAAAAAGAGAAAGCAACAAATACTTTGTCGTGTTAAGTTTCTGCATTAATAGATATTTTTTTCGCTTCCTTTCAAATTATAAAGTAGGACTGATTTGCCTTTTCGCAATAATATTTGATCAGTCTTTCTTCCATTGATGATAAATTGGCTTTGTTATCTGCAATATATTGATTAGTTTTAAAGATCCTCTCACTTTAAATGCAACAATCTTATATATGTCATGCCCTATATAAAATTTACCATGTATCAGATTCTCCTATCATTTGAAAAGGAGTGGTGATATATATATATATATATATATATATATATATATAAAAATTATATTTTAGAACATGTACATAATTTTTTTATATACATTTATTTTTATTAATTTTTGATTTTTCATATATATTTATATATATATATATATATATAAAAAATTATGTACATGTTCAAAAATATAATTTATAATAAATATTTACAGGTGATGACATTCATTATTTTATCAGCGTTGATTCAGAATTATTTTTAGACTTTGGATATATCTATTAATATCTTTATATATATTATTACTTATCTCCCAATATAATTGTACTTCTTTCTTGTCATAGTAATTCAATCCATCATCATCATTCTTTTGTCATCAAAAGTCAATTCTGTCAATCAGATATAACCACAAATTCTACTCTACAGCTTCTTTGTTCACACTTCCTGCCTGTGGAATTTTTTTTCGTATACTTGATTTCCTAAAAGCTATAGTCTCCAAGAATTTAAATGCAAGGTTGATTGCCATCTCTTTCTCTTTTTCACTTGCATTCTTTACTGGACAACCATTGTATTATGTTCTTTTTTCTTTTCACTTTACTCTCAAAAAGCCCGCTTCCCACCTGTTTTCTCATTTTTTTTTTTACTCATTCTCTGACTCCCTGTAATTTGTTCCTCTTTCTCATCACTGACCTCTTATGTAACCCCCCTACACATCGGTGGCAGTTTTGCCTTGCTTGGGGTGAAATAATTATAAACAAAGAAATCTCCTCTCATCTTCATCATTCTTCTTCATTTATCATCATCATCTCTATCATTTATTTCCACCACTTATCATCATTTTTCTTTTTCTATTTTACCATCATCATCATCATTATCATCATTCTTCTCCATTCATCATCATTTTCCTTCTCTTACATCATCATCCTTCACTACTCATCTTTTTCTGTTTTTTTTACCATCATGACCTTTCTGCAACTCATTATCAGCGTCGTCATTTTCCTTCTCTCTAATCATCATCACTCATCATTTTCCCCTTTTTCTAACCATCATCATTTCTCTTCCATTTCATCATTCTTCTCCACACATCATCATTATCTTCTTTTTACTCATCATTATTTTCCTTCTTTTTTCATCGTCAGTATTTCCCTTTTTCTATCCTTCCATCATCATCTTCTCTGATAATAATCGTTGTTTTCCTCCACTTAAAACTTTCTTTATCGTACCATCAACATCTCTCATTATTTTTCTCCACTTATCATCATCATAATTTTCCATCTCTGACTATCATTATATCTCTTCATCATCATATTCTGCCTCACTGAGCATCATCTCTCATCATCATTTTTCTCCACTCATCATCATCTCCATCATCCATCTGCACCACTTATCATCATTTTTCTTTTTCTACCTTACAATTATCATCATCATCTCTCATCATTCTCATCATTCGTCTCCACTCATCATCATTTTCCTTCTCTTACCAACATCATCTTTTATCATCATCATTCTTCACTACAAATCATCTTTTTCTATCGGGTCCTGGGTATGACTGTAAACTGCATCTGGCAGCAAGATCTCTGATTGTGAGGTTGTGATGAGCATGAAACCATTTCTTAATTGCTGTTGTTCCCAGGTCCACCCTGACCTGGAGTGGTAGCACCTGTTAGGGTCCCAGCTATGGGTAAATAGTTGACCCCCAAATTGGGGTTAAAATGCTATAAAAGTATTCAACAAAACTTTGTTGAATGAAAAACGTTACCAACAACAAAAAAAAATATAAACAAACAGAAATAATAAAACAAATAAACTAAATAAAACAAATCAAAACGGTTTTCAGCATTAAATGACCTAATGAAGGTTGATATGCTGGTTAAATAATCCAACCAACCAACCTTTTTCTATCTCTCTTACAACCATGACCTTCTTACAACCATGACCTTCTTACAACCATGACCTTCTTACAACCATGACCTTCTTACAACCATGACCTTCTTACAACCATGACCTTCTTACAACCATGACCTTCTTGCCACTCGTCATAAACACAATCTTTATCATCTCTCTTATCATTATCTCTGCTCATCATTTTCCTTCTCTCTTGCCATCATTATTTTTCTTCTTCTGTCTCATCATTCTTTTCTACTCATCATCATATTCCTTTTCTGTTGCCATTCTCATCTTCTTTCTGTTCATCATCATCATCATTTCTAGGCTTACAGCCTATTACATTGAATACACCGGTTCTCGCTCGATCACCAAAGTTAAGCAACGTTGAGCCTGGTCAGTACTTAGATAGGTGACCGCTTGGGAATACCAGGTGCTGTAAACGTATAGTGATGGATGTGCGTTGTAGTGCAGTGGATATCGGCTCGGAAAGAGAAATCGGTGAGCCGAGTTCAAATTCCAGTTGAATACCCTGCATTCACTTAAGCACTGGTACCCTTGGGAAAGGTATTAATCCATCCATTCCCTCCAGTTATGGGTTAAATAACAAGGGTAGGACTTGGGCACCCTGCTCTTAAAAAACAAATCCCAATGAATCATGAAAAGAAAAACGTTGTAAAAATAAAATAACCTTACCCGAAATCACTGGTTATGACCTTAAAATGATCCCATAAGTATTGATAGGTCATTAAACCTCAAAAACAAACAAACAATCATCATTTCCATTCACTCTTTCCATCATCATCTTCTCTGTTCTTTTATCCTACCATCATTCTTTTCTCTAATAATAATCATCATCATTCTTCTTATTCTATCATCATAATTTTCATCACAGACATCATCTCCCATCTAACCATCTTTTCCTCTACTCATCATCATCATCATTTTCAATCTCTTTTACTGTCATCCTCTCTCATCGTCTAAATTCTTCACTCATCATCATCATTTTCTTTTTTTTCTAATTTCATCATCATTTCTTTTCTCTTACGATCATCATTTCTCATTATCATCATTTTCCTTCTCTCTTATCATCATCTTTACTCTTCATCATTTTCCTTCTTCTATCTTACCATTATCATCTTTTTTCTCATCTTCATCCTCATCCTCATTCTCCTCCATTGATCATCATTTTTTTGTCTTACTATCATAATCATTCTTCTCTATTGATCAACATCATTTTTCTTCATCCCTTTTGCTAACATCATTTTTCTTCATCCTTTTGCCAACATCATTTTTCTTCATCCCTTTTGCCAACATCATTTTTCTTCATCCCTTTTGCCAACATCATTTTTCTTCATCCCTTTTGCCAACATCATTTTTCTTCATCCCTTTTGCCAACATCATTTTTCTTCATCCCTTTTGCCAACATCATTTTTCTTCATCCCTTTTGCCAACATCATTTTTCTTCATCCCTTTTGCC
>JBBBDQ010001163.1:0-72500 GCA_037127315.1 Ascarosepion bandense
TATATATATATATATATATATATATAGTATGTTAAAAAATTCTAAAACTTAAATTCGTTAAATGGCCATTTCGTCGAGAAAATTTTCGCTTCATCATCAACGATCGAAAAGAAAATTTTGATTTGAAATTTGTTTTCGATCGTTGCTGAGAAAACGAGAATTTTCTCGCTGATATAACCATTCAACGAACTTAAATTTCAAAATTTTTTGACATATATATATACTATATTTACGCTCTCACATCCTGATTGAGCACTCTGGAAGGATGGTAGACTTTGAAAAACAGTAGCTACTCTAGCATCTACGCATCGTTCATTCAGCAATGAATTAGAACACTCTCAGCTATTGGGCGCGTATATAATGATAATGTACACGCTAAAAAGTCTGCCTCCTATCGATCGTCCACTGACGCCAATTTGGTCGGGTTTCAATCCTAGGTAAAAAAAACAATCGGATGTCTAACCGTACTGATGAACTGTGATACAGCGAATCAGATCTGTCTGCAGATGACTATATATATATATATATATATATATTGTTACGAGGATGCATTTATATATAAAAAATATTTATAATGTCTAAAAAGTTGTAGTAAGGGATTCTTTTGAGTCCTACTTGTTATTACAAAAGGCTTCAATTATTGAAGAGGTTACAGATTATGAAAAAATCAAAAACGCCGTATTAAATGCATATGAATTAGTTCCAGTGGCATATAGGCAGAAATTTTGGAATTATAAAAAGCTCGAGCGACAAACATACGTTGAGTTTGATCGGGAAAAGAAGATCTGTTTGATAGATGGGTTAAGGCGAAAAAATAAATAATGATTATAATACGTTACGCCAACTCATTCTTATTGAAGAATTTAAACAATGCGTTTCACAGGAGATTCGAATACATCTCGAGGATAAGAATGTAGATACGATTAACGTGTCCGCAGTAGTAGCAGTTTAACTCGCAAAAAGAGTTTTGAATAAATTAATATAAACGAAAACCAGACAGATTTTCACACAAATACAAAAACACTCTCCAAACCTCTCACTCATAATGTATCTCATAGAAATGATATGCACAAAGAATAAGAGATACACCTAAAAATTCTGTTCTGACAGAACCAAAAATTTCCTATGCCTACTGTAAAAAGAATAATCCCCTAATATCCGACTGCTGTATCCTAAAAAGAAAACGAGAAGTAAAGAACTCCCTTCAGCCTCATGCTTTTGCTATAAAATAGAGAACAAGTAACTCCTTTCCTCATTCTTCCTTCTCTAAACTAGGTGTTAGAAAAAAAAAAAAGAACTCATGTATGAAAAATTATAAACCATTTTTATCCCAGGGCCCTGTTTACATCGATGACTCTGAGAAAGTTTCTATTAAAAAGAAAAAAAAATCTTTCAGTACACTATTTTCATTTTAAATAATGTAAGGTTGATTGGTAGGAGAGAATTGTTTGGTATATAGTGCCTCTTTAATCGCGAGATGTTTTTGATATTGTGGGTTATATAGTATTTTCGAATAGAATTTTCTTTAAATGTTCTAGTAAATGATGGATTAATAAATGTTTCTTATGGCACTGTTTTGATAAGAGGCATTACACACACCCCCACACACAATTATTAGGCCACTCCAGTGTTTTAAAAAACGTATTTCATACTATTTTTTAGCATTTATTGCCAAATGAATAATTGTAAATGAAAATAGAATGGTTCTTTTGTTAATACTGCACAATAACATGTGCGTCAATGAATTTAGAAATATTTAATAATTACCTATATTAGAGTTTCATCAATGAAAGAATGGGGAAAATTTAGGGTGATTCGGACGAGTTCATCTTTGCTTCCTTGGCTTGTAAACTTTTGAAAAGTAATAATAACAAAAGAACCATTCTATTTTCATTTAGAATTATCCACTTGGCATTAAATACTAAAAATAGTATGAAATACATAATTTCTTTTGAAAAAAAACAAAAAAAAACTGGGGTGGCCTAATAATTATGTCCAGTAGTGTATATATATATATATATATATATATATATATATATATATATCGATCTTTGGGATTTCCCAGCTAACACTGAACTTTCTTGCTACGCTGCAGATACGTTGTAATTTGCTTAGGATAATGACTTTGTGGTGACCTTACTGTAACGGTCTAATCATCTATTTTTCGGACGCTAAACTGAATGCTCATCCCCAACGTTGTTAGAATATTATGGTAAGTATGTACCATCATGGTAAGTATGTACTGCAATGTAGAAATTTCCTCAAATGTCTTTGGGGACACACTATTTCAGTGGATAAAAGCGTCGATTGAAGTAATCCAAAATATGATCTGACCGAAAGTGTTCTAAGTTTAATATGTGGCTAAAAAAGAGGTCAACAAAAAAAAAAAAAAAAAAAAAGCAAAGAAGGAAAGGAGGTGTACAGAAAACGCATACCATGTAGAATTATCTGTCTCCGTGGATTAAAAGAACTCGAAAATTCCAACGTATATCACCTGAAGAAGGCTATAGTGTTCAACTGCCGAAGAGTCGTGAAAATGACAACATTTCGAAAACAGTAAATAGTGTAAAAGTGTGATATATATATATATATATATATATATATATATATATATACTATAGTTATCCGCAGACAGATCTGTTTCGCTGTATCACAGCTCATCGGTACGGTTAGACTCCGATCGCCTCCTAACCCAGGATTGAAACCCGACCGAATCGGCGTCAGTCGGCGATTCTACCTCTGGGCCACAAGCGTCCGGTAGAAGGAGCCAGAAGAGTCATCCGCAGACAGATCTGTTTCGCTGTATCACAGCTCATCAGTACGGTTAGACATCCGATTGCTTTTACACAGGATTGAAATCCGACCGAATTGGCGTTAGTCGGCGACTCTACCTCTGAACTATGGGCGTTCGGTAGAAAGAAGCAGACTTATAGCGTGTGATATACCATGTAAACAAACACACACATACATATATATAATTCCAGGGGAAGAGGACTCAATGTTTTACTATTTTGAGTGCCCTGGCATTTATCTTATTATGAACAGTGCTCAATATAATAAATATTATAGAGCTTAATATAATTATATAGTTATGAATTAATTGTACATTGCGACATGGAAATTTCTATGTTTCGAGATAGATTCTCATCATCAGGCAATGTTTGATGTTGGTTGTGCAGATGATTTATATTTAAATAACGAAAACCTTTGGTTTGCTGTGTATGTATGTGGGAAGATATAAAATTTACATGTGTGTTTCTTTTGACTAATCAGAGCGAAGATTCATTCTTGGCTCCAAAGAATACATACTAACCAATATTTTCTCTATTTTCTCCCTCATCCTACCCTATAAATATATATACATGGCCGTATCTGACTACCGGGCACTGGTCCGGGCCGATCCGTGCAATCATAGTGAAAATCCGGGCAAGAAAAAATGTCTTCGTTAGAAATCAAACTAAACAATTCACGAAGAAAGAAAAAAGAAAGAAAGAAAAACGAAGAAAACATCCGAATTCAGTTTGTTTATTTATTAATTTTGGGGAGAAAAGACTATTTATACTCAGAAAGTCCAAACCCGATTTCCTGCTTTCGTTCATGTTCTGTGCCTAATTTCCATTGAAATATCCGCAAAAATTATAGTTTCTGGAAACGGATGACGTCATCACATTGTCAACTAATAAATCTGGGCAATTTTCTCTGTGCCAGGTGTGTTTTATCTTCAGCTATAGACCTATATATATATATATATATATATATATATATATATATATATATGAACAAAAGCCTGAAAGGGGCATCTTTTGCTATTAAAATGTGTCTTAGTATTGTTTGTTTGTCCGTTTCCGTAATTTCTTCTTTTTTATGGACTATAATTTTTATTTGAAGAATCTTTTCTGTTGGGCTTGATTGATACGATAATAATAAAAGACACACTCAGAACACATGTCCATATAGCTAATTGCAGCGTACATAACCAATATTCCTATATCAAGCAACGATATAGAAACTGTAAATTTACTTGTCTCTCTCGGTGTGGTGAAATCGATAAGAGCATAAATATGACCGACTGTAGTAACATATTCGACTATGAAGAAATGATACACGATGTACAGATTTCGTTGAAGGTTTTTGCTGTTCAGTGTGATTAATAACATCATGAAAAGAATAAGTACGGCCAACTGCAGCGTGAGTAGCCAATGTTCTGGTGTCAAGCTGGGATATATGAAGTATCCATTTATATCAGGATTTGAGCGTGTTGTATAACATCATGTAAAAAGCATAAATATGTCTAAGTGCAAAAATAGGTAAGCAATATTCTAGTATCACGCAGTGATATGGAAGGTACGGAATTGTTTGATGATTTCAGTATGGTCAGTGTGATTGATAAAATTATCAAATATCAGATATAGACAGAACGAATAGTATTATAAACAGAGTAATGGATGATAGAGAGAGGAGGGTAGTCATTTCTTTACAAGAGTGAGTTTTGTTTAACGGTATATCAACCTATGTGGGTTATTTAATGCCAAAAAGGTGGAGTTTTTAGGTATTTTTTAATGTTCGGTTAAAGGGAGAAGGTTGTTTTAGTCAGATTTTAATGAAAATTTAAATTTTATTTTTTTTTATTTTAAAAAACTGAAACTTCTATTTTTGTATTAAAAATCTTTTGCTGAGAATTTTTTTTTTCAAGAATGTGTTGCCGGCAATACTTTCATTCAAGAATGTGGTGGATTCCGTGGTACAATACTCTCATTCAAGAATGTGTGGCCGGCAATACTCTCATTCAAGAATGTGTGGCCGGCAATACTCTCATTCAAGAATGTGTGGCCGGCAATACTTTCATTCAAAAATGTATATTTTTCCAGAAAAAAAGTCTATTTTTATATATATATTTCTATAAAAGTGTATTTTTATACTTTCGTTGTGTCTTGACCCCAGTTTGGGGTTTAACAATTTGCCGTCGGATGATTAGAAATTATTTCTCTTAAAACAATTCTCAAATCCAGCTGCTAATATTGCTCTTTTCGGTATTGACCTGAGTTTCCGAACTGATATGAGCAACTGTGAGGTTTTGGAAAGAATGTAAACAACAAGGAAACTTACACTTAACATTAGTAAGAGGCAGTTGAAATTTTTTGTGACACATAGTGAGGAAGGTAGTCTTAGAGAATCTGTTACTCACAGGGCGGATAGAGGTAAAAGGGAAAACAGCGCGTGACATACTTGATGGACGTAAGCAAATGTATAGCAGAGCATGGTTTGGGAGAAATAACAAGACAAAATATATAAAGAACGACAAGAAACAGGAAGATGTGGAGAATCATGATCGCCTACGTGCTGGAGGGACACGGCATATAAAAGAAGCAGAGACTTAACATTAGGAAGGGAGAGTCGAAGTTTTAGGGACACGAAATGAGAAAGGAAGACTTGGAGAATCTGATACTCACAGTGCGGGATTATGCTTAATGAACTTGAGAAAATAGATGGAACAGCAGATTTTAGAAAAAGTAACAAAGAAAAACTTATTAAGAGCTACAAGGGACAGGAAGATGTAGAGGACTATGATCGCCTACGTCCTGAAGAGGAATAGAACATAAAAGAAAGAAACATCAGCATCTTGATTGTGTCATTCCCTCGTCAATATACATTGCAATGTCAATACTCATCTATTTACCACTTGACCTTAGTATATCCTTTCCTTTCTCTCCACCCTTGCAACTGTCATCACACCTGTATTCCCATCCTTCTCTTGCTCCTTTCTAACTAGTTAGTCTTCCTCTTCACTCTCTTCTACTTAATCGTTTTACTCTTATGTAGCCCCCTGCACGTCAGTGGCATTACCGCCTTGCTCGGAGTGATACGATTAAAAAAAATATGCCATCAATATTATCTGTTTGTTCTGTTGAAAAACCTTAAATTATATGGTTTTTGGTACAGTTCTTTGCTACTGTGTAGTGCCTAACAAAGGGGGTTGAAGAAATATTCCTCGCTAAAACATACACACTTCGCTGGATTGAAGCAATTTTTACCCGTCGATGTTTGTAGAGTTGAGTTTCTAAGCGTCGCTTAGATGTGGCACAAAGCCGACCATCGATGTTCGAAGAGGGGCTTACAGCCACATCACGTTTAAAGCACCTTTAGGCATGGTCAGTACCCAGATCGCGGACAGCTTAGAAATACCAGGCGCTGTAATTGATAATGAATCAGAATTGCTAATGAGAACGACGGTTTCTAATTCCAGCTGTGTTTATATATTCACTTAGACACAAATACTCTTTAACCCCCAGCAGGATTTTATTATTAACAATTGTATCACTAAAACAATTATCTCCTGCCACCAAAAAACAAAAAAATTAAACAAAATAAAATTGCATACAAAATAACTAGAATTCGATATTAAATAATTCATAGAGGTGTTGATATGTCGCTAAGCAGAACCAACTAACCAATTCATAAGAAAAAATTGATGTATGTTTCATTAAATAATATAGACAAGTTTATGTTTTGTAATTTTTTTTATATTGTCTGATAAGCTTAATAGCATTGTCATTAAATGAATAAAAAAAATCACAATATTGATACATAATTTATTTTATAATCCAATCTAAGCTTTCTGCTTACATAAGCTATTTTCAAAGATGTCAAGTTACATTGTAACATTCACGGACAAACAATTGAAACAAACAAGTTTGTCCGCAAATGTTATATTATAATGTAATTTGATATCTTTGGTAAAGTCTACTTCAACGCTATATTTCTAAAGTCTCCGTCTATGCTCTAAAATTTTTTTCTATTTATTTTTCCTCAGTAGGAATAGAGAGGTTTATCTATTGTCTGGTTCACATAACTGAATGACTGACAAGGCCCAGGTTAAGTGCCATACGTGATTCAGGCTTGGGTGTGTCTCGAAAGAGACATGACAGACTGGGCAGAAGATTATCCCGCAGTAGGTTGCCATTACTTTCTGCGGTAGACGGATTACTAGCCAAGACTATAGAACCCAACCTGTCCTGCTGTTATCTCGTAACTGGAGGGAAGAGATGGATTAATACCTTTCACAAGTGTATCTGCGCGTAATTGAATGCAAAGAATTCAACAGGAATTCGAACCCGTCTCCTCGAGTTCTCATCCCGAGTCGATATTCACTGCACCACAAAAAGAGTGAAAATCATTTTTTTAATAAATATAACTAATATTCGAGTTTTAAAGAATGATTTAGAAAAGATACTAATTTTACTTGAATTTGTTGCATTCATAACGCACAAATACACTTTGGAAAAATATTAATCCAGCTCCTGTCTCTCCAGCTATGGGTTGAATATAAGGACAGATTTTGTTCTACAGTCTTGGTTGTCAACCAGTCTACCGTAGAAAGAAATGGCAACCTACTGCGGGAAAATCTGTCTAGTCAGTCCTGGATCGAAAGGGACATGATCGTCCAACCGTGTATCACATGTGGCACTCAAATGACAGATTTATTTTAGGAACTTTTTGCGTTGGGTTCTATTGTTAAAGTTTTAAAAGAAATAAATTGCCTGTTAAATAATAAGCAAGAAATATATTTTTTCAAGCTGTTTTATCACGGTATGGCACTTTAATTGAGTTTCTTGAAAAAAAAAAAAACTTCTATGTACCGTGTCCGTTCATGACGTAGACGATCATGGCTCTCCAAATCTCCCTGTCCCTTGTAGCTCTTAACACGTCTTCTCCTGTTACCCCGCTCAAACCCGGTTCCGCTATCCATCTACTCAAGTCCCTCAAGTATATCACGCGTTGATTTCCATTGTCTCTCCTTTCCTCTATCCGTTTCGGAAGCATCAGATTCTGCAAGCCTTCCTTCCTCACTGCATGTCCCAGAAAATTCTGCTGTCTTTTCCTGATATTAAGTATAAGTTTTTCTTTTCGTGTCCCTCCTCTTCAAAACCTCATCGTGGATCTCATTTTCTATCCAGGGTATCCTTAGTATCGTTCTGTAGAACCACATTTCGGTTGCTTCAAGTATTTCCTTCATATTTGATGAGATTACCCAGCATTTGCTGCCATATTGAAAGATAGACATCACACAACAGCCAAGTACACTATTTTTTGTTTTTATTTCCAGCGAAATCATCCTATCTCTCAATATTCTATTTAGCTTCTGGAATACATCCTTGGCCATTACGCCTTCGAATCGTTAATAATGAGCAGAAAGAGAAAAGAGTAATCAGGGTGATAGAAGATAGCGATTGATATTGCATTTAAACTTGACTGGAAAGCATGGGGCCAGAAGAGGGTTCTGCAAGTGAATAATAAAAAAATGAAAATTGCTTGCATAGAACTTACGGCTACATCTTGCCAGCTCAGATAGATAAATATAGATAGATATAGATAGATAAGTACAGATATAGGTAGATAAGTGGATAGGCAGATAAGTAGGTAGGTAGAGAGAGAGAGAGAGAGAGAGAGAGAGAGAGAGAGAGAGAGAGTTACGTCGGTGGGAAAGTGAAGCCGAGCTGCCAGATATAGGTCAATAATATTACTGATTCATCTTTGGATTTTATCAAGGAACCCTAGGTAAATAGGTCTTCAGCAATATTCTTAGCATGCACGAATGGTAGACTTACAAATCAACCCTCCGACCGTGCACAGAATACTGTTGTCATATCTGGACAGGCGTCCTTGCTGTTCATCTCAGTTTTCTCGACAGGATCTAAATGAGAATCTGTAATGTAATTGGCCCCAACCTGGCAGCTCAACTCCAGTCACTTTCTCACCGGCGGGATGTGGCTTCCCTCCGTCTCTTCTACAAATATTTTCATGGCTTCTGAGCTGACGAACTTAGGTCACTGGTGTCCCCACCCAAGAATGTACTCCTGCAACCAGACTGGCAACAGGTCTCACCCTTTTACAGTTAAATCAACGAATTGCAGGCGAAAATTCTACTTCATTCGCTTCTTTTCTCGCACTTCCCGCCTGTGGAACTTCATTCCATATACTTGCTTTCCTGACGGCCACAACCTTCAGGAATTTAAATGCAATGTCAATACCCAGCTCTTATTCACTTGACTCGAGTTCTTTCTACATCACCCCGTGTATCTTGTTCTTTTCCTTTCTCTCCACATTCGCAACTGTCTTCACACCTGTGTTCGCATCCTTCTCTTGCTCTTTCTCTGACACCACCTGTAAATGGTACGTCTTGCTCTTCACTATCCTCTTACCGAAACTTTTTCTCTATTATATAGCCCCGTGCGCGTCAGTCGTGGTACCGCCTTGCTTGGGGTGAAACAATTAGAAAAAAACTGATAGATATGCAAGATAAATTGTGGATAAAAAAATTATTTCGCACGACACAGTCAACCAACTTTCTTAGCAAAGGAACTAGCAATAGATTAAATATAGCCTTCCCACTTCATATCAGCTAAAAACATTAGCCCGAGAAGGCGCAACGTGTCATTTTCATGGAGGCTAGCATCAGCCATGCTGATGGACGCCAGAGAACTGGGTGTCTCTCAAACGGTTAATGGAGAGAAGTTTATCATTGTTATCTCGCCGTAATATGTGTTCCCCGTGACTTTTTTTAAAATAAACATTTTCATTGTAAATGTTCGGAGGAGATCTGCTTTTTAGATTCTCGGCTTTATGAATTTATGCGCATTACTAGATTGGTAGTTCGGTCTCATATTATAGTGGAAATGGCGATATCCAACCGTAAGTTCTATTCTAACAATTTCTTCTCTCATAATTATTGCTTGTAGAACTCCATTGCAGCCTTTTGCTTTTCAGTCAATTTGATCTTCAAAAATTTAAATGCAATATCAGTGGTCATGTTAAATCATCTTTTAATGTTTTATTGTTCCCCTTTCTCTCCCCACCCCCGCTCATAATTTTCATTCTCATAACTGTTCACTCAGTAACCCTCTTGAAACTTGAGGGATTTATTGGCTTACTCGAGAGTGAGCGAAATAAAAATATAAGAAAAATGAAGGTTTTCAGATGCGCCCTTCCCTACCAAATAATGAATAAACTAGGGTGTCATTGCCATCTTTTTCCTCTACTTTTGTTTTGGTGGCGGAGGTGGTCAATATTCATAAAAAGCTGAAAACAGGAACTTACACCATAGAATGCAATAATTATGATAAGAAATATATTTGTGAGAGATCGAATCTGAGTTTGAGTTTTGTTTAACGGCATATCAACATCTGTAGGTTATTTAAAGCCAAAAAGGTAGGGTTTTACGGTATTTTTTTTTGTTCAGTTATAGTGAGAAGGTTGATTTAATCACTTCAGTGAAAAAATGTTATTTATTTTTTTTTTAATTTTAGAAAACAAAAAGATGTCTTCTAGATTTTAATTGAAAAATGCATTGTTGGTAAGAATTTCTTTTTTCTTCAAAAATCTATTGATGGAAATAATTTCTTTTTCCTTCAAAAATGTATTGTCTGATTTTTTTTCTTAAAAAAATTGTTGGTAATAGTTTTCTTGCAAAAATGTATATTTTTCTATAAAAGTATATTTTTATGTATATATTTCTAGAAAAGTGTGTTTTTATACTTTCATGGTGTTTTGACCCTAGTTTGTGGGGTTAACTATTTGCCCATAGCAGGGACCCTAACAGGTGCTACCACTCCCGGTCAGAACGGACCTGAGAACGACAGCAATTAAGGAGTAGTTCAATGATCCTCACAACCTCTCAATCAGTGGCCTTGCTGCCGGATGCAGTTTACCGTCATACCCAGGACCTGTGAGATTTCAAAGAATGTTTTTTTTATTCTCATATTTTTACAAACTCAGTAACACCTTGTGTCTTGGAGGTGTTATTGCTTTACTTGAAGTGAAATGTTTAAAAACAGAAAGAAAAAAATAGACGAATCATATTGTTCAAATGACAGTGGAGAATGTCCCCCAATGCCAAAGAGAGAAAAAAAAAGGTTCTTTTCCTACTTTCGTTAATTCATAATCAAAATATATGATCCCCACCCACGCATATATACACAGTTGGGTGCGGCGGTGGAGGGAATCAGTACTTTGTGCTGGGGATGATTACAATGCGAAACGGAATGGAAGAAATCAACTGTGGATTCATTATTCTGGTGGTAGGCATTAGCACTAAAAATAATACTCTGGCTTTCCGACATACTACATCATGGTGCTATTTCCGGAAGTAAGTGTCCACCCCCGCGAGAGATTGCGCGCGCTGACACAGACATTTACAAGGAGATGCGTAAGGTTGAGTGAGCGTAAGACCCATCTTCACTCAGACGTGCGGATGCATATCAACGATTTAGACATACAAGCGAAAATATTTACCAGATAGATAGATAGATAGATAGATAGAGTAGTCATATGGAAATATACTTTCGGTATTGTGAAGTAAATATGTATGAGAACGTATTAACATATTTACAAAATATTTTCCTCCTTTTCGTTCAAGCGGAAAGGCTAATTTGTTTGTCCATATGTCCAGGATTGAAATGATGATACATATGACCAGGCTTAGATAGACAGAGATAAAACTTTATTATATATATATATATATATATATATATATATATATATATATATATATATATGAGAGAGAGAGACATATATATATATATATATATATGAGATATATATATATATATGTATACATGAGATATATATATATATATATGTATTCACGAGAAAGATATATATATGTATACATGAGAGAGATATATATGTATACATGAAAGAGAGAGAGACATTTGTATACATGAGAGAGAGAGAGAGAGAAATATGTACATATGAGAGAGAGAGAGAGAGAGAAATATAAATATTCGAAAAATCCAATTTAGAGAAAAATATGCACACTCCGACAATATGCTCGCTCTGGGCAGGGAAGACCGTCGTTAGATGTGACAAGCCTTAACGCACTCGGTCATACAGTACTAATGCCGATCAAGCAATTTCTGAAACATGCCTTTAAGCGAATATATTCTCGTATCAGGTCATGGATTTATCTATCAGTCCAACAGATAAATAAAGTCAAAGTTTAGAACACGGAGAGAGAGAGAGAGAGAGAGAGAGAGAGAGAGAGAGAGAGAGAGAAAGCCAAAGTTCGGAAGAGAGAGAGAGTGAGAGAAAGAAAGCCAAAGTTCGGAAGAGAGAGAGAGTGAGAGAAAGAAAGCCAAAGTTCGGAAGAGAGAGAGAGTGAGAGAAAGAAAGCCAAAGTTCGGAAGAGAGAGAGAGAGAAAGCCAAAGTTCGAGAGAGAGAGAGAGAGAGAGAGAGAGAAAGCTAAAGTTCGGAAGAGAGAGAGAGTGAGAGAGAGAAAGCCAAAGTTCGGAAGAGAGAGAGAGTGAGAAAGAAAGCCAAAGTTCGGAAGAGAGAGAGAGTGAGAGAAAGAAAGCCAAAGTTCGGAAGAGAGAGAGAGAGAAAGCCAAAGTTCGGAAGAGAGAGAGAGAGAGAGAGAGAGAGAGAAAGCTAAAGTTCGGAAGAGAGAGAGAGTGAGAGAGAGAAAGCCAAAGTTTGGAAGAGAGAGAGAGTGAGAAAGCCAAAGATCGGAAGAGAATGAGAGAGAGTAAGCCAAAGTTCAAACGAGAGAGAGCGCCAAAGTTCGGAAGAGAGAGAGAGCGCCAAAGTTCGAAGAGAGAGACGAAAGAGAGAGAGAGAGAGAAAGCCAAAGTTCAAAAGAGAGAGAGCGCCAAAGTTCGGAAGAGAGAGAGCGCCAAAGTTCGGAAGAGAGAGAAAGCCAAAGTTCGCAAGAGAGAGAAAGCCAAAGTTCGCAAGAGAGAGAGAGTGAGAGAATGAAAGAGAGTGAGAGAGAGAAAGAGAGTGAGAGAGAGAGAAAGAGAGTGAGAGAGAGAAAGCCAAAGTTCGGAAGAGAGAGAGAGAGAGAGAGAGAGACACGCGCAGCATGGTAGAGAGTGAGAGAGACACGCGCAGCATGGTAGAGAGTGAGAGAGACACGCGCAGCATGGTAGAGAGTGAGAGAGACACGCGCAGCATGGTAGAGAGTGAGAGAGAGACGCACATCGTGGAAGAGAGGGAGAGAGGCACAGCGTGGAAGAGAGGGAGAGAGGCACAACGTGGAAGAGAGGGAGAGAATCACAGCGTGGAAGGGAGGGAGTGAATCACAGCGTGGAAGAGAGGGAGAGAATCACAGCGTGGAAGAGAGGGAGAGAAGCGCATTGTGGAAGAGAGGGAGAGAGGCACATTGTGGAAGAGAGGGAGAGAGGCACAGTGTGGAAGAGAGGGAGAGAGGCACAGTGTGGAAGAGAGGGAGAGAGACAGTGTGGAAGAGAGGGAGAGAGACAGTGTGGAAGAGAGAGAGAGAGACAGTGTGGAAGAGAGAGAGAGAGACAGTGTGGAAGAGAGAGAGAGAGAGAGAGACACACACAAAGATAAACAGAATGTGACTAAATATGTATTCTTCATTTGTAAACGACTTATTACACGAACTAGGTTTCTACCATTTGCTGTCTTCAAGCGATTTGCTAATAATATATATATATATATATATATATATATATATATATATATATATATATAACACATGTGAGAAAACAGCTAAAATATTTTGCCGTCATTTTGGATGGTAGAGATACTCTCGTGTATATATTTTACTTAAACGTTATTATTAAAGGATACTCGTATTTGTGTAGACGTTCCGCTCATTTATTGAATAGCCTATTTATTTATTTATTTTCGTTTACCGGCCTGAAGTTTTGCAAAATTTTAGAGAAAAATATGCGCGCTCTGTCAGGATTCAAACCTGCGTTTCTCGGGGAAATCGTTATTAGAGTTGACGTGCTTTAGACCTCTCGGCCATGGAGTGTGTCGACGTACAGGCTGAATATAGCCATAGAGAAATCTGTGTCTAAGGGCACTATTCTACTTTGCTCAACCATCTCACAGCATCTGTTAAAATTCTCATGTCCGTACCATTTCCTCTTGACGATGGCTACGTGGTCTTTTAATGGATTTTTCTTGATTGATGATACCTCACAGTTATTTCTAATGAGGCCTACATAGAGATATAGAATGGGCCTGTGATGACTTCTTCCTATTAATGATCATATATTTTAGGAAAATCTATGATAAACTGCCCAGTGTATTCTACTATTTAACACAAAGCTGTTGGAAGAAGAGATTCATACTTTTGTAAGACTATTTACACAAAATTGAATGCAATTAAATTCTGCTGAAATTCCCAGATATGCGTTAAATTCCAAGAATTCTATCGGAAAATCATTATCCGTTGAAAGTTAATACAATCCAAATATATGTCTATATGGCTTTTAATATATATTAAATATATGGCTTTAAATAAGCTGCTGTAAGCAACAAAAGAAAAAATTAAACCGACTGTAATTAAAAGTCAGTTCTGTTTTTCTTCAAAAAGCTGTCTATTTCCCCACCTGCACATAAAAAAAATCATTCACACACACACACACACACACACATATATATATATATATATATAGTAATATTTGAGAAAAACACAAAACAGTAAAGAAAACTAACAAAAACAAACGAGAAAAAGAACCAAAAACAACAAAGGAGAAAAAAAAACAGAGAAAAAATACACATAAAGGAGAAAAAAAAACACACACAAGGGAGAAAACACACACACACACACACAAAGGAGAAAAAAAAATACACACACAAAGGAGAAAAAACACAAAGGAGAAAAAAGCACAAGGAGAAAAAACACAAAGGAGAAAAAAACAAAAAACAAAGAAGCAAAAAACAAAGAATGAAAAACAAAGAAAAACAAAAATAAAAGGTGAGAAAAGATTATCGGACGAGAGTCATTTTTTTTAAATACATGTGCATGAACAAGAAGGGACGTTGAAGTTTTAAATCGAAAAAAAATTGGATTACCAATGGGTTAGCCTCTAATCTCGATTTAAGCGTCTATTTTCTTACAATTTATTTAAGCTAATCATCATTTAAAAAATATTTTACCTGACCAGTCAACATATTTTTGATACACCTTTAAAATCACCCCGGAAATCTACTTTACCTGACCTTGTAGATGGACGCAAAATGGAAGAGGCAATATAATTCATTTAAGAAACAAATCATATTTCACCTTTCCTGCATATAATATTGTACTGTAATGGCAAGTCTAAAACACACACACACATATATATATATATATATATATATATATATATATATATATATATATATATATATATATATATATATATATATATATATATATATATATATATATATATATATATATATATATATATATATATATATATATATATATATATATATATATATATATATATATATATATATATATATATATATATATATATATATATATATATATATATATATATATATATATATATATATATATATATATATATATATATATATATATATATATATATATATA
This sequence comes from Ascarosepion bandense, assembly GCA_037127315.1. Classification (NCBI taxonomy): domain Eukaryota; kingdom Metazoa; phylum Mollusca; class Cephalopoda; order Sepiida; family Sepiidae; genus Ascarosepion; species Ascarosepion bandense. Next base: position 15,363 of record JBBBDQ010001163.1, read on the forward strand.
TATATATAAATAATATATATATATATAAATAATAATATATATATATAAATATAATATATATATATATATAAACGTGATTATAATTATACTCGTCTCGAAAACTATCGAACGAAGGAAAAAAATAATTGTAAAAAAAGAAGGCGCTTAGGGCATGAAAGTCAGTCTTTGTCTTCTACCCCACCCGCTGAAATTTTAGAAATTAAAAGTAATAAAATTGCCCTCCCCTCTATTGTGTTATGTAGTTTCTTTGATTTCCTGGTTACGTGGCTTGTCTTTATTACCTTTATATATGTCGTTTTTTCTTTAGCCATCTTTCCCTGACGATCCGTTTAGGAGAAACCTAGGTAGGTTCGTCTGCCTCATTAGGCGCTATATATATATATATATATATATATATATATATATATATATATGAATTCTCATCTAAATTATGCAAAAATAAAAATACCACCGACATCTCATTTTAATTGATATATTTATCAAATTTACTAAAAAAATATCTTGAAATACCGAGTAAATTTATTCAACAAAATCACCATTTGCTTCAACCACGGCCTCCAGACAATTTAGAAATCTCCTGCATCTCTTCTGGGTGGTCTCCTTGATTAAGTGTTGAGAATTGTTGTTCCCAGGTCCATCATGGGCCGGGAGGGTAGCACCTGTTAGGGTCCCAGCTATGGGTAAATAGTGAACTTCCAAACAAAACACTATGAAAGTATAAAAATATGAAAAAATAGCTGATTTTTTTTTAATGTAAAAATAAAACTTTAAAATTCGTTAACTGGATATTTTATTTTATTTTTATTTTATTTTTATTTTATTTTTCATATAATACTGTCTACTAATTACTCCAGATTTATGAACTAAAAAAGCAAAAATATTTAATTTCATTTTTTAGAAATGTTAATTTGATTTTGTTTGGCAGCATATCAGTTTTTAATGAAGGAAAAACTTAAAGCAGCTGAAATGTGGTTCTACAGAAGGATGCTGCGAATATCATGGGTCAAACATGGGGCAGTGGATATCGACTCGGAACGAGAAATCGGAGACCCGAGTTCAAATTCCAGTTGAATTCGTTGTATTCATCTTACGCGCAAATACCCTTGGGAAAGGCATTAATCCCTTCCCTCCAGCTATGGGTCAAATAACGGAACAGATTGGGTGATATAGCCTTGATTAGCGACCAGTCTACCGCAGAAAGTAATGGCAACCTACTGCGGGAAAATTATTTGCCCAGTCAGTCATGTCTCTTTCGAGACATGATCGCCCAACGCGTGTATCACGTATGTCACTTAACTGACTTTGCACTTCATAAAATGTAATGTTGATCATTCCACTATCCAAATTTATTTTAGTTTTGCATTGTCATTTTGCTATAAAAATCTATTATTTCTTATTTTATTATAAAAATGTACTTTTGACTTTTTTTTTTTTGTTGGGAGTCACTATTTGCCCATAAGACTCTAACGTGTCAGGGTGAACCTGAAAACAGAAATTAAAAGGTTATCCTTAGCTTCTCCAACCTCCAAACTTGCCATTAGAGGGCTTGTTTCAGTTTATAGTCATATCCAGGACGCCACATGCTATGATAATATTTTGTTATTTCTTCTACAGGGATTTGTTTTGGGTTGTTTTACGGCATATCAACCCCTTCGAGTCATTTAATGCCGAAGCATTAGTTCCTTCAAAAACGTATTTTTGTTGGTAACATTTTTTCTTAAAAAACATTTTTGTTAGTAATTTTTTTTCTTTCAAAAAATTTTATGTATATATTTCACAAAAGTCTTATCATACTTTCATAGTGTTTTAACCCCTGTTTAGATATTTAACTATTTGCACATAGCTGGGATCCTAACAGATGCTACCACCCCGGGTCAGGACGGACCTGGGAACGACAGCAATTAAGAGGTGGTTCCATGCTCCTCACAACCTCCCTTGCTGCCAGATGCAGTTTACCGTCATGCCCAGGACCTCTTCTACAGGGGAAGACTATTTACAATTATTTTACAAAGCAAATTGGATCCCCTAATAACTTAAAATATTTTTTCTGTTTTAGATATCTGTAAACTTTACTGCTTATTTCTATAGGAATATCGGCTCCGGATGAGAAATCGGAAAGCAAAAAAAATTCCAGTTCAATTTGTTGCATTCACTTACGCACAAATGTCCCTGGGAAAAGTAATAATCCGCCGTTTCTCTCTCCAGCTATGGGTTAAATAGTAGAACAAATTGCGATCTATAGTCTTGGTTGGCAACTTACTGCGGGAAAATCTTCATTCTTACCAGACATGATCGCCCAAGCGTGTATCACGTATGACACTTAACTGAATGTGGCCTACTTTTTGAATGTGACCTACTAAACTCTGTCACTGGTATAGTATGTGGCCTACCTTAGGTGTACTATAAGGAAGTATAATAACTCTCTGGTTAGAGTTAGAACATAATTAGTTAAAAAACAGTCGAATATTTATATCTATAAATATGCTCTTACTGCGGTAGGACACATTCCAATCGAGTAGGCCAAATACCATACCAGAATCAAAGAAATAGGCCACATACTATACCGGCACTTATTGTTTATTACAATGATTTTCACACTGTACAAGGCCCAAGAGTAACTCAAAGTAGTGAGTGACAATGTAAGTAACAGTTTATGGGGATACGTGATAAGGAGAACAGTTAAAGATAAACTTGAACAGATTAAGAGTTTAGTGATCGTGGAACCGCCAACTTTGAAGCCGATTCCACGAAACAGAGATTCGTGGGAAGAAGTGTTCGAGTGGAACTTCCACACAACCAATAGAAGACAAAAGGAATGAAGGTGGTTCCCTACAGTGTGCATAGTATCGCGGGTCTAATCTAAGATCGTTAGAACTGGTAGAACTAAGCAGTTTAGTTCGTTTGGGGACTTTCCATCGAAATAGCGAGAGGCTTCCGTCATTTGGTCTGCAAGAAAAGTGTTGCAGAGTGAAAAATAATTACCCACAAGGACGCAGAGATGCTTTTGGAAAGTGAAAATTGAGCAGCTCTTGCTCATATATAACAGCAGTAATCCATTCTCGACTGGATCTGGCTCATGTAAAGGTAGAGGATAACAGGAGTCAGGTACTTACTGGAGCAGTACAGGGAAACGACCGTTTTTACAATATCTTTAGTGATGGATCGTATGTACTAGTTTCATTTTAGGGCTGATCTGGCTCTTGTAAAGTTAGAGGATAACAGGAGAAGTCAGGTACTTAATGGACCGGTACAGGCAACTGGCCTTTTACCTCCCAGTATCTTTAGCGATGGATCCTGCATACGAGTTCCACTTGAACCTTATTTCCAGGAACGGGGCCTTACCGAGAAAACATTTATAATGATAGGCAAAGATTCAGGGTTCACTCAGTGAATAGTCTATTAAACGAATCTGTGTGAATGGATAACTGAACAGGAACAAAAATGAATCGCGAAGTAAAACATTATTGTAACAAATACAGGAAGTTGGGGAGGGCCATAATAATGTATGGTTAAAGTCTGCTGCTTATTTACACAAATTACAGCATTTTATCTAATGATTGTGACACTCCCCTTAAAACAATGAAAAATGAGATGGTGATTGACGTCGTACTTAAAACATTTAAAGATTGTAATTATCAGGAAAGCAAAAAAAAAAAAAAAAAAAATCGGAAGAGGGTTCCACAGGTGGGAAGTGCTAAAAATAAAAGTCGTTATATAAGTGGTTGCAACTAGCTAGATTAGTGAGACCAATCTAGAAGACACGCTTAAATTCCGGGGTACTCAAAAAAAAAAAAAAAAAAAAAAAAAGCAAAAAAAAAATTTTTCTTTTTTTTAAAATCCAAGATTATTGAAAATTCCTCATCTCAGAAATAAATACAAATTATGACAAATGGCACAAACCCACTTTCCCATCGTCGAAATGTGGCCTCCCTCTGTCTCTTCTATAAATACTTTCATGGCTTCTGCTCGGATGAGCTTAAGTCACTGATGCCTCCTCAACAGGTGTTTACTCGTGCAACCAGACTGGCAACTGGGTCCCACCCATTCACAGTCAGGTTAGCCAAACGCAGACGACAATTCTACTCCTGCAGCTTCCTCTCTCGCACTTCCCGCCTGTGGAACTCACTCCCGTATTCTTGCTTTCCTGACGGCTATGACCTCCAGAAATTTAAAAGCAAAGTTAATACTCACCTACTAACCACTGGCCTCTAGCTCTCTCCCCACCCCTGTATAACCTTCCCTTTCTCTCCACCTATGTATCTGTCATCACACCTGCATTCTCAGCTTTCTATTGATCCTTTCTAACTAGCTTGTACTCCTCACTCTTTTCTAATTAATCTTTCTACATTTATGTAACCCCCTGCACATCAGTGGCATTTCTGCCTTGCTCGGGGTGAAATGATTAAAAAAAAAAAAAAAAGATAATCCAGTTGCCAAAATTTATCTGACACTGAATATAAAAGGCTCCAAAATACACCACTAAATTCCTTCGGAACAGTAGATATAGTAGTTGGTTATTATACATGTGTTAGTATAATCTAGTGGTCACGAGTTCAAACCTTGGACTTGGTAGTGACGAATCAAAATCCAACATGAAAGAACAGTAAATGGATATTTCGCATTATTCAACGAGATAATCTATATCTGATAATGACCAGAAGGTACTTAGCCGAAACGTTGTGTCTATTATAACACCTATATCAACAAAAGTTAGAAATAATTTCAAGATTATTGAAAACTATTCGCCTTAGAAGTTACCACGAACAAATTTATAGAAGAGACAAAGGGAAGCCACATCTCGTCAGTGAAAAAGTGACTGGAAATGCCCGTTCGGAATCAATTGTATTAGCGGTCGTTCTCTGTCAAGAATCTTGAAATATACAGTAAAAGAAGATATGGCAACCAGTATTCAATACACAGACTAATGACATGAAATCCGACGAGGAAAAATAATACATGAAATCTGACGAGGAAAAAACAAAAAAAGAAAACGATAGCTGGATTCCGACAACGAAAACAATGATAGGTAGATCCATGGATACAAGGGATTTTGGCAAGGGGAAAATGATACCTGAGATTTTGGCAAGGGGAAAATGATAATTGGCATTTTCGCAACGGGAAAATGATAATTGGCATTTTCGCAACGGGAAAATGATAATTGGCATTTTCGCAACGGGAAAATGATAATTGGCATTTTGGCAACGGGAAAATGATAATTGGGATTTTCGCAACGGGAAAATGATGATTGGGATTTTGGCAACGGGAAAATGATAATTGGGATTTTAGCAACGGGAAAATGTTAATTGGGATTCTGATGAGGAAAAAAAATTCTATGACAAAGCGAACAATGCAGTTTTTTTTAAAATGTGTCAACTATATTAAATAAAATTATCTACATTTTCAACAATAAGTAGCAGCAAAATAACGACTAAATATTTATAACGATGTGCCATCAAAATATATATTGATATATTTACGATTGTGTATCTTATATTAAGTCAGTCAGTTAAGCGCCATGCGCGAATTACGCTTGGGCGATCATGTTTCGAAAGAGACATCCCGCAGTAGGTCGCCAATACTTTCTGCAGTAGACTGGTTGCCAGAACCCAATCTGTTCTATTATTTAACCCATAACTGGAGGGAAGAGGTGGATTTATAACTTTTCATAAGGTATGTGCGCATAAGTGAAAGGAAAGGAATTCAACTGGAACTCGAACTCAGCACTCCGATTTCAAGTTCCGAGCTGATATCCCCTGCACCATGACGCACATCCGCACCACAACGCACATATTAAGACATAAGAAAAAATTCAAACATCTGAGCATGACAGGAGAGAAATTATATATATATATATATTAAACTCGTTTGAAAAAGACCTTTTTAATTTGATCCCCAAAATTAAGTTCCGGGGTACTTCAAATGAATTCCAGGATTTGTTAAAGTCGAACATTAATACCTTAAAGAATTCCAAAGACCTATGGATTAAATCGGACAAATCAAATAACATTTACAAGTGTAATACCACCAATTACCTAAATATCCTTAAAAATAATATAACTAGTCATTACAAAATAGACAGAGGTAACCTAATTTTATCGGAAATTAACTCCGATATGGCTAATTTTGCAAATGAACTAAATATTAGTGATAGAATTGGAAAAATTTCTACCAAAGAAGCTTACATTTTATTTAAGGACCACAAGCCTAATTTCCAAAATAAATTACAAACTAGACTAATTAATCCCACTAAGAGTGAATTAGGCATAGTTTCTAGGGTGGTTCTGAAAAACTTAATAGAGAAATTACAATCTAATTTACAACTGAATTTTTGGAAGAGTTCCTTAGATACCATAAAATGGTTTGATAATATCAATGACAAATCTAAATCCACTTTCCTTAAATTTGATATTGTGGATTTCTATTCCTCTATATCAAAAAAACTTCTTGTGGATTGTTTAAACTTTGCTAGGGGTTATGTTAATATTTCGGATTGTGACTATAGAATTATACTGGGAGCTAGAAAATCTATTCTCACCTTTGATAGTTCTACTTGGACTAAAGGGCCTGAAGATAGTTTTGATGTCCCTATGGGAGCCTATGATTCTGCCCAGGTAGCAGATCTTATAGGCATTTATATTTTAGATATTTTAGGTAGATTTTTAGACCCTAAACTAATAGGCCTATATCGGGATGATGGACTGATATGTATTCCCAATTCCAATGGGCCTTACACTAATAGAATACATAAGAAAATTATCAGAGCCCTAAATTTTCTTGGTTTTAAGGTTGAGGTTACTTCCAATCTCAAAATTGTAAACTATCTAGATATCACCCTTAACTTAAATGATGGTTCCTACCAACCCTTTCTCAAAGAAAATAGTTCTCCCACCTATATAAATAGTTTATCCAACCACCCCAAGAATATTATAAGACAAATACCCAAGATAGTAAATAATAGGGTTAACCAATTATCTTCCAATATAAAAATTTTCAACGCAAGCAAAGAAATTTACGATAAGGCCCTTCAGAAAAGCGATTTTGTTAATAAGTTAAAGTATGATAAGCCTGCTATAAACCCAGAATCATCAAAAACTAAAAACACCCGAAAATGTAGAAAAAGGAAGATAATTTGGTTTAACCCTCCTTATTGTAAGCTAACTAATATAAATATTGGTAAGTATTTTCTCAAATTAATCGATAAACATTTTAATAATAATAACAATCCCTTAAATAAAATTTTTAATAGATTCACCCTAAAAATTAGTTATTCTTGCACCTCAAATATAGATAATATAATTAATTCCCACAATAAACAAATTTTAATGAACCTAAATAATACGGAAGCTAAATCCGGAATTGTCGACAAATGCAATTGTTATTCGGTGGATGCCTGCCCGGTGCAAGGCAAATGTAAATCCACCCATGTAATTTATGAAGCCCGCATTTCTCCATCTAATAACAAGGACAATTACCGGACCTATATTGGTATGTCCGCGGGCTCTTTCAAACAGAGGCTTTATAATCACAGGTACTCGTTTTCGAACCCTAAACAGAGATTCCAGACGGCACTATCATGTAGGTTCTGGGAAATGAAGGAGGAAGGGCAGGACCCTATAATCAGCTGGAAATTAATAAGCTCAGCTTGTACTCCTAAAAGTTTTCGTGATAGGTGTCGTCTGTGTTTATTGGAGAAGATTCTGATTTTGAAGTATCCTCATCAGGACTTACTTTTGAACTTTAGGAGGGAATTTATAAACAAGTGCCGCCATAGGGCGGATTTTAACTTCTAATTTTTAATTTTTAAATTCTAAATTTTTCTATAATTTTTTTAATATTTTAAAAAATTTTTTAAATTTTAATTTTAATTTTTTTTTTTTATGTATATGTGTATGTTTGTGTGTGGATGTGCATATTTGTATATATATGTATGTATATGTATATATGTATTTATGTATGTGGGCTATATGTAACTTTGAAAAAAAATTTTTTAGCTATTTAAATGCTCCTTTTCATAATATTCATTAATATGTATGTGTGTGAGTGCATATGGAATATGTGTATATATATATATATATATATATGTGCGTGTGTGTGTGTGTGTGTGTGTGTGTGTGTGTATGTGTGCATGTATGTGTACACATGTATATTATGTGTATATGAATTTTTTGTATATAGGTGTGTACACACATATATGTGTGTATGCGCATGTATATGTATATAAGTGTGTAATAAATTGAATGTATGTGTGTGTATGTGTATGTATATATGTATTCTTATTCGTAGAATTGTGTGTGTATATATATGTATGTATGTGTGTACTTCTATAAGTATGTATATAATAATTGTAATTAATTTTTTTTTTTTTTTTTTTACCTAGTGTTGTCTTTATTTAGTTTTATTTCAAATGACCTAATTTTTAAAAAATAATTTTATTTTAAATCCTATATCTTTTTATTCCCTTTTATTAATAATTATGCCTTTTTAAGTAAAGACCTTTTTCTAATACTTCAACGTTTTGGGGAAATTAGGTTTTTGAATTTGTCCAGCGTCTGTAATATTTAAAAAAAAATTTTTCTTTAGTTTCTTTCTTTTTCCCTCCCTTCCTTCTTTTATCTCTTTTACCACCTTTTTTCCGTGTTGCTTAAACTGACGTCGATTTAACACGGCTGTCTGTTAATTTTTAGTTACATTCTCCCTTTTTTTTGCGAACCCAGACGATGTCAATTTTTTTCTTTTCTTATTTATTTGATTTTATTCTATCTTTTTCTTTTTCTTTCCCTTTATTTTTATTTTATTTTATTTTATTTTATTATTTATTTTTTAATTTCTTTGGAATCTATTTAAAAAGGAAATGTAGACTAATTTTTCTCCAGTTTCTGAAAGTTTTTTTCTGTTGCTGAGGTGATGTGTCGTCCCCCGTGGGGATCTTCATATCGAAATGGCCATTCAACATCTTTGAATTAATCCTTTTTTAATATATATATATATATATATATATATATATATATATATATATATATATAGTCATCCGCAGACAGATCTGTTTCGCTGTATCACAGCTCATCAGTACGTTTAGACAGTCGATTGCTTTTTACCCAGGATTAAAACCCGTCCAAATTGGCGTCAGCGGGCGATTCTACCTGTGAGCTACGGGCGCACGGTAGAAGGAGGCATACTTTTTTGCGTGTATATTATCATTATACAGGCCCAATAGCTGAGACTGTTCGAATTCATTGCTGAATGAACGATTATATATATTCTTTGCAAATTGATGACATACTTTTTGCAAAGAATAAAATAAGTCATCTTTAAAGAACAAATACGCGGTATGAACTTCCGTAACTGTGTATTAAAGAGAATGAACTGAACTGAGTTTATATATATATATATATATATATATATATATATATACACAACTATATCTATTCCGATTTCTGACTAGGCAGACAAGTTTCGCACAGAAGGCTGCTGTTTCGTTCTGCGTTAGGCTGTTTGCCAATTTCAGCTGTAGGACCCAGTCTCACCGGTCATTCAATCCATAGCTGGGAGAAGGTATGGATTGATATCTTTCTCAAGTGTAATTCGTGCATAAATTAATGTTACGAAAACACGACTAGAATTCTACGAAGCTCTGCCAATTTCTAATTCCGAGCCATCATTCATTACACCACACCCGCACATAAACTATGTGATCCTCGAGTTGAGAAATTTCTCTACGTGGAAATACACATTAAAAATAGATATTTAACGAATAAGTCAAGAAAAAGATATCTTTATATAATAACGTCTCCATTATAACAAAGGCCGTTGTGTGTGTGTGTGTATATATATATATATATATATATATATATATATATATATATATATATATATATGTGTGTGTGTGTGTGTGTGTACAATTTGACATTGGTGGTGCTATTTCAAGAGAGATCTGCAATGATAAAAAAAGAGAGGAAAAATTCGAGAGGAGAAAGAGGGAAAAATAAAGAGAAATGGGAAAATAGAGAGAGGTAAAAAGAAAGAGTGAGATGTGCTAAGAGTGAGAAAGAGAGAAGAAAAAGAAAGAGGAAAAAGAAATAAAGAGAGGAAAAAGAAATAAAGAGCGAAAAAAGAAACAAGGAGAGAGAGAGGGGGAATAAACAAAGAAAGAGAGGGGAATAGAAACAAAGAAAGAGAGGGGAATAGAAACAAAGAAACAAAGAGAGAGAGAGAGGAAAAAAGAAACAGAGAGAGAGAGAGGAAAAAGAAACAAAGAGTGAAAGAGGAAAAAAGAAAAAAAGAGAGTGAAAGAGGAAAAAAAACAAAGAGAGTGAGAAGAAAAAAGTAACAAAGAGAGAGAGAGGGGGAAGAAACAAAGAGAGAGAGAAAGAGAGGGGAAAGAAACAAAAACACAGAGAGGAAAAGAAACAGAGAGAGAGAGAGAGAGAGGAAAAGAAACAAAGAAAGAGCGAGAGGGGAAAAAGAAACAAAGAAAGAGAGAGGGGGAAAAGAAACAAAGAGAGAGAGAGGAAAAAACAAAGAGAGAGCGAGAAAAAACAAAGAGCGAGAGAGAGGAAAAGAAACAAAGAGCGAGAGAGAGGAAAAGAAACAAAGAGCGAGAGAGAGGAAAAGAAACAAAGTGCGAGAGAGAGGAAAAGAAACAAAGTGCGAGAGAGAGAGAGGAAAAAAGAAACAAAGTGCGAGAGAGAGAGGAAAAAAAGAAACAAAGTGCGAGAGAGAGAGGAAAAAAGAAACAAAGACAGAGAGGAAAAAAGAAGCAAAGAGTGTGAGAGGAAAAAAGAAACAAAGAGAGAGAGAGGAAGAGAGAGAAAAAACAAAGAGAGAGAGAAAGAGAGGGAGGAAAAAACAAAGAGAGAGAGAAGAAAAAAGAGAGAGACAGAGGAAAAAAGAAACAAAGAGAGAGAGAGGGGGGAAACAAAGAGAGAGAGAGAGGGGAAAAGAAACAAAGAGAGAGAGAGAAAGAGGGGAAAAAGAAACAGAGAGAGAGAGGGGGAAAGAAACAGAGAGAGAGAGAGAGAGAGAAAATGATTACCGTCTGGGGTGAAATTAGGAACTGGCGTGGTGTTCAAAGTTGAATTTAGACAATTTTGTTCGTAATTTAAAACTCAATAGGCATAAAAGAAAAAATCGCTTAAATATATTTTCTTTTTTTAAAAGAGTTAAATGAAAATAGGAAAGTATAAGTTAATAAAAAAACAGTCAATCCTATATCTTAATTAGAATAAAATAAACAACAGTGTTTATATTAAAATTGCTTAAATTTTATTGATGTAGCACAAACTACAACTATGAACTCAAACTCACTATTCCGTTGTGATTGTTAATCACTACCCCATGTCGAGGTACTCTCAATGCTTATTGGTCATTATTTGATGGATTTCAAAAGTAGGTATAGTCTTATTGCACTGGGTATTTTAAAAGTCATAGGCCGTCATTTCGTTCCAAGGCAGCCTGAATCTTTTCTGTCACCCCCACCCCAAATAATGTAAAGTTACTTATCGCATTTATATTTTTCTATTAATTATAAATCAAAATTTGTTTAGCATATTTCGCAACAACTCTAACCCTCAGAATGAAAAATTACCAAAATCTAACCGGATTGCAATGAACGGGTTTCGCTCTAGGGAGAATTTGATGTGAATTTGAGTAAATATGAATTAATTTGATATTAGGTTGATTTAAAAGAAGTTACGGCAACCTATATTAGAAGTAAGAAAATTATGGCCTCCTGGAGTACCAGATGCTATGAATGTAAACGCATTCTACTGTCCTGCAGGCTGTTTATATTAAAAGTAAAATAGTGATTTACAAAGCGTAAATTAAATGCGTCACAAGGATGCATTAGGATGGACCAAACACGCTATTCAGTCAATTAATCTAGTGAAAAAATCTTGTTGACCATTACACATACAAGTGCCCACCAATATTAAATGTGAGCCTCTTTCTAGGAATAAAGGTGCTGATTTTAAAAAAAAAAACAACTCTTATTCCTTTACGTACGAGAAATTTTTTTTAATGTTTTTAGAAAAATATTTATAAGAAATTTTTGTGTTTTTTTACATCTGTTACTACCAACGGGGAGCCGAGTTCAAATTCCAGGTGAATTCATTGCATTCACTTACGCGCAAATACCCTTAGGAAAAGTATTAATCCGTCTCTTCCTTCCAGTTATAGGTTAAATAACAGGACAGATTGGGTTCTACAGCCTTGGGTGGTAACCAGTCTACCGCAGAAAGCAATGGCAACCTACTGCGGGATAATATTCTGCCCTGTCAGTCATGTCTCTTTCGAGACATGATCGCCCAAGCGTGTTTCACATATGACACTTAACTGACTGACGTACGCATGTTTGTAAAATCTTTGATAACCTAGTTCTGTATTTCGCTAAAACTCTCTCTCTCTCCCACACACAAATAGATAGACAGACATGAATCTGGTGAGAATACACATTTGTTAATGGCCGTAAATGATTTCTTTCAACCACCAAAACGGGCCTATTTCCTTACCTGCACTTGCCTTTCCACGTCATCCTTCGACGTCACAGAAATCGATCAACGTGGATTTTCTTCGGTTTGGCTTTTTTAAACTTCCATTGCCGGGAAAAGTCTATTGTTTATCGAAGAGAATAAACGCGTGAGCGTCTCTATTTATAGATTTGAGTGGGCGACAACCTCGAGAAGAAAACATTTACCCATAATGCTTTTTGCAGGTAGACAAAAAAAAAAAAATAAATTACCTCTCCATGCATGAAAGAAAAGAACTCGATCAAATATTTTACCTGCAAAAAAAAAAAAAAAAAAAAAAAAAAAAAAAAGAATGAAATAAAACAAAAATAATATCAGACCAATATTTTATGAAGGATAATTGGAAATAAAAATAGAAAAAAGAAAATTAGAAAAAATATGTATATATGTTAACAAAAATAGACAAGCAAAAGTATCAATCTAATATTTTACGAAAAATAACTAAAATAAAAAAAAGAAAAATAAAGAGAAATCAAAAACAAAGCAAAACTTGATTAAATAGTTTGCCGATAAAAAGGGAAAATCCGGGAAATAAAAATCGTTTGCAACTATCTCTAAAAGCCGATTTTGTTTAAATGATTGATAAGCATTTAATATAACTTAACGAATTGTAAGGAAAATAAATAAATAAATAAAAGAACAGAATCAATTGATTGGACGCCAGATATAGAGCTAATTTCGCAAAATACCTCATTGTAACATATTTAATATAGAAGATAAATATAACATGCACGGACTAGAGAGATAATTTCGCAAAAGACCGCAAAAGAAACAGCGTCCGTAACTGATTATTTTTTGCGGTTTATCAACATTTTTTTTTTAGAGTATTTAAACCCAGAAAATATATTTCGATTGTAAGATTTTTTTTTTAGGAAGAAACAGTTAGAAATTCCGGGGCACATTATGAGGAAAGACGGCTTGGAAAATTTACTACTCATAGGACATGAAGGTAAGTGGCACAGAGGAAAGCAACGCATGATTTACCTGGCAAGCATGAGTGAGTGGATGACTGATGAGGATTTCGGAGAAATAGAAAAAAAAAAATTATTAAGAGCCACAAAATACAAGAAATTATGGAAAGCCACGATCGCCATAGTCGTGAATGGACACAGTGCATAGAAGAATAATGATTTACAGATATATATTCTACTAATTAGCCCATAACTGTGTATTAATACCTTTTTCAATTTCGCAGAAACAGACGTTAAATAGGTAGGTTTTTCTTTTTCTCACTTAAACCAAGTAGCGTCTCTGTATTGTGTTTTTCATCTTTCTGCGCGGTCGAAACGGAATACTCTATTATTTACGATGTATTTTAAGGACACTTTAAACAATTCTATCTAGCTCCCTTGGGCACCTCGGCTTGGTGAAATGGTTAGCAAGCTTGTCATGTTAGAACCTATCACAATTGAGTAGTGTGTTTGATACTCACTAGGTACCCCATACTTTCGGCATTGTGCCACAACTAAGTGATGCTTAGAAAATCAATTATCTATCTTGTTTGCTTTCATTTTCTCACTGAAACCAAGTAGCTTAATTTTTTTGTCTTTGTTTCTTTATTTTTCTCACTGAAACGAATTAGCGTTTTTTATATGACTTTTCCATCTTCCCAATGATTAAAACAAAATAGTCCATTATTAAAGAGGTATAGACAGGAGACACTTCTAGCTTTTTTTCTTTCGTTCTGTCTCTAACTGAAATCAAGTAATGTCTCAAAGACCTTTCTTGCTTTTTTCCACGCGGCCAAAACTGAATTGTCCATTCTTTATGAGGTGGTGACATGAGACGTTAAAAAACATATATAGTTTCTTTCTTTCTTTCTTTCTTTCTTTCTTTCTTTCTTTCTTTCTTTCTTCACAGAAAACAACGTCACTGATATCTTCTCCGTCTCTCCGCGTCTTCAAAACTGAATCGTCCATTCTTTATGAAGTGGTGACATGAGACGTTAAAAAACATATATAGTTTCTTTCTTTCTTTCTTTCTTTCTTTCTTTCTTTCTTTCTTTCTTTCTTCACAGAAAACAACGTCACTGATATCTCTCCGCGTCTTCAAAACTGAATTGTCCATTCTTTATGAAGTGGTGACATGAGACGTTAAAAAACATATATAGTTTGTTTGTTTGTTTGTTTGTTTGTTTGTTTGTTTGTTTCTTTCTTTCTTTCTTCACAGAAAACAACGTCACTGATATCCTCTCCGTCTCTCCGCGTCTTCAAAACTGAATCGTCCATTCTTTACGAGGTGTTGACATGAGACCTCAAATCGTAAATCGTTAAATACATATATACTTCTTTCTTTCTTTCTTTCTTTCTTTCTTTCTTTCTTTCTTTCTTTCTTTCTTTCTTTCTCACAGAAAACAAACAGCGTCAGTAATATATCTTTATCGTCTTTCCACCTGTTCAAAACTGAATCGTCCATTATTTATGACGTCTTGACAAGAGACATTCTTTCTTTCTTTTGCTCGCAGAAGCCAAGCAACCTCACCGCTATACCTTTTCCGTATTTTTACGCGATCAAAACTGAGTCGTTCATTACCCATTGAGATATTGGCAGAGTTTAACGGTCGCGTTAACTAAAGGAGAGAGAAGCAGAATTATAATAGAACATTACATGCTTAAATCAGTATTTAACTTTTGGCACACCCAGTAAATTGTTCAAAGCAATTTATGCTTAATAGTTATCGAATCACTAACCAAACACTATTTATTTAAAAACATATTCGTATAGATATTAACTGATTAATGTCAATCGTTCGCAACAAAAGAACGGCAGAAATTAATGGAATATGAGAAGAAGCTTATAATTAATACCAGATTTTGATTTGAACCTTTATCGTTAATGCCGGACGCTGCAGTGACATTAAAGGTTCAAATGATGCGTGTGTACCCGACAGAAATCGTTACAGTTTTATCTATAGTTTCTACCGAGAAGTTGTCTTCGTCATCTTCGATGGTGTCGTCGGTCACAGAAAATGGCTAAATTTGGACAAATACCACTACCATCATTTTCTACACACTCTTAGATTTGATAAAAAAACAAACAAACTGTAAAGACACTTGAAAATCTGAAAAAATAGACATTTTCCCTCGTTCCTAAAATCAGGTACTTATAGGGGCTCCTATTCATAATGGCACCCCCTTGTTTTGGAGGAAATGTGCGTTGTGGTGCAGTGGATATCGGCTCGGAACGATAACTCGGAGAGCCGAGTTCGAATGCCAGTTGAATTCGTTGCATTCATATACGCGCAAATACCCTTGGAAAAAGTAATAATCCATCGATTCTCTTTCCAGCTATGGGCTAAATAGCAGGATAGACTGGGTTCTACAGCCTTGGTTTGCAACCAGTCTACCGCAGAAAGTATTGGCAACCTACTGCGGGATAATCTTTTGCCCATTCAGTCATGTTTCTTTCTAGACATGATTACTTAAAGCGTGTATCACGTATGGCACTTAACTGACTGAATATAATAGTTGGAAGGATGATCAAAGTTTCTACTGGTCATAAAGTGGGGAATTGATTTCTATTAACATGAAGTAGTAAACTGATCCCCCACTAATTACTACTTATTCATATAATAATATAATTTACCTCTTCTTCCTACAGTTAGGGGTTGAATAGCAGGATAGACTCGGTTCTATAGCTTTGGTTGGCAACCAGTCTACCGCAGAAACCATTGGCAACCTACTGCGGGAAAATCTTCTACCCAGTCAGTCATGTCTCGAAAGAAACATGATCGCCCAAACGTGTATCACGTATGGCACTTAACTGACTGACTTACCCATAATGGCTTTTTTTTAGTACTTGAAAAATAACAAATTCAAAAATTAGGTGAACAAACGTTATCATATATTGACATTTTGAGCTTTTGCAAAGTCTATATTCTCTACAGTTTCATGTTCAGTTGAAAGGAGGGGTAAATTGGATAAACGATCTTGTGATATACTTGATCTCAAGTGACTTTTAATGAGGTTCAGTTTTCAGAGGCTTTACTCAGCAGTAGCAACAGAAACTTCGAGCACCAAAAACAGCCGTAGAGCAATCACAATATTTGATACTGTTTCTTGAACTTGCCATCGATAAATTCCATCTCATCCTTTCCATAGCCGATGGTTTGGTCATCATGGTCCTGTCACGTTCCACTTTGGAAGCTGCTGCTAGAAAATACCAAAGTTGGAGAACTTCTAAAGGCAGCCTAGATACGTCTAAGTTAGCGCCGTATTCGCTTCCGAGAATTTCAAATTTTCGCTCCAACTTACCTTTAGTATCATCCAGGATTGCTTGCGATGATAATCCAGCAAAGATAAAATATGGGGTCAAATCGTACTTCCAGTTCATTTAAAAGGCGGTCGAAACATTCATAAAGATTTCTCTTTAATTCCTGCACAGGGGTTTGAGAAAACACCATATTCCTTTTCCCGGAGTTTGAGATGCACCATATTCCTTTTCTTCTAATAGGCTTTCAACTGGAATTTCTGTTTTCTCGCATTTTGTTTTACTTTGATTAACTGATTCTGGCATAAGTTCCAGTTGAATTTATTTCATTCACAGACAAGCAAATAAATATTTGTATCCGCCGGTTCTCTCTCCAGCTATGGTCTAAATAACAGGATAGATTGGGTTCTATAGTTTTGGTTAGCAACCAGTCTACCGCAGAAATAATAGCAACCTACTGCGGGAAAATCAAACTATGATAAGAACACTGCACAAATTTAGCTTTCCCATTTATGTTTCGTGATTGGAAGAGGAGAAAGATGTACAGAGTCTCTCAATCACACCAAATAAGATAATGGCATTTGCATTCACAGCTGAGGCACGAACATCGCATAAATTTAGACTATGACTATCAGTATAGCCCGACGTTGCTCGGGTGTAATGAAAGCTTTAAAACTAATCTATGGTCCTGGAGCTCAGACTCTTTGGACGTAGGCACGAAAGACTAAAAAGCAATAGTTTTTTCCAGTTAATGCGAAACAGTAGACTGAAAGAAAAATGAATGGATGTAAGTCAAATTTTGATTTTCTGGCATCGATATCAAATAAGTTTTTTTCGCCGTAAACTGAATTTTGAAGGCTAAATAAGTCCTCTGAGTAAATGGTATCATGGCTGAGATTAAAAACTGCAATTATGTCTACTTAGAACCAAACCCGAAGCAAGCACTAAAATAATGGAGGTGAAAAAATTACAGACATACAGGCAGATAAACCGACACACACACAAACATCTTGCCTTTTATATATATATATATTACCGATTTTCTGCACTATTGTAAGAACTGCAACCTTGAAACTTCTGAATATCGTTTCTTATGTCTTTGTCTATGAGTGTATCAAATTTGATTAAAATCAGACCACTCGATTTTTTCGATTATCGATTTTTGATATTTTTTTTTTTTTAATCATATCACCCCGAGCAAGGCGGTAACGCCACTGATGCGCAGGGGGCTACGTAAGGGTAAAAAGAATGGAAAAGAGAAAGCCGGAAACCACATCCTAAACAGGAAACAAGGGATGAGCCTCTTCACATGTTCAATAGATGTGGGTGGAGTGTGAACCGGGCGATAGTTTAGTCTATCTACTCCAATTGAAAAAAAAAATAAAAAATAAGGAAAAGAGTGAAAAGATTGGAAAAGAGAAAACCGGAAACCGCATATCGGGGGTACCGCGACACAAAACCTAGCTAAGAACACTCGCAGACGCTTATAGGACAACTGTGTAAATTTTCAAGAAAATCGGTTCAGCCATTTTGGAGTCTATAGGTAACGGACACACACGCACACAGACAGATAGACACACAGATAAAGTTCCATTTATAAATAAGTTTAGATGAGACCATTGCACATTCCCATTTATGTTTCGTCGAAGACGTTGAAAACCAATATGAACTCCAGCCATACTAGCCGCATTGTCAAATCCTATCCCTCTACATTTTTGAAATCAAATTTCCTTTTCTCCAATCGGTCCAAAATCACTTTCTTGATATTATAACTTTTCTTCCCATGCTCAGTGATAAAACCAAGAAAAGATCTTCGCACCACCTCTTCTTTGTTTTTAACAACGACAAATCAACAAATTGAATTCATCTGGTCAGTATGAGAAATGCCCGACGTGTTGTCTCGTATAATCGAAAAATATTCGACTTTTCGAATTCGATCCAATATATTTTACTTTACCTGGTTTCGCAAGATATGAATGAATTCATTTTGGGTTTTCGGTGACAAGTACCACCTGTTATCATTTACTTCTTTCAAGTAATACTTTCCAAGAACAGGATTATAATTGTCATATTTTCAAAAATTTCTATGAAGTTACTTCTATTGGAACTATATACATCATCTTGATGACCGTTAAAAGGCAGGTTCTATTTGGTCAGATATTTCACGACATCAAGTAATCGTGTTAAAACCGGTTTCCAAATCTGTCTTTCTTTTATAGTTTGTTATTATAATTTACTGTCAAGGCTCAGATTCAACGAAACATAAAAAATAAATAAATAAAAAAATAGAAGTATTGTTACCCAAACATTATATATACAATTAGTTAGCTTTTGGTCATAATTAAATTAGACCAGTACACAGTTGTATTAGAAAGTGTTCAATACATTTATATTGTAAAACTTTGAAATATTTTTCATTTGGAAATGAGTTATTTCCGCAACCCAGGTTTCAACCTTTCATTATCCGTAGGTGATTTATAATAACTTTAAGCTATTATAAATCACCTGAATATACCGAAAGGTTGAAACCTAGGTTGCAAAAATAACTCCTTTTCAAATATATATATATATATATATATATATATATATATATATATATATATATAGATGTTGGGTTGGAAAGGGAAATCGGTGAGCCAAGTTCCAATTTCAGTCAAACATTCTGCATTCACTTGTGCACGGATACCCTTGGGAAAGGTATTAATCTGTCCATTCCCTCCAGTTATGGGTTAAATAACTGAGGTCTGCTGTTTATGCGATCTGTGGCGAACTTCTGCACCGATTGTTTGTTATCAGCAGTTCCAAAAAGTGTGGACGGTGCTACACAAGCCTTCACCACTCTAAATAATTCTTTGTGTGACAGTCTAACTGATACGTTGATTCTAACTCATAGGTTGAAATCGACGCAAGAGTCCATAATAATAATAATAATAATAATAATAATAATAATAATATATATATATATATATATCTCTTTCTAAAAAATAATAGGTTATTTTTTTACTTCAAAATTTATTATTAGCTGATACTCGTAATTAAAATAAGCGCCTCATTTTTAGCATGATTTTAGAAATTGCTTTTTTTCGTTCAACAAAATATTGAAGAACTAATCATAAATATAAATGTTGGTCGTTATTTAAAGAAGTAAATAGGATACAAATAAAAAAATTGAAATTAACAACTTTTTCCATGTCATTTAAACAGTTGTTAAACACTTTTATGTTACTTTCTTTCTTTCTTTCTTTCTTTCTTTCTTTCTTTCTTTCTTTCTTTCATTGAAATCAAGTAATCACATTTCTGATGTGTCTTTTTTCCGTTAAACGAAACTGTCTATTATATATGAGGTATTGGCAGGGCGTAACGGCCGTGCTAATTTTCTTTCTTTTTTTTTTTGCTTCTTTCCTTTTCTGAAAGCAAGTAGCGTTTTTGGTATGTCTTTCCGATCTTTTCACGCGATCAAAACGGAATAGTGTGTTATTTATGGTGTATTGGCAAGGTGTAACGGTTAAGTAAGGGCTGGACAAGCATAATAATCATAATAATACAATACTGAAACATATATTAAGAAAATCCCAGGACATCCATCTTTATTTGAAATACAAAATGATTCTGCACATGAATACTGCACAAATAATTTGAAAGCTTTTTTTGAATGAATAAAATAACCCCCAAATAACAGAAGAACAGGCTAACATTCAGCGTGTTTATTTGGGTGTCACCGGGAACATTGTCGTTGCTGAATTCGTTTCTTTTAATGGATGTCAGACATTTATTAAGTTATTTTGAAATGTTTAGCTTCAGGCTGTCTTTTATTGCGCAACACAAACATGTCAAATGAAATATTTTCGTAAAAAAGAAAGGCCTAAAGAGAAAATATTGAAGATTTCTGCAGAAAGAAGACATTCAAAATGGCGGTCACCGAAAGTATAAAAAGTAGACAAGCAATTAAGGGTTTCATTTTCTTTTCTGTTTTGTTTTTTTTTCTTTCTGATTTGACAGTAAGTGAGTTTCGTTATTGATATTTCGTTTTAATTTAAAAGTGACAAAAGTTTTTATTCTTTTAGAAAATTGTAAGCTAACTTAGCAAGTGAAGAATGGATAGAATTCCAAAACGAACAGTAAGAGAAAGACGAAGAAAAAAAGAAAAAAAAAGAAATATAACCGAAAGAAAGAAAGAAAGAAAGAAAGGTAGAAGAAGAAAAAGAAAAAAAGAGTCAATTAGAAGATTAATTGAGATACAAAAAATATTGAACTAATTAGAAACAAAAATAGGGAGTCAATTAAAATAAAAAAAGAAGAATGAAGCGGAAGTAGAGGAGGAGGTAGAGAAGAAGAAGAAGAAGAAGAAGAAGAAGAAGAAGAAGAAGAAGAAGAAGAAGTGGAGCCAATCAAGAAGAAGAATAGCGTGACAAGATAAGTAAAATAGAGAAACAAACAAAGAGGGTGTCACTTAGAAGAAGATAAGACGAAGAAGAAGAAAAATGAGGAGGAAGGAAGAAGAAGAAGAAGAAGAAGAAGAAGAAGAAGAAGAAGAAGAAGAAGAAGAAGAAGTGGAGCCAATCAAGAAGAAGAATAGCGTGACAAGATAAGTAAAATAGAGAAACAAACAAAGAGGGTGTCACTTAGAAGAAGATAAGAACGAAGAAGAAGGAAAAATGAGGAGGAAGAAGAAGAAGAAGAAGAAGAAGAAGAAGAAGAAGAAGAAGAAGAAGAAGAAGAAGTGGAGCCAATCAAGAAGAAGAATAGCGTGACAAGATAAGTAAAATAGAGAAACAAACAAAGAGGGTGTCACTTAGAAGAAGATAAGACGAAGAAGAAAAATGAGGAGGAAGAGAAGAAGAAGAAGAAGAAGAAGAAGAAGAAGTGGAGCCAATCAAGAAGAAGAATAGAGTGACAAGGTAAGTAAAATAGAGAAACAAACAAAGAGGGTGTCGCTTAGAAGAAGATAAGACGAAGAAGAAGAAAAATGAGGAGGAAGAGAAGAAGAAGAAGAAGAAGAAGAGCTAATCAAATAGAAGAAGAATACAGTGACAAGATAAGTAAATAGAAAAACAATTCAAAGAGGGAGTCAATTAGAAAAAGAAAAGACGAAGAAGAAGAAGAAGAAGAAGAAGAAGTGGAGTGAGTCAATTTGAGTATGAATAGGGAGACAAGAAAAAATGAAAACTCAATTGAAAGAAAAAGAAGAGGATGTCAGTGAGAAGAAGTAAAGAAAAATGATGATAAAAGAGGAGGAAGAAGAAGAAGAAGAAGAAGAAGAAGAAGAAGAAGAAGAAGAAGAAGAAGAAGAAGAAGAAGAAGAAGAAGAAGAAGAAGAAGAAGAAGAAGAAAGGGAAGAAGAAGAAGAAGAAGAAGAAGAAGAAGAAGAAGAAGAAGAAGAAGAAGAAGAAGAAGAAGAAGAAGAAGAAGAAGAAGAAGAAGAAGAAGAAGAAGAAGAAGAAGAAGAAGAAGAAGAAGAAGGGAAGAAGAAGAAGAAGAAGAAGAAGAAGAAGAAGAAGAAGAAGAAGAAGAAGAAGAAGAAGAAGAAGAAGAAGAAGAAGAAGAAGAAGAAGAAGAAGAAGAAGAAGAAGAAGAAGAAGAAGAAGAAGAAGAAGAAGAAGAAGAAGAAGAAGAAGAAGAAGAAGAAGAAGAAGAAGAAGAAGAAGGGAAGAAGAAGAAGAAGAAGAAGAAGAAGAAGAAGAAGAAGAAGAAGAAGAAGAAGAAGAAGAAGAAGAAGAAGAAGAAGAAGAAGAAGAAGAAGAAGAAGAAGAAGAAAGGGAAGAAGAAAGGGAAGAAGAAGAAGAAGAAAGAAGAAGGGAAGAAGAAGAAGAAGAAGAAGAAGAAGAAGAAGAAAGGGAAGAAGAAAGGGAAGAAGAAGAAGAAGAAAGGGAAGAAGAAAGGGAAGAAGAAGAAGAAGAAAGGGAAGAAGAAGAAGAAGAAAGGGAAGAAGAAAGGGAAGAAGAAGAAGAAGAAAGAAGAAGAAGAAGAAGAAGAAAGAGAAGAAGAAAAAGTAGAAGAGATGGGAATCAATTATAAGAATAGAGAGACAGGAAGAAGAAAAATGGAGAAACAGTTGTAAGAGAACGAAGAGGAGGGTCACAATTAGAAGGAAAGGGGATAAAGAAGAAAAATGGAGGGATTCAATTCACTCGGTTAAGTGCCATACGTGATACACGCTTTGAACAATCATGTCTCGAAAGAGACATGACTGACTGGGCAGAAGATTATCCCGCAGTAGGTTGCCATTACTTTCTGCGGTTGATAGGTTGCCAACCAAATCTATAGAACATAATTTGTCCTGCTATTCAACCCATAGCTGTAGGAAGAAAAGGCGGATTATATTATTATATTAATAAGTAGTAACTAGTGGGGGACCAGTTTACTACTTCATGACAATATAAAATCGATCCCCCACTTTATGCCCAGTAGAAAGTTTGATTATGTTTCCATTTATTATATTCAGTCAGTTAAGTGCCATACATGATACATGCTTTGGGTAATCATGTCTCGAAAGAGACATGACTGACAGGACAGAAAATTATCCCGCAGTAGGTTGCCATTGCTTTCAGCGGTAAACTGGTTGTCAACCAAATCTATAGAACCTAATCTGTCCTACTATTCAACCCATAGCTGTAGGAAGAAGAGTTGGATTATATTATTATATTAATAAGTAGTAATTAGTGGGGGACCAGTTTACTACTTCATGACAATAGAAAACAGATCTCCCAATTAATGCCCAGTAGAATGTCTGATTATGCTTCCGACTATTATATTCAGTCAGTTAAGAGCCGTACATGATACACGCTTTGGGCAATCATGTCTCTTTCGAGACATGATTGACTGAGCAGTAGTTTATCTCGCAGTAGGTTGCCATTGTTTTCTGCTTTAGACTGGTTGCCAACCAAGGCTATAGAATCCAATCTGTCCTATTATTTAACCCGTAACTGGAGGGAAGAGAAGGATTAATATCTTTCCCAACGTATTTGTGCGTAAGTGAATGCAAGGAAATTCAACTGGAATTCGAATTCGGCACCGCGATTTGTCATTCCGAGTCGATTTTCACTGCACCATAACGCACATATAAATTGACAGGAAAATGAGAAACATTTGAAAGAAAAAAGAAGAAGAGTGTCTCAATTAGAAGAAGAAAGATAGAGGAAGAAGAAAAAAGAAATGTAGGGAGTCAATTAAAAGAAAAATAGAGAGACAAGAAGAAGAAAAGAAGAAGAAAAGAAAAATAAGAAAAATGCAGGAACTCAGAAGAAAACTAGAGAGGCAAGAAGAAGAAAAATAGCGAAATATTTGAAAGAGAAAGAAGAAAAGAACAGTTTTTGAGTTTGAGTTCGAGTTTTCTTTAACGGGATATCAACCACTGTGGGTTATTTAATGCCAAAAAGGTAGGGTTTTGAGGTATTTTTTAATGTTCAGTTATAGTGAGTTTGTGTTTTGTTTAATGGCATATCAACTTCTGTGGGTTATTTAATGCCAAAAAGGTAGGGTTTTAAGGTATTTTTTAATGTTCAGTTATAGTGAGTTTGTGTTTTGTTTAATGGCATATCAACTTCTGTGGCTTATTTAATGCCAAAAAGGTAGGGTTTTAGGGTATTTTTTAATGTTCAGTTATAGTGAGTTTGTGTTTTGTTTAATGGCATATCAACTTCTGTGGCTTATTTAATGCCAAAAAGGTAGGGTTTTAAGGTATTTTTTAATGTTCAGTTATAGTGAGTTTGTGTTTTGTTTAATGGCATATCAACTTCTGTGGCTTATTTAATGCCAAAAAGGTAGGGTTTTAAGGTATTTTTTAATGTTCAGTTATAGTGAGTTTGTGTTTTGTTTAATGGCATATCAACTTCTGTGGCTTATTTAATGCCAAAAAGGTAGGGTTTTAAGGTATTTTTTAATGTTCAGTTATAGTGAGTTTGTGTTTTGTTTAATGGCATATCAACTTCTGTGGCTTATTTAATGCCAAAAAGGTAGGGTTTTAAGGTATTTTTTAATGTTCAGTTATAGCTAGAAGTAGTCAGATTTAAATGAAATTTTTTTTCAATTTTATTTTAGAAAACTGAAAATGTCTTCTAGTTTTGTATTCAAAAATGTATTGCTGGTTATAATTATTTTTTTCTTAAAATCGTTATGGCAATAACGTTTCTTTTTTTTGTCTTAAAAATGTTTTGTTAGTAATATTTTTCTTTCAGAAAAGAGACATGTTGGTAAAATTTTTCCTTTTAAAAACATTATTGTTGGTAATATTTTTTCAAAAAAATTCTTTTTTACGTGTATATTTCAATAAATATGTATTTTTATATTTTCATAGTGTTTTGACCCCAGTTTGGGGGTTAACTATTTGCCCATAGCTAGAACCCTAACAGGTGCTACCACTCCGGGTCAGGGTGGACCTGGGAACAACAGCAATTAACCTGTGGTTCCATGCTCCTCACAACCTTCCAATCAGAGGCCTTGCTGCAGGATGCAGTTTACCGTTTGCCTAGGACCAGAGAAAAGAAGAAAAAGGATAAAAAAATGAAAGAAATTAATTAGAAGAAAAGTAGAGAGACAAGAAGAAAACATTTGGAAGAGGAAGAAGAATTCAATTAAAAGAAAAAGTACAACAAGTAGAATAAGAAGAAGGTGTCACCTCGAAGACGAATAGAGAGATAAGAATTGGCAAAAGAGAATCAATTAGAAGG
Source organism: Ascarosepion bandense (assembly GCA_037127315.1). Lineage (NCBI taxonomy): Eukaryota > Metazoa > Mollusca > Cephalopoda > Sepiida > Sepiidae > Ascarosepion > Ascarosepion bandense. Next base: position 40,762 of record JBBBDQ010001163.1, read on the forward strand.
GAAAGAAGAATAATGAGGAGTAAATTAGAAGAAGCCCTTAAAGTAAAAATAAAAATAAAAGATTATCTGTAAAGAAGAAGAAAAGAGAAAAGATGAGAGAAAAATGTGAATTATAAAAAGGAAGAATCGAAAATGAATAAATCGGACATAAATAGAAAAAGAAGATGTCATCTTTTCAGTCTAAGAATAGTTCTGAGTCAAAATGGTCAGATCTCTTAATGAAAAGAATCGACATGATACATTCAGGATTCACTGACCATTTCTTTCTAGCTCGTTGTTTCTATCAGGTACAAGTTTGCGTTCACAGAGTTTGTATCACCGGTGAGAAGAAGGCATCAATTGTGTAGAATATCATGCTGCTACTTACAAAGCCACACTTGACAACAGAGTACCAGTCGTCAAAAACACAGATGGACTCGAACTCCGTAAACATAGTAATCGTAATGTTCGCCCTTTCCAGCATTCGATGACGAAGCAGCCATTGTTACAAGGGTTAAGTTTTTCTTCACTTCTTTAACATTGGTCTGGGATCAAAGTGTAGTATCATTTCTCTTCATTTGTTTTTAGTTTAGCCGTTGACATAGCAAAACATTCGTGATTCATTGAACAAGCTAGCCAGTGATACACGGGTTATGCTTTTACTGCACTCCTTTGATATTGAACTGGGATCAGAGTGTTGTATCATTTCTCCTCGTTTGTTGGTTTAGCCGTTGACTTATAGAAAAACATACGTCATTGATTGAACAAACAGCCAGTGCTACTAGGGTTAAGTTTTTCTTCACTCCTTTAACATTGGTCTGGGATCAAAGTGTAGTATCATTTCTCTTCATTTAATTTTATTTTAGCAGTTGACTTATAGAGAAACATTCGTCATTCATTGAATGAATAGCCAGTGATACATGGGTTATGTTTTTATTCACACCTTTCAGATTGGGCTGGGATCAAAGTGTAATATAATTTCTTATTATTTTGTTGGTTTAACCGTTGAATTATAGAGAAACATTCGTCATTCATTGAACGAACAGCCAGGGATACATGGGTTATGATTTTATTCATTCCTTTGATATTTTGCTGGGATCAAAGTGTAATATAATTTCTTATTATTTTGTTGGTTTAGCCGTTGAGTTTTTAATCATTTCACCCCAAGCAAAGCAGTACTGTCAATGGTATGCAGGAGAGGGTATACACAACAGGAGGGTGAAGGGTTACATAGAAGGAGTGCGAAGATAAACAGGAACCGAAGAGGAACCGGTGATAGTGGGTGTCAGATAATGGGCAATAAAAGGATTGAAATGATGATGTGAAGAGAGTTGCGTGAGAGTAGAGAAAAAAAAGGAAGAAGAACAAGATTCAGATGGTGTTGGGGAAAGGATAAAAGGGGTTAAGGGGGTAAGAGATAGCAATTGACGCTGCATTTAAACTCTTGAAGATTGTAGCTATCTGGGAAGCAATTATACGGAAGAGAGTTCTCTATAAGTGTGAGAAAAGAAGCAGATGGAGTAAAAGTGGAGGCTGCATTTGGTTGTTTTGACTGTAAAAGGGTGGGACCTTGTTGTCAGTCTGGGTGCTCGAGAATTTTTTGTGTAGAGGGGACACCAGGGAGCTAAGCTCGTCAGAGTAGAAGCCATAGAAATATTTGAAGAAGAGACAGAGGGAAGCCACATCTTGTCAGTGAGAATGTGACTGGAGTCGAGTTGTCAGGGCGGGATTGATTACATTGCAAATTCTTATCTGGAGCTTGTCGAGAACGCCGAGATGAATAGCAAAAGGCGCCTGACCAGATATGATAACAGTATTCAATGCATGGGCAGATGGTTTGTATACGTGGAAGATGAGCTCAGGGGAGAAAAACTTCCTAGCTCGACACAGTGACTCAGCCTTCCTAGCAGTAGATTTAGCTATTGATTCAATGTAGTTGTTCCACTTGAGGCTGACCGAGAGAGTGACGCCGAGGAGACGCAGTGTATTCCCTTCAGTGAGATTAGCTATGTTAATGGGCGGCAGGAAGGACAGTTTATGGTGTTTGACGTAAAGCAGCTTTGTTTTGGAAGCATTAAAGCTTACGAGCCATTTCTTACCTCATCCACCACAGATTAAGAGTACTTCTCAAGATCAGCAGCGAGGTTATCTTTATTCACCTTGGCATATTTCTGAGTGAGGCGGGAGTAAATGGTGGTGTCGTCAGAGTAAACGCCTACTTAAGATGTTTCTGGAAGTTTTTTTTTCTGGGGGCTTTGGTCGGTATAATAAGACGACGGCAAAATTTGAGTTAAAAGATGACAGCCAGCCAGTGTTTAAGAAAAAGCGGAATGTGATTTTGCCCCTTTACCACAGATAAATGAAGAACTCGACAGACTAGAAAGAAACAGTGTTTTGTCTAAAATTGTGTGTCGTCAATGGGCTTCACCGACCATGTGAAGAAAAAGTCAAAGGAGATCCGGGTTTCTCGACGCGGCTTAATGCGGCACTCAAAAATTATCATTATGATTTATCTAGACCGGATGAAATTTTCACGTAACTAAACGGAGAAAATTTTTTTTACAAAAATCAACCTCAGTGACAGGTATCATCAAAAAGCGGTAGAAGAAGAATGTTCTAAGTTACTCTGTATCTATACCCATCGTGGGTTGTACAAGTTCGAACGTCTACCGTAAAAGTTGCGCGGGCAATTTTCCAACAAGCGTTGAATACTATGCTGAGAGACTTTGACTTCGCGTTTGCATATTTCGAAGACATATTAATGATCAGTCAAATTGTAGAACAGCATAGGGAACGTGTTCATAAAGTCTTCTCGAGAATTCAGGTGCACGGTTTCAAAGTAAAAGAATGCAAATTCGACTTTTTATGGAGAAAATTAAATACTTGGGACACATCATTAATACAGATGACATAAGACCAGATCCAGAACGGGCTACAACAGTCAAGGACATGCCAGCTCCGGAAAATGTCTTTACCTTACAAAGATTTTTAGGATTGGCAAATTATTACCAGGTGTTTATACCAAATATGCACAACTTAGGTGCTCCATTAAACGAATTTTTAAAAAAAGACAAGGACTGGGAGTGGACACCAGAATATCAAGAAGCATTTGTTAAAATAAAGAAAGTCTTAACGTCGGACATGTTTCTCACCCACGATAACCCAGACTTGGGCATTATAATTGCCAGCGACGCCAGCTCGTATGGTATTGGAGCATGTATTCTGCACAAGATATCAGATGTATCTCACAAAACCAATAGCTCATGCGTCGAGAACGCAAATTGAGAAGGAGTCGTTAGGGATTATTTTCGTATTAACGAAGTTTCCCCGATACATTCACGGTAGAAACTTTACTTTGCAGACAGACCATAAACTGTTACTGACAATATTTGGTTCTAAAAAAAATCTGCCTGTGCATCCAGCAAATAGACTGCGGGAACAATTCTTTTGAATTATAACTTTAAATTGGAGTTCCTACCGTCTAATAACTCCGTCATGCCGACGGACTGTCCAGATTAATCCCGAAGCACAGAGCACCTCATAAGGATACTGTTATTGCTTCTCTCCGAACGGAAAGAGAACGTAAAACTACATTATGCAATACGGTAAGATAACTTACGGTAACCCACGACCAAATCAAACAAGAAGCTTTAAACGATGAGTTTATCGGGCAAACCAAAATAAAAATTCTTGAAAAGGACAAACAGACTTCAGGTATTTTTGCTTTATGCGAAGAAAGTACTGCTATATAGTGAGCAAATCGTCATTCCTAAAACACTACAAAGATGAATTCTGAAACACTTCCATGCGGCTCATCTAGGGATTACAATGATGAAAAGCCTTATGCGCAGTTATGTATACTGGCCGAACATAGATAGAGATATCGAAAATATGGTAAAATTCTTTAAGGGCTGGGTTTTGGCAGCTAAGGCACCTCCAATGAAATATAGTCTTTGACCCAAAAAGAAACGACCATGGTCTCGAATTCATGTAGATTTTGCAGGTCCGCTAGACAGATTCTACTATCTTATAGTAGTAGATAGTTTTTCTAAGTGGTCTGAAGTTCTTAGATGTAGGAATCCCATTACAGAAGTGACAATCAATTTCCTACACGAACCTTTCGCCAGATTTACTGTAGTCGATTGTTTAGTGTTAGACAATGGGATACAATTTACGTCCTGCGAATTTAAGCAATTTTGTGAGACCTTCCAGATCAATCATATTCCGATTGCTCCATATCACCCAAGGTCCAATGGACCAGCCGAGCACTTCGTTGACACGTTAAAAAGAACTCTGAAGAAAGCTAGGGGCACAATCACAGAAAAAGCCCTACAACAGTTCCTTCAGGTGTATAGAATCACGCCCAACGACAACACACCATCAGCATTACAACCAGCCGAGGTAATGTCTGGGCGTAAAATCAAGTCGACAAGCTACTTCCCACACAAACAAAATCTGAACGAACAAACACGATACTTACAAAACGTTACCAACTTGGGGAAAAAGTTTTTTTTTTCCGGATGTTCCGGGATAATAAATTTTTCTGGGAAATGGGTACAATTGACAAAAGAGTAAAAAATATGGTCTGTATAATTAAAGATTACCAGTTCACTCACAAAAGACATTTAAATCAAATCAAGAAATGCCTGTAGAACGATGCTGACAGCGGCCCCTCTGAAGAAAAAGAAGTAATAGATACCATTTACGATACTTTTGACATGCCAATCCCGCAAGCAGCCCCGGAACAGCGCCGTTTACTGAGGAAAAGAAAAATGACAAATTTTCTCGTTCTTAATCCAAAAAGAAAAAAATATTAATACCCTTGCGTAATTGATACTTAAGAGAGGGATGTTATGGTGACTTACCCATATGACACATGAACTCTTCCAAATTATATATAAGCAGCAGTTCTGCTTTGTAGTGAGTAATCTCCAGGAGTTTAAATGTAAAGTCAATAGACACCTCCTAACACACTAACTCGCTCCCATTCTTTCAAACACTCTTCCCATCTGCCCAACCCTCATCCTCGGTATCCTTACCCATCTATCACCTTCTTTCTGACATTTCCTACCCCTAACCAATCCTCCTCTTTACCTTCCCCTATGTAGCCCCATGCGCAATAGTGGCAATGGAATGCCTTGCTTGGGGTGAAATGATTAAAAAAAAAGAGCGAAGTCTATTTTAACAGATAACTCTGACAGCCGGACAAACACAGTCACACTGGTGATTTTCTCATTTTGCATCTGTTTGTACTACCGTTCTTGTTAATATATTTGTTTAACCATATTCCGTCTTTGTGTCTTTATTTTTGGCCTCCAACAAGGCCACAACAATAACGCTCTCCAGCTACTAAAAAACTGTCCTTTAAGTGACTAAAAAAATTGACCATTTCAAAATAGCGCTTGTTAGTGACTACAAAACTGTTCTTTTCAGGATAGCACTCTCCAGCTACTACAAAAATGTCCTTTAAGTGACTAAAAAAACTGACTCTTTCAAAACAGCGCTTGTTAGTGACTACAAAACAGTTCTTTTCAGGATAACACTCTCCAGCTACTACAAAAATGTCCTTTAAGTGACTAAAAAAACTGACCATTTCAAAACAGCGCTTGTTAGTGACTACAAAACTGTTCTTTTCAGGATAGCACTCTCCAGCTACTACAAAAATGTCTTTTAAGCAACTAAAAAAACTGAACTTTTCAGTAACTACAAAACTATCCTTTTTAGGTTAACGCTCTCCCTCTACTACAAAATTATCCTTTTCAGCGACTGAAAAAACTACCCCACTTCATGAAAACGCTCGTCAGTGACTACAAAACTGTTCTTTTCAGGATAACGCCCTTCTTACCTGAAAAGCATACAGAGATATTTTTGCCTAGTGCACTGTAACTTTATTTTTGTTCATGTCACGAAAATAAACTTGACAATATATATTATATATTATTTTACTAAATATTTTATATATTATTTTATATATTATTTTATATAACATACTTATATATTATATTTTATTATTTTATTTTATATATTATCTATTTTATATATTATTATTTATATATTATTTTAATATATTATTTTACTCAAGTTTCGTCTTGTTTTTTGTTGTCTTACGCTATTCAATATCTGTTTGCGGACCAATATACCACCTGCAACAATACCAAGACATATAACACTTACAATCTATTATCTTAAAAATATATATCATTAAACATATTTTTACTCCAAAAGTATAAAATTATGCACAAAAAATCTATAGGATGTACGATGTGGTGTAGTGGATATCAGCTCGGAACGAGAAATCGAGGAGCCGAGTTCGAATTGCAGTTGAATTCCTTGCATTCACTTACGTACAAATACCCACGGGAAAGGTATTAATCCGTTTTTTGCCTCCGGTTATGGGTTAAACAAGAGGACAGATTGAGTTCTATAGCCTTGGCTAGCAACTAGTCTACCGCAGAATGTAATGGCAATCTACTGAGACACGATCCCCCAAGCGTGCATCACGTATGGCACATAACTATCTGCCTGATCTATAGTTGAAACTATAAAATTGCGTACAAAATATTTAGATTTTGGCATTAAATAACTGTTGTAAACCTAAAAGGTTACTGCGTGAGTAATTACCAAAACGGAGGTTGGGAATAATAGTATATCAACAAGTATAAGACTCGCACACTGCGTGAAATACATACACTGATAGTCAGTATAATCACTCTCTACTCTACTACAATTTACTCCAATACTATCCACCTATTAAAGAGGAGAGGGACATCACATTCCTGTATATTGGTACGTATACAACAATAACCCATAGTGGCTTATATATCTTTTAATCAATTCAACCCAAGCAGGCGATAATGCCATTAAGCTGTAAGATTCTTACTGGGAGTGAAAGACAATTAGAAGACTTTAGGAGGAATGCTGCTAAACAAAATCAACCCAACAATTTGATGTGGAAAGGTCTTTCGACGGGTTGTGATAACGATATTCGTGCGATAATTCTTTACTTTGCTTAATCAGTAACTGCCCAAATGTTTTGCCAATCAGTTTATCTCTACTGTTGTATTGTAAATTGATCCACAGATCTTAAAACTGCGAGTTGAACGTTTGGACAACCGGGAGTTGCGAACAGCACAAGGCATTCGGGGAAATTTCCAATTATCGAGTTGAAAGTTTTTATATAGACATCGCTGGGGATCAAAAACAAAGAACGCTCGTTGGTTTTTGAAATATTTTCCCAAACAAGATACTGGGTCTTGATATCGATGCAATGCCGTTCCATTATCTAAATTCTAATCTTTCTTTCGGCGATCTGTTTAGAATCCGGAAATTGTGCCTCGAGAAAGTCTGTTCCATGTTTCCTTTGATACGGCTTTCGACATGTGTTTGGCTTACGGCTATTTAACGTTGAAACACCGGTTTTCATACGAGTCACCGAAATTAAGCAACGTCTAGTTTGGTCATTACCTAGATGGGAGATCGCTCGGAAATACCAGGCGCTTTAAGCTTCGTTGTGCAGGTGGTGCAATGAATAACGACTCGGTGTTGGAAATCAGAGAGCCAAGTTCCAATTCCAGTCTGGTTCGTTATACTCATTTACGCGCAAATAATTTTGGGAAAAGTATGAATCCATTTTTTCCGCCTAGCTATGGGTTAATTAGTAAATAATTTTTTTCACCAAAAGAATTTTACAATCTAAAAATATTTTCTGGCGATAAATAACTTGCAAAAAGTTTGATAAACCGTAAAAACAAATCGATCAGTGAACCAATACACTCTTAAGCTTTATGGTTAATTGTTATTTTTTCACCTATCCATATGCGACACTAAGACTCATTGTACACATAATAATTACCTTTAGTGACCCTCTACTTTTAGGGACTGTTGGGACTTGTATACGGTGAAGACTAGTTAAATAAAATTTTATAGAAAATAAGAACCCTGCACGAAACAAATGCTTTAAAAAATAGCTCTGCGTTTTATATACAAATTTTTTAGGCTTCATATAGACTAATATTATTCCAAATAGCCTACTGTAGGCTATAATTTTAACAGCGCACATCCACACAGACGCACACAAATAACGTACACCAACAAAACAGAAAATGGCAAAATGTTAACGGTAATTTGCGAAATACCCGTCAAGAACGGATAGATAGATAGATCAGCCAACAAAACTCTGGAGGTTGGAAGTAGATGGTAACATCAATCAGGTAAGTGACTAACTTTTACTGATATTAATTATATATATATATATATATAGTATATCGAGGCAGCAAGTAATTTTCTAGACATATGCTATTAAATATAAGAGACAATGAGTGTCTATTATGTTTAATCATGAGCCGTTCTAAACGTCGTATTTTTGCTTTAATTTTAGTTGAAAATAAAGACAAAAATTCTCCAACATTTGGATAATTATTTATTGGTTTTCTTCTATATATATATATATATATATATATATATATATATATATATACACTACTGGACATAGTTATTAGGTCACCCCACTTTTTTTTAAAGAAATGATTTATTTCATACTATTTTTATTATTTATTGCCAAAGGAAAATAGAATGGCTCTTTTTTTTTTATTATTACTTAGCAAAATTTAACAAAGCAAGGAATCAAAGATGAACTCGTTCAAATCACCCTAAATTTTCTTCATTCTTTCATTGATGAAACTGCAATATAGGTAGTTATTAAATATTTATAAATTCATTTGATGCACATGTTATTGTGCAGTATTAACAAAAGAACCATTCTATTTTCATTTACAATTATTCACTTGGCAATAAATACCAAAAAATAGTATGAAATACATCATTTTTTCAAAACACTGGGGTGGCCTAATAATTATGGCCGGTAGTATGTATATATAGATATATGCAAATACAAATCAGAAAAAAATAAAATATATTTGTAAAAAGACGGAATGGGTACAGGCAAAAAGAACATTATTTTTACCAACGCGTTTCGTCCCTTGAAGGACTTAATGAATTTAATTGTAAAGATTTTATTTTTTTTAAATGTATTTATAAACAAAAGTAAAAAAAACGTAATTTTTAAATTTAAAAAACGCTTTAAGAGGTATTTTTAAAGTTAATTTTGCTCGGTAAACTATGGAAGATTCCAAGTGACATAATTTAATGCCTAATAAACGGATCTGAGTAAATATTGTCAATATTGCTTTTTTTATTTGTTATATATACATAGATTTAATTTAATTAAATGTAATTATATATATATATATATATATATATATATATATATGATTAATATAATTATTTTTATTTTATTTTAATTAGATAAATTGTTTATGTATATGTCTACTTCATATAATAATCTTTTCTTTTTTTTAAATTATATTCATTTATGTTCATTTGGGAAAGAAATATTTCTTTTAAGAAAGTAAATTTTTGGAAAGATCTATGATGCAAGTTAACATTTTATGAAGAATCGATAGCAGCAATTTTAAGAATTTTACGTCCAATTTATTTATATATATATTGTGAAAGACAGGAGTCATTTTGTGGATATTATATTTAATGATTGTTTTCTAATGTCTGAATATCATTTCACAAAGGTAGTTGTTGTGTAAGAATAAACTGGTCCAAATTTATGCTGTGCTGGTTCAAACTTCGAGCCCTAACATCAATAATAATCAAAGAAAATTAAGAAAATTTAAGGAGTTGATATATATATATATATATATATATATATAATACTTATGAGGGTCATACGACCATGAATGAAAACGTTCTAACTTCTTCAAATTTTAAAAATTGCCTGTTCAAATAAAATCCCCTTTACGTGAGCGTTCTTTAAAAACGGTAAAATCAGTTATTGCAAATCGCCTGAAGACACCGCATGGTAGAAACCTAGGTCGCGCAATAACTCGTTTACAAATGAAGAATATTCAAAAGTTCTACAATAATTGTATTGAACACTTTTAATACAACTGTGTACTGGTCTAATTTAATTATGACCAAAAACTAAGTAATGAAATAATTATATATATTACGAAAAAGTGAAAGAACGTGTAGATTAAAACCCATTGTTCAAGCAGTTACTTTTATAATGAGTGTGCGCTACAGAGTAGAGACTAATATTGTAATTTTGTTATTACAATGGTCTGTAAAAGCATAATATCACTACACAAAAATGTTCATGTTTCAGAAGAAAACTGTTCTTCTTCAGGTGATATGTTAATTCACCTAAAGAAGCACAGTTTCGTTCTGAAACAGGAAAAATTTTGTGTTGTGATATTATGCCATATACCATTGTAATAACAAAATTGCAATATATATATATGGGTTGGACCAGCAGACAGTAGTTCTAAAAAAAGTGCTCAATGCACAACCAACACAAATGAACTGAATATGCAGAGGTGTCGATATGTTAAAGAACAGAACACACGCCACTTACTTGCTACCCAGGTTTCAACTACGCAGGTCTCTTCAGGACTAGCTTGTCTGAAAAGACCAGCGTGGTGGAAACCTGGGTAGCAAGTAAGTGGTGTATGTTCCGATATTTAACATATATATATTTTTATATTTATTTGTATGTATATATATATATATATATATATACTATAGTCATCCGCAGACAGATCTGTTTCGCTGTATTACAGCTCATCAGTACGGCTAACCCAGGATTGAAACCCGACCGAATCGGCGTCGGTCGGCCATTCTACCCCTAGGCCACGATTTGTTTGTTTGTTTGTTTGTTTGTTTGTTTGTTTGTTTGTTTGTTTGTTTGTTTGTGTGTGTGTGTGTGTGTGTGTGTGTGTGTGTGTGTGTGTGTGTGTTTGCATATATATAAATTGTGTATTTAAACAGTATGCCCTCATTTCTGCCAAATGACAGACAAAAGTAAAATAGACTTCAAGGATGAAATCTATTTTACGTTTAACTAAAGATTTTTTATGAGATTGTTTTATGCATATATTGATAATAGTTGAAAGTATAGCCGAAAGCACTTGAATGAATAAACCATTCGGGCAGTTTTATATAATTTATGTACTAAAAAAAAATATAAGTTCACATGAAGAATTATATAAATATTCAGCCATACCACTTGCCTGTCATTTTTACCGAAACTTGTATATATATATATATATATATAAGAAAAGACTTAGGCAGACACGTTATTTCATGGTAAATCGGAAGTATGGGGCCTATTTCAGGCGAACCATCACCAGCTTTCGTCTTTATTGTACAGAATATTTTACACAAATCTTTTCTTATATTTGCTCTATATGTATTTATATACATATATATTTAGAGTTCTCTTAGAGAGTTTTCCTACCACTGTATGTACAGGATATTCCTTTGGATTCTTCTACATCTACACCACATGCATATATATATATAATTTTTTTTTAGAACATAAATCATATAACAGTTTTCGGAATGTTTTATTTATCCAAGGTATTTCATCTATATTTTTAGCTATTATCAAATATTTTAACTGAATGTCAATGAAACATTCGTACAAGTTTTATGTAATTTATGTTCTGAAGAAAAAAAAAAGAAAAACTCGTATAAGATCACATAAGATCACATTAAAAATTATATAAAAAATCTTTACCACATCACTTTGTCATTGCTAATGAAACTTGCGTAAAAGAGGGATTGCTGCCTAAACACAATATACATACATATATATATATATATCTGTATATATATACATTTGTAGATATATATATATATATATATATATATATATGTATATATATATATATTTGTTATATATATTCATCTCTCTCTCTCTTTCTCTCTCTCTCTCTCTCTATATATATATATATATATATATATAATGTAATATCTGAGTTGATTTTAGGCGCAACTTCATTTCTTCTCTAAGAAGTTCAAAGAACTAATTTGAAGTCACTATCAAGCCTGACCTCATCCATCAAGATGCCGCCCGGAATATTTGTTTTTGCCGAAGCAAAAGAAAATATGAACAAGTCAAAAAAGAAAGCAAAACAAAGTTATTTTGAATTACGATCGATTTAACAGACTTACAAATGATGCATAATAATCGTGTGTCCATGTCTGTTCTTGCTTATTGTACATTAACGTGAAATGAGATAAAGTCTGGTCTGGTACAAGGACATCACAGAGCATTTCGTCTTTTGTCCTTAAGACAAAATACAAAGAAAAAGAAAATTAAGGCTGTTAAGTCACCAACGGAAATATTCGTTTTACTATTGGCTATCAATACAATGGGGTAGTTGAACGGCTTTTTAGCGCGAATAGCGAAATTGGCGACCCTTGTTCAAATTCTGTTTTGATCTTCTTGTGTCATAATGTTCCCGCTAATACCCTCAGAATCCATTTTCTTTAAACTCTGGGATAAATAACAATATAGACTAGACTCGTTTGCTTCGAATGTCAACTAATTCAGGTGAAAGGAAGACTGAATTCAAAATCAACACGAGGTTTTGTTTGATGTAACTGCATAGGCATATACACTGACGACACTACGGTTTATTCTCCCCTCGACCAAAACTGCCGATTCTGATAAAGCAAACCTCGCTGCTGAGCTTGAAAAGGACCTCCAATCCGTAGTGAACTGGGGTAAGAAATGGCTCTAGAATTTTAATGTTTGCCAAAACGAAGCTGCTATCTATTAACCATCACAGACAATCGCTCGTATCTCCTATTAGAATGGATCAGGCTAGTCTCCCTGAGAAAAAAACCCTGCGTCTCCTCGGGTTAACTCTTACAACAGATCTCAAGTGGAACGACTATATCGAATTCATAGCTAAATCCACTGCTAAGAAGGTCGGTTCTCTGTGTAGAGCCAGGAAGTTTTCCCCGTCTGAAACAATCCTGCACATATATAACTCTACCATCTGCCCTTGCATTGAATACTGCTGCCATATCTGGTCGCGTGCCCCTGCTATCTACCTAGGGGTCATTGACAAAATTCAACGGAGAATCTGTAATGTGATTGATCTCGAACTGGCAGCCAAGATACAGTCGCTTTCTCACCGGTGCAATGTGGCTTCCCTGTGTCTCTTCTACAAGGCTTTTGCTCCGATGAACTTAGCTCTCTGGTTCCCCCTATGCATGAATTTGCTCGAGCCACAAGATTAGCAACTAGGTCCCACCCGTTTACTTTGAAACCAATAAAATGTAAACGCAAACTTTACTCAATCAGCTTCTTTTCTCGCACTTCCCACCTGTGGAATTACCTTCCATTTACTTGCTTCCCGGAGAGCTACAATCTCCAGGAGTTTAAGTTTAAAGTCAATAGTCATCTTCTATCTTGCTAACTTGCATCCTCTCTCTCATGCTCCTTTTTTCGTTCACTCCTCTCTCGGCATCTTAACCCTTCTTTGACCCATTTCCTGACACGCTCTGTAACCTGTCACTCTTTCTCATAACTTTTCTCCTATGTAACCCCCTGCGCACCAGTGGCGATAGACTGCCTTGCTTGGGGCGATATGATTATATAAAAAAAATATCAACATATTAGGGTTCATTTAATGTCGAAATGTTATTTTCTTGTGAGCACTGATAATTTTTTAAAAATAATGTATTGCGAGTATTTTTTCTAATTGATTTTTATATTTTTATGTTTGTAACCTTGTTTGAGGATTCACTATTTACTCATAGCTGGGACCCTAAGAAATGCTGCCACACTGGGATTGTAGTTGGTTGCCATTACTTTCCGTGGTAGGCAGGTTGTCAACCAAGGCTATGGAACCTACTCTGTCTTGCTATTCAACCCATAGATGGAGGGAAAAGAGATGGAATGATACCTATCATAAGGGTATTTGTGCGTAAGTGAATGAAACGAATTCGACTGGAATTTGAACTCGGCTCAACAATTTCTCATTCTGAGCCGATAACCATTACACCACAACGCACGTTCTAAGGCTGCAGTACACATAGTATTAAACCCTAATAGATTGCATGGCGCAGAATTGCCCGATTAATGTGGTGCATTGAATTGCTTGAACTAGAAACTAAATTGAAGTCATATAAAAGGCACGTTCTTAACATCTTTCAAGAAATCGGTTTTGTATGATGGCGACAGTGAATGCACTAGTTCAGATAGAACGCTTGATTGTGAAGACCTAAAGCTGTTCATGAGTGAGAAAATTTTAAAATTTTAAACATCAAGAACATGTAGTAGATAGATTTACTTTTTCACAACCTTCTCGGTCTTTGGAATAGGACGAGTGATTTATTCCTCGTTTCCTGTTTAGGAGTGTACTTCCGGTTCCTTCAAAAGTCTACTTCAAGTTTGTACTTCTAACGTCTCCGGCTAAACATTGATTTTATTTACTATTTATTTTTGACGTTTATCAAGTAGAATTGATTTTTCGAGTTGCTCCTTACGTAGGTTTATCTCCTTGTTTGGGAGTAAACTGATATATATGTATATACAGAGGTAGAATCGCCGACTAATGTCAGTTCGGTCGGGTTTCAGTCCTGGTTAGAAGCAATCGGATGTCTAACAGTACTGATGAGCAGTGAAAACAGTCTGTGGATGACTAATATATATATATATATATATATATATATATATATATATACGCATCGCTCATTCAGTGAAATGAATTACAGCGCGCTAGCTATTGGGCGCGTATAATGATATGCGCTAAAAAGTCTGCCTACTTCCACCGAACGCCCATAGCCCAGGTGTAGAGTCGCCGACTGACGCCATTTCGGTCGGGTTTCTATCCTGGGTAAAAAAAGCAATCGGAGTCTAACCGTACTGATGAGCTGTGAGACGGCGAAACAGATCTGTCTGCAGATGACAATATATATATATATATATATATATATATATATATATATATATGTGAGTGTGTGTGTGTGTGTGTGTGTGTGTGTATACTCGTATTTGCTTGGAAATTCCGTTTTTCTATAATTATACAGTCCGTTTATTTATACCCGCTAGCCAGAATAATTATGGTGATTTCATGGTTTAACAAAGTCCAATTGAGCCCGTAAATACATGGTCGAGTGGTAAGACATATCAAATCTAAAAGCAGTTTCTCCTGGGCGGTAGGGGTTGTAGGTTCGAATCCTGCTGGAAGTTAGATATTCTCTTGGTAAGATTTCTCGAATATTCAGGTCAATCGATGTGAAAAATGTACTGTTTAAAAACAAACTATCCACTCAAATATGAGTATCCATTAAAAATAATGTTTAAAAAAATACGTCCGTTAATATCATTTCGTAATATATAACTAGCTTTTAGTCATATTTAAATTAGACCATTACAAAATTGAATTAAAAAGTGTTTCATACATTTATATTTATTATAAATTGTGAGTATTTTTTATTTGGAAATGAGTTATTTTTGCTGCCTAGCTTTCAACCTTTCGGTATCGTCAGGCGATTTATATTAACTAATATTTCGTCTTTCAAACGTACAAACAGGGATATTTTACGAACGCGTGACTAGAATTTTTAAACACCCGAAAATTTTAAAAAATAGGGAGCAGTTATTTAAGGTTCTTAAAAAAAAATTTAATCCCTGTTTGTATGAACCTAATATGTGTTTATAAATGTGATTACATCTGGACATTATTTCTGATCTTCCTTTTAGTAATTTTGTTTGTTCTGGAAACATCATAATAGCTAACTTTTCCGCCTGGCAGAATCTGCATACATCGCCACTGTTGTATGGTTTGGCTACTTTCACTATACTCTAAAATAGCATATACATACATATATATATATATACATATATATTAAAAAAGGATTAATTCAAAGATGTTGAATGGCCATTTCGATATGAAGATCCCCACGGGGGACAACACATCACCTCAGCAACAGAAAAATCCTTTCAGAAACTGGAGAAAAATTAGTCTACTTTTCCTTTTTAAATAGATTGCAAAGAAATTAAAAAATAAAATAAAATAAAAATAAAAATAAAGGGAAAGAAAAAGAAAAAGAAAACGAAAAAGAAAAAGAAAAAGATAGAATAAAATCAAATAAATAAGAAAAGAAAAAATTGACATCGTCTGGGTTTGCTTAAACTTACGTCGATTTAACACGGCTGTCTGTTAATTTTTAGTTACATCCCCTTTTTTTTGCGAACCCATTTTTTTGTTGTTCCCCGTGGGGATCTTCATATCGAAATGGCCATTCAACATCTTTGAATTAATCCTTTTTTAATATATATTTGCTCTGTAATATTTTATTACATGGAGATCTCTTCCTGTATCATTTTTTAATATTAAAATAAAATTTTTAATATTAATTAGGATCGGATTTTTTGGAATTTACCTTCCTGCTTTTTTCCCTTGGATTGAAGTATCTGAATTAATATATATATATATATATACGGAAATTAATATAGTGTATTTCTGAGAAAGAATGGCAACAAAAGTACACTTAGAATCAGAATCAGAAGGAGGCAGCTGAAGTTTCTTGGACAAATAATGAGAAGAGGGGGTTTGGAAAACTTAACACTTACAGAGATACTAACAGACTTAGGCATTCATTCAATAAATCTTACTATTTCATGTTTGTAAAAACGTTATATCGAGAAGATGCCATAAATCACCCTCCTGGAGGTTAACGTTTGCCATGATGATGGAAAGAAGAAAGGTTCTCTGAAACGATTAAAACAGAGGAGTTTGGTTTTGGAAGCGTTAAAATTAACAATCCTTTTCTTGCGCAGTTAACAACAGATGGTAGGTTATTTTCAAGATCGGCTGCCAATTTGATCTTACCGAACCGTTCAGACTTACGATTAATTCAGGAATAAATAATATATGTCTATTTTTGGAATTTATTTATTTCGGTTATTATAGTTCCTTCATTTTTGTTAAGATGTTAGCAGATGTTGAGAATCGTTTATCTGAAATTCTTGGGACCAGAAGTGCTTGGAATACAGGCAATTAAATCTGTGTGTAGTATCTATAAAATGGGGTAGCTGGAGAATGAACATTCTTGAAAGCATAAACACGATATCCCTTGACATTTTATATTACAGCTTATACATATAACCCGAATGTAATTTTATATAAATACTATATACCTGAATGTAGTTTTATAAAAAACTAGCATCATAGCCCGGCGTTGCCCGTGCAACTCAGAACATTTTAGTAGTAGGAGAAGATGCCACTTTTTATTTTACATATTTTGTTTTTGTTTGAAAAAAAAAACTTTTTTTTTTTAAAATATTTCTTTTGTTTCAAAATTACTTAGAAAAATATTCACATTTTTTTGTTGACCAAATGAATTTTTAAAACGTCTGAATAAAAATTAAATATAAAGGCTAATTTTATTTTTTAATCAAAAATATTTTAGTCGCGTTTGACACGTGTGATTTAATTTCTGTGACGCAATTCAGCAACCATCTTAGATCGAAGATGTTTTACAGAGCAAATGTAAACAATCATTTCCATTGGTCAAAAAGTGCGAAAGGGAAAATTGCTGAACTCAAAAAGTATATGTCGACCTGGCTTCCCTGTTGATATGTGTCCTTAGAAAGTTTGAATGGCGTAGCTTAAAAAATGTAGGCGTGCATAGGGAACAGTCATACACAGACTCACAGATTGCATTTTATATATATATATATATATATATAGATTTTGTAAATTTTGTGTACATACAGATACAAGTAATGACGCTAGACATGTAAGGCTCACATGAATTTTAATGCTCTAAAATCAAGTTTTGTTTGTTTGTTTTTGAGGCTTAACGACCTATCAATCCTTATGGGATCATTTAAGGTCATAACCAATGATTTTGGGTAAGGTTATTTTATTTTTACAACATTTTTCTTTTCACGATTCATTGGGATTCATTGGGATTTGTTTTTAAGAGCAGGGTCCCCAAGTCCTACCCTTGTTATTTAACCCATAACTGGAGGGAAGTGGCGGATTAATACCTTTCTCAAGGGTACCAGTGCTTAAGTGAATACAGGAAATTCAACTGGAATTAGAACTCGGCTCATCGATTTCTCTTTCCGAGCCGATATCCACTGCACTACAACGCACATCCGTCACTATACGCTTACAGCACCTGGTATTCCCAAGCAGTCCCCCATCTAAGTACTGACCAGGCTCAACGTTGCTTAACTTTGGTGATCGAGCGAGAACCGGTGTATTCAACGTGATAGGCCGTAAGCCCTAAAATTAAGATATTACGTAAAAATAATGTTTTCTACTTTCTGTCCCTTTACAAAAACATGATCCCTATTTACCAAAAATGCATAAAACACTACTTCTACATCAGGTGTAAGAAACTAGAGGTAGAGGGTACATTGTCGATGACATCACTGAGTGTGACATCACTGAGTGTGACATCACTGAGTGTGAAAAGTAAAATTTGCTAAGTTATCAATCTGTACGAACCATGTTTTGTTTTGTTTAAAATGTTACAATATATACCGGTACAGTATTTGTCTAAAAACAAAACATGGGTTCTGATTATAGTTAAATGCAATGAAAACTGACAAATTTCAGCATTTTCTTTGCAGCGTAATAATCATGCAACGGGTAGTCATGTTGCTTTGTGAAATTGTTCACGCCTGTCAAGTCATGTCAGTAGATGAAAACTTTTCGGATTTTGGAAGTTTTAGGAGTTGGGAATTTTGAATAAAGGATCAGTCTGTCGGTTAAGGGCCATACGTGATACACACTTTGGGTGATCATGTCTCGAAAGAGACATGACCGACTGGACAGAAGATTACTTTATGCGATAGACTGATTGCCAACCAAATCTATAGAACCTAATCTGTCCTGTTATTCAACCCATAGCTGTAGGAAGAAAAGGTGGATTATATTATTATATAAATAGGTAGTAATTAGTGGGGGATCAGTTTACTACTTCATGACAATAGAAAACACATCCCTCCCTTTATACCCAGTAAAAACTTTGATTATGCTTCCGACTATTATATTCAGTCAGTTAAGTGCCATACGTGATATACACTTTGAGCGATCATGTTTCGAAAGAGACATGGTTGACTGGACAGAAGATTACTTCATGCGGTAGACTGGTTGCCAACCAAATCTACAGAACCGAATTTGTCCTGCTATTCAACCCATAGCTGTAGGAAGAAGTGGATTATATTATTATATAAACAAGTATTAATTATTGGGGGATCAGTTTACTACTTCATGACAATAGAAAACCGATCATCCATTTTATACTCAGTAGACGCTTTAATTATACTTCCATTTATTATATTCAGTCAGTTAAGTGCCATACGTGATACACGCTTTGGGCGATCATGCCTCGAAAGAGACATGACTGACTGGGCAGAAGATTCCTTCTGTTACACAGGTCCACTTGGGAGTACATGACTTCGCTGAGAGTAGAAGACCGGAGAGTAAAGCGGTCGAAACGTCGCAAACATGGCAACAAAGATGAGGTCAATAGTCCGAATGATGTAAATAGTGTAAATACTACCTCTCAGAAGTATAAACAAACGTAACTCGGTTGAGTTTAGTATTTAACCTTCGGACATGAAAAGAAACGTTGTGTCGAAAGGATGCTTTTTCTCTTGACACTGCTATTAATTTTTACGCTTAACATTCCCTCGGCAATGTTTATTGTTTAAAAAAAGACAAACTTAGCTCACTTTTAGGTCTTGAATTCTTTATTTAGAAGATTTATTTTATATTTACAAGATTATAAAAGTATGTGAACCAAGTACAATGAAATCTTTACCGTTTCCCATCTTACGAAGAAATTGGAGTAGATAGCTCTATCTATCGCCCGGTTCACACTCCACCCACGTCTATTGAACAGGTTAAGAATCTCATCTGTTGTTTCCTGTTTAGGATGTGGTTTCCGGCTTTCTATTTTCCAATCTTCTCAGTTTGGTTTCTTTTTTTTTTCCAATTGGAGTAGATAGATCTATCTATCGCCCGGTTCACACTCCACTCACGTCTATTGGACAGGTTAAGAGGCTCATCCCTTGTTCCCTGTTTAGGATGTGGTTTCTGGCTTTCTCTTTTCCAATCTTTTCACTATTATGTAGCCCCTGCACATCAGTGGCGTTACCGCCTTGCTCGGGGTGATACGATTAAAAAAAAAAAATTTAAACCCAATTATTTTAATAAATTTATAAAAAATTACAAAACTATCAAAATATATGAAATCTTAGAAAATATGTGAAATTTAATAAAATATATGAAATATAATAAAATCTATGAACTATAATGAAACAGGCACTATATTGAAATATGAAAACTATAATAAAATATATGAATTATAATAAAATATATGAACTATAAAGAAATATATGTACTATAAAGAAATATGTAAACTATAATGAAATATATGAAGTATAATGAAAGAGTCATTATAATGAAATATGAAAACTATAATAAAATATATAAATTATAATAAAATACATTAACTATAATAAAATATATTAACTATAATGAAATATATGAACTATATTTTTCGTCACTTCAAGGAGGTGTAATATTTAACAAGCATGTCACTAAAATAGGTTGAAGGCTTTAAACAAGAATCAAGACCTGAATGGATCCTGAACATCGAAAATATACTGAGATACTTGGTAGGTCAAATAAAAGAAATATAGGAAGTATTTTAGACTATTTACAGAAATGTTGTTGCTTTTCTAGAGGTTTTGGGAAATGGCTGATATCATGGGCAGTTTGCATGTGGCAGAGCTACTTGGAAAAGATGTTGTGTTAATGTGCTGCGAGTAAGAGCTGTAAGTATGAGCCATCACCACCCGGACAAACCATCTAAGAATCGGAGTGTATATCACACAAATAATAATAATAATAATAATAATAATAATAATAATAATAATAATAATTTTTCATCATCTTCTTCTCTTCTACTTCTTCTTTAACCCGAGAAAACTAACCATGGGTATATAGTCAGTCAGTCAGTCAGTCAGTCAGTCAGTCAGTCAGTTAAGTGCCATACGTGATACACGCTTGGGCGATCATGTCTCGAAAGAGACATGACTGACTGGGCAGAAGATTATCCTGAAGTAGGTTGCCATTACTTTCTACGGTAGACTGGTTACCGACCAAAGCTATAGAACCCAATCTGTTCTGTTATTTAACCCATAACTGGAAGGAATGGACGGATTAATACCTTTCGCAAGGGTATTTGCGCGTAAGTGAATGCAATGAATTTGGCTGGAATTCGAACTCGGCTCCCCGATTTCTCGCTCCGAGCCGATATCCAATGCACCACAACGCACATCCTCATATATAGTACTCGGTGCAAATGACCCCATTTTAATTACAATTTAATTAAAATTTTCAGTATCTGATTTTCTTATCTAAATAATGTTTTTCAATTCTTATTAATGTTAACTCGAAGTACAAAGTTTAAAGTGCCTGTATGTAAAATATTTCGAATAAAGATTTATATTTAATATATTTTAATATTTTCAAATTTGGTATGATATACCCTTGATTAGTAGTGGTTTAACTTTAATTGATGGTTAGAGTTCCAGGGTTAATGTCGGTAACCTAGAATGAGAAAGTGAAGCTCATGTGGTATGCGAAAATCTTGACTGACAAGCACTTGGAGAGAAATCACCCTGAAGCCACATTTCTGCACAAGAGCAGTTCTGAATGGATCATGAAATTTGAGAAACTGGTGAAAATATGAAAAGGTGTCAAGATTTGGTACGTAAAATCAGATAAATATACCAAGGAGAAGGTTGCTGCTGTAGTTGTCGCACACAAAACTATTTCCAGGAATCCTTCTGCTACACAGGCCCGCTTGGGCGTACATGACTTCGCTGAGAGTGCGCAGGTGGCACATACTGTTTGGAACAGAACATACACCGTGGAAAGTATTGTCTCTAATCTGAGGCTTGTACAAGTATTGTCTCTAATCTGCGGCTTGTACAGCCATAAGTTGTGTAAAATATTAAGAGACAGGACAATTTCGCTAGAAACAAAGAAGAACTGGATTGCTATGTGTTGTCAGTTCTTCAATATGGCAGTGAATGCTAGACAATATCATCAAAGATGAAGGAAAAACTTGCAGCAACTGAAATGTGGTTCGACAGAAGGATGCTGCGAATATCATGGATCGAGCATGTGAGCAATGATGAGATTTTGGAAATGATGTAAACGAAAAGGAAATTAATACTGAGCATTAGGAAGGACAGCTGAAATTCCTGGGACATGCAATGAGGAAGGAGGGCTTGGAGAACCTGATACTAACAGGACAGATAGAGGGGAAAAGAGACAGCAGAAAACAGCGGATAACATATTTGAAGGACCTAATCAGGTGGATGATGGAACGAGGGTTGCATGGTGCAACAGGAGAAGGCGTGCTAAAAGCCACCAGGGATAGGGAGACGTGGAAAGCCATGATCGCCTACGTCCTGAAATAACAGGACACATAGAAGAAGAAGAATCTGCGAGTAAAAGCTGAGATGATCATCACCACCACCCGGCCGAAACATCCAAGTGTCGCAGAGGATATCAAATAATAATAATAAGAAGAACAATATTAATTCAATTTCGTTGAGAAACATGTCAAAATTACATCACTTATCACATTCCATAGTTTCATTTGTTTCAATAAAATTGAGAGCATTGAGCATATTTCCCTGGTGCAATGGCTAGCAAATTTGTCTCGTTAGATCAGTTACAACTGAATAGGGAGTTCGATTCTCAGATGCTCCAACGTTCGTCATTACGCTTAGTTGGTGTCTAGGTCCCACCCTTTTGAAATAGTTAAATGGGACCTTCACTCCTACTCCAACAGTTTACTTTTCTCACACTTTTCACCTGTGGAACTCCCTCTCGGTTACTTGCTTCTGTTAGAGCTACAATCACCAAAAATTTAAATGCAATGTCAATTGCCGTCTTCTATGTTCATAAATCACATTCATCTTTTATCCTTTCTTCAATATCCACTGTACCCAGTCTTATCTTTCACTGTAACTTTCTGCATGCTAGCTGCGGTTCCTCCTCACCTGGAGCGAAATAATTAAAAAAATAGTTTTGTGGCACTTCTAATTGGTGTAATGGCTAACAAGTTTGTTTCGCTAGGCCAATAAAATTCACTATACTTGTAGAATTAACGCTTAGACTTAACCGAGAGATACAAAGAACCACATGTCTCCCTTTAATTTTTTAAATTTTAGATTTTATCCGAGACCACAAACACTCAACATTTAATAAGTACACGCGTCGAATATATCTCTGTATTCAACGGATGGCTATATTTTTGTTGTTTTGTGTATAATTACAGAATATTTATTTTTACCGGATATTTATGTTTATTAGGTTTGCTTTAACCTAGATCACGATTATAAAAATAAATAAAACTTGTTATGGTGCCCTTCTACGAGGAATGAACTCTTCCTCTTGTTATATGTAATTACCTGCATGACTTCCGAAGGACTCAGCTGAGACGGCAGTATGAGTGCAGTTAGAAACGCAGTTAAATGACACAGTTGAAGCCAGCTACAAGTCAGGCAATAAACAGCGTAACTGTACCGTTCGAACTTACATTGTTCTATTTACTCATTACTAACACTTTATTTGTATATATTTTCTTGTTATTCTAACACACTGTTTTGGACCTATCTTCTGTTTTCCGTGTATTACTTCCGGTCAAACCGGTTACTACAACTCTGCGTGATGTTTCGCCACAGCAGCTCCACAACAAAAATTAAATTAGAAAAAATGGAAAATTAAAACAAAAAGTAATCTGTGAAGCAATTATACAAATAGTGAATAATAATTCTTAATCAAATGATAAGTAATCTGACAAGTAGTATAGCTTCCGCTTCGGCAGATCTACTGCTGATGTACTAACAGCCATCACCAAATATATATGCCAAGCTCTTGATGAGAACCACAAAGCTCGAGCTGTCGCTCTGGTTATCTCAAAAGCGTTTGACAGGGTTTGGCATGCTGGACTTTTGCGCAAGCTACAAGACTGATATAACTGGAGGATTGTTCGAGTTAATTCAATCGTTCCTATCAAATTTTGTAATGAAACTCGTTGTAGTTTGTTCGCATATCATTCACTAGCGACATGGGTGCACTGAAAATGCTCTCAGCTCAATAAAACTGAATACCTGGTTCTTGCTAGATCTGGGCTTTTTCAAGTCTACTTACACAAGACATGCCATTCCCCGGCTTTAAACTCTGATATACGGAGGTAACTGGTCGGGTGCTCAGCTCCGCAGCGGTCCTACGACGACACCCGGTCAGGGAACTGATGTTACAGGTGATGACTTTGTGTTTTTGTCTTTTTAAATCTTTTCTCCTATATCATACATTTGATTTGTCTGTGTACAATATAAAGAAAGCTATTACTTTAAATTATGCAACACAAAACAAAGATCATTTCTGAGTAATGATTTCTGTAGTGTTTTTCAGAATCTTTTTTTATGTGCCGAGTCCGTTCAGGCGATCATTGTCCTCTTCATCTTTTTATCTCTTCATAGATTTTGTCTTGTTATATCTCCCAAACCCTCCCCTGCCATCTATTTGCGCAAGCCGTTCAAATATGTTACGCATTGTTTTCCCTTCTCTCTTTTTCTTTATTCGTCCTGTGAGTATCAGATACTCTAAGCCCGCCTTCATTAAGTGTCGTAGAAACTTCAGCTGCCTGGTCGTGATTTTAAGTACAAATTTCCAAAACCTTGTCGTTACTCACATCTCCGGTCTATGATATCCTCAACATCCTTCTGTAGAACCATATTTCTGTTGCTTCGCATCTTTCCTTCATCTTTCATGAGATTGTCTATCACTCGATGTCATAAAGGAAGACATATTAATTGGAGGAGATAGACTAAACTATCACCCGGTTCACACTCCACCCACGTCTATTGAACAGGTGTAGAGGCTCATCCCTTGTCCCCTGTTTAGGATGTGGTTTCCGGTTTTCTCTTTTCCAATCTTTTACTCTTTTCCAATCTTTTACTCTTTTCCATTCTTTTACTCTTTTTTTTTCTCATTTGGAGTAGATAGACTAAACTATCGCCCGATTCACACTCCACCACCGTCTATTGAACAGGTGAAGAGGCTCATCCCTTGTTCCCTGTTTAGTATGTGGTTTCCGATTTTCTCTTTTCCAATCTTACTCTTACGTAGCCCCCTGCGCATCAGTGGCGTTACCGCCTTGCTTGGGGTGATATGATTAAAAAAAATATATCCTGTAACAATTCAGTTATCTTCTCTTTTTCTCCTGGTAAAGTGTACGCGTTTATTCTACAAGTATTTCTATTTGGGTCGTCGTCTGTTACAAGTTACGTCTGTTTGTTTCTATTTTATGATCGGCCATCATTATTTCCAAGGTGATTCAAGTAGCACGTTTCAAGCAAATCGTGGTCAGAACAAATCATATTTTCAGAAATTATACGTTCTTTATTAATAGAAACTTGCTCAACTACAAACATACGCCCTAGATTTTTTGAAATATTTCCTTAACAGGAATGATCTTTTCTCAAGCAAAAATATTCATGTACGAGCTTAAAAAAGAACATAAAAAAATAATGGTTCGGTCTGTTTAACGGCATATCAACTCCTTATGGGTCATTTAATGCCGGAATTTTATTTTGTGAGCTTTGGAAACTTTTTGAAAAACGTATTACTGGTAATTCTTTTTACAATAAAAATGTCAATCAGTTAAGTTCCATACGTGATACACGCTTGGACGATCATATCTCGAAAGAGACATGACTGACTTGGCAGGATATGAATGTCTTCGTTGTTTCTTGTGCTCAGTCTCTCTACTTAGGCGCATTTATCGATAAGCCATCTTTCTTTAGCCTGTCTACACTTGCTTCGTATTTACTTGTGCAGTCTCTTATACTCCGTGCCATATCTTGGCATCGTTTTCTGTCTCTTTTGCATCAGTCCAAGAATCTCTTCGGTGATCCACTCGATTTTCCTCTGGCGTGTTTTTTCTTTAGAAATGATGTCGTTCGCCGGCGTCACTAGAGTCGCCCTGAGTGCGTCCGATTTTGAGCTTCCATTTCCAATTTGTCCTTGGTATATCGTTTTCACGCTCTTCGTTTTATATTTCCTGCAAGTTCGGGTTATTCTAGAGGGTATTGTACTGCAGTCTAAGGGCTGGTGTTAATCTCCTTAATTTTATGTTTAGTTTGCATACGACTAGCAGGTGGTCACTTCCGCAGTCCGCACTTATATAGGCTCTGCAGTTTCTGAATCTCTTGTTTATAGTAATGTAGTTAAGTTGGTTTTTATCTTCTCCTCCTGGACTTCTCCATGTCCATAGTCTTCTTGGGTGCTCTTGGAACCAGGTATTGGTCATTATTTGGTCATTCGCTGTGCATCATTGGACCCATTTTTCACTACTTTTCAGCATTTAATCCTCTTTCGAAGTAGACCCCCTCTGAAGGCACAAACGCTATCCAGCGTCATTTCCATTGATGGAAGCCTTTCTGGAACTCATTTTTCTGTTAGCCAAGTCTATAGAACCCAGTCTGTCTTGTTATTTAACCTATATCTGGAGGGAAGAGACGGATTAATACCTTTCCCAAGGGTATTTGTGCATAAGTTAATGCAAGGAATTCAACTGATTGTCTATATTTCGGAGATGAGGTAGTATTTACAATATTTACATTATTCGGACTATTGTCCTCATCTTTGTTGCCATTTGTGCGACGATTCGGCCGTTGTACGCTCCGGCTTTCTTCAGGTGCTGGGAATTTCGAACCGAACCCTTTATTTCAATCAGTGGGGTATATTATACCCGTTCTAACCAACGTCCTTAAGGACACATTGCCAGTGGATATAGACGTTGGCTAAAACAGTAGTGAACAAGTAACTTGCAGCGTTAGAGGGAGATAACTCATGATTCCCATCGAGGCTTTACGCAAGGAATGAGGATGATATACCCCAGTGATTGTAATAAAGGGTCCGGTTCGAAATTCCTAGCACCTCAAGAAGGCCGGAGCGTACAACGGCCGAAACGTCGTACAAATGGTAACCAAGATGTGGACAATATTCCGAATAATGTAAATACCGTCATACTATCACACACCTCATTTATGAATCCCCTACGTTGAGTGGCTCTTGAACTTTGTATTGTTTAAGCGTTAGTATAAAAGATGTAAGTATTCCCTTTATTTTTTTCGTCTTGGGTATGATGAAAAACTATATCTGGCAGTAAGGTTTCTGACCGAGATGATTTGAGGAGCGAGGAACCATGTCTTAATTGCCAGTTGTTCAGAGGATCACTCTGATCCAGGGTGGTATTACCCAGAGGATCACTCTGATCCAGGGTGGTATTACCCAGAGGATCACTCTGATCCAGGGTGGTATTACCTGTCATGATCTCAGCTATAAGCAAATAGTAAACCTTCAAACTGGCGTCAAAATATGTAATACAAAAAATCACCAGTAATACATTTTCACAGTAAAAACAAAATTACCAGCAATACATATTTTTAAAATACAAACTCCACATTAGTTCATTTCGCACGCCTTATTTGTTGTATATCATTTCGTGAACCAATTTTCAACAACCAACATGTTGTGTATTTTATACCAAGAGTTCCTGGGCATGACGGTAAACTGCATCCAGCAGCAAGGTCTCTGATTGGGAGGTTGTGAGGAGCATTGAACCACATCTTAATTGCTGTAGTTCCCAGGTCCACCCTGACCCGGAGTGCTAGCACTTGTTAGGTTCCCATCTATGAGCAAATAGTTAGCCCCTAAACTGGGGTTAAAACACCATGAAAGTATAAAAATACACGTTTAAAGAAATGTATACATAAAATAGACTTTTATAGAAAAATATACATTTTTGAAGGAAAAATAATATCAACAATACATTTTTAAAGAAAAAATTATTACCATAACACACGAAAAAAAAATATTCTCAGCAAAACATTTTTGAACACAAAACTAGAAGACATTTTTAGTTTTCTAAAATAGAATAAAAACCAAAAATTTTCATTAAAATCTGACTAAATCAATCTTCTCACTATAACCAACCAATAAAAAAAGGCCCTTAAACCTCCACCTTTTTGACATTAAATAACCCGATTTTCCCTGTGCAATTCTTGGTCTGGGTTCTGATATCTAATGCTCACAGACTGCTACTAATTTCTGTCTCTTATATAAGCGACTACATCATATTTTGACACATTGTTTACATGATTTCAAAACCCATATCATCTGACCATGACTACGTTGGTTTCAAAACAATCAAATATTTTCCTGACACGGATAATTTCGCCCGCATTCTTAACTTTGGCAAGAATCAAATATTTATCAAAACAATGCCTATTTTAAAGGAAAAGAAAATTTGCTAGTCAGTTTGCATTTTTTTTTTTTTGCTGTTTCACAAAAATATACTTTTTCACAAAATTATTTACCCGCCCAGATAATCTACAACATATCTAGTAATTTACTAGCTTGAGTGGCTCTCGAGTTTAGTATTAAGTGTGCATTAATATAAGAAAGACAAGATAGAATTGATTCTCCGTCTAAGATAGATATTTATAGAAAAGATAGCTACTGTATAAAGAATGGCGAATGGATTTTCGATTGTCAATTCGTTATGGCCACTGATGAGAGTGAATAAATACACGAGCCTCGTTGATCTAAATCAGAATGAAGGCATCGACGCAAGAATAACTGGTCTACCGATCGATAGTAATTGTATTGTTCCACACACGTTGAAATGCCAAACCATTCCTTGAAATAATTCTACTTATTAGCATTCTCGGCATGTTCCAGGCAATTGATTTTGGCAGGGAACTCTTTGTCCCTCAAATACGAATGCGTCCTTTGTACGTTATGTAGAAACGAACTGTGATCGAAGAAGCAGGACCCCAATACATACATACATACATACATACATATATATATATATATATATATATATATATATATATATATATGCTGGTTTAAAATAAAAATGACAGATGGTTAAGTTTTATGTAATTTTTCATGTGATCTTATGATTTTTTTTCTTTTGAGAACATAAATTATATAAAAATTATAATTTAAGTTCTGAAAAACAAAGGGAGGTATCACATAAAAAATACTATAAAATATTTAACCGTCACACCTCATCTATCATTTTAAATGAAATCTGTATAAAAAGAGATTGCGGTCTCTCTCTCTCTCTCTCTCTCTCTCTCTCTTTATATATATATATATATATATACATATATATATATATATATATGTGTGTGTGTGTGTGTGTGTGTGTGTGTGTGAAAAGTGTATGTATATAATTATAAATATCAATATATATATATATATATATATATATATATATATATATAAATGCAATTTGTTATATATTATATTATTTATATTGGAAAAACTACTAAAAAGTTGTAAGTTTAAAAATGTATTTTTTTGACAGTATTTGTTTATTTCTATTATTATATTTGATATTTCAGACCGGCCTCGACTCTTCATCAGAAACAAATGATTTTAAAATTTAAATTAGAAACGTATTTCGCGAGAGCGTTCGTGGAGAGAGATTGTTTACATCACGTGACGCAGAAAGCGACAGATTTGTTTTAAATATTTGTAAACGCAAACCTATCTTTAATAATACTTATAAATTTTGTTTTAGAGAAAATATTTTAATTGTATCTAAAAATGTTTAGCTATTGAAATATTTATAAAGATTCAAAACACCTAAGTCCCTATTTAACCCTAGCTTGTGTGTATGTAATTTAAAAATCCAGTATTTTTCTTTCTTTCTGCGTGAGTGTGTAGAACTAAAATCGGAGTCTATTAGTAAACATTTGCAATTTTCTAAAGTGTGACCCGGTTGATTGAAGTGAACTGCTATGGGGGAATATTGGTTGTTCTGACGTATGCTAAGTTTGTGATTATTTCAACGAAATCTAAAGCTATTACCAGATTCATCAATATATCCACTATTTGAACATATTGAACAGAAGAGGAAATATATAATGTTTTGGCTGTCACAGGTGAGGCGTGGTGGGTGCAATTTGATTTTGGTGTTGGGTAGAGAGAATATTGCGTCGTTCACTGAATGTTTACAAATTAAGCATCGGGGTTTCTGACATTTGAAATTCCCTGATAGATTTGTATTTTTTAGATATTTGATAGAAGTGAGGATAGCTGATAGGTTGGGTGTTTGTTTCATTGCATTTATGGGTGGTTTATCGAAAATGTCTTTGATTTTTTTGTTTGATTGGAGGTTCTTGTAATCATTTTTTAAATTTTTGATAAGTGTGTGGGAATATTGATTGTGGTTAAAAACCATGGGAATTCGGTTGTTGTTTTTTCTTTTCTTGTATGTGAGAAGTATGTTACGATTTATGTGGATGGTTTTATTTAGTGCTTCTTTTATTATTTTTATTGGGTATTTACATTTTAGAAATTGCTTTGTTAGGTTGTTAATGTTGTTTAGAAAATATGGATGGTCTGAGCATATGAGTTTGATTCTTAGAAATGAGCTGTATACGATAGATCTTTTTAATTTAAGGGGATGACAACTGTTAAAGTGTAGCAATTTATGTTGGTTTGTGGGTTTGTTGTATAGACTGGTGGAAAGTGTATGTTTGTTTAATTTTATCATGACCTCTAAGAAAGGGACGGATATGTATGAGTACTCCATGGTAAATTTAATTGTATTGTGGAAGTTGTTGCAGAAAGTAAAAAAGTTTTTTAATTTTTCTAATCCATGAGTCCATAATAAGAAAATGTCATCAATGTATCTAAAATAATGTGATGGTTTATATTGTGAATTGTCTAGTATCTTTCTTTCTAGAATGTGCATAAAGATATTGGCATAACTAGGTGCCATTTTTGTGCCCATCGCTGTGCCACTAATCTGTAAATAGTGTTTGTTGTTGAATTTAAAATTATTATGTGTTAAAATGAAATTTATTAATTGGCATATATCTGTAATTTGGTTGTTAGGTAGTTTGATTTTACTAAGGAACTCATGGCAAGCTGATACTCCTTCAACATGTGGAATGTTCGTGTACAGAGACGTAACATCCATCGTTACTAGGATATTATCATCGTGGACTAAGTTAATGTTTTGTAATTTGTTTAGAAAGTCAGTAGTGTCTCTAATATAACTAGGTATGTCAGGCAATAAAGGTTCTAGGATGTTGTCTATGTACCCAGATATGAGTTCTGTGAGGGTACCAATGCCTGATATTATGGGTCTGCCAGGTGGTGTGATTTTAAGGGCTTTTAAAATTTTATAGATCTCTTCATTATTTGATTGTTTAGTATGATGTGGGTTGGATGAAGAGGTGTTAGGGCGTTTTTCTGAAATGATTTTGGGGAGTTTATGTAGTTTTGGGATAGTGTAGAATGTTACTGTTTTGGGGTTCTAAGGAATAAGAGATTTTATTGTATTTTTTATGTTGTGATTCAGGTTCTAAATGAGAAGTGATAATTCTGTTTTGTAAGTGCTAGTCGGATCTAGAGGTAAGGGTACATAGAAACTGTTATTTTGAAGTTGTGATTCTGCTTCTTTAATGTAGTTGTTAGTGTCTAAGATGGTTATATCTCCGCCCTTATCGACTGGTACGATAATTATGTCTCGGTTGTTTTTAAGTGTATAGATGGCTTGGTGTTCTACTTTGGATAAGTTGTATTTTTTTGTTTTGTGTCCTTTGTTTTTTAAGAAGTTATCCATGTGTTGTCTGACACTGTTGGCATATTGATCCAAGTGTTTGTTACATCCGCTTGGTGGAGTCCATAGGTTATTATTTTTCGTACGAGGAAGTTTGGAGTATGATTGGTTAGCGCTGTTGTCAGTAGAAGTGGATTTGTTGTCTGAGAAATATTCTTTTAGTCTCAGTCTACGAAGGTATTTTTCCA
>JBBBDQ010001163.1:75000-102500 GCA_037127315.1 Ascarosepion bandense
TTTATTTCATGGTAAATCGGAGGTATGGGCCTATTTCAGGCGAACGATCATCAGCTTCCGTCTTTGTTGTACAGAAGAATTTACACGAATGAAATTCACAAAGACCATCCCCACCAAAAACAAAAAAACAAAAAAAAAACGAATAAAATCTTTATTTATATTCCGATTTGCCAAAGATTTTGATAGGGCAATAATTAGAGAGGTCTGACGGTTCTTTAGAGTTCTTAAAAACAGGAACCACAGACGAGGACGTGCAGCAGGCAGGAAAACAAGAAGCAGCGAGGCAGTTGTTGTAGAGTCTGGAGAAGACAGAGGAGAGTTCAGGGGCATATTTCTTCATGACGATGATTGGGGTTCCGTTACCTCCGCTCGCCTCGTGGGGGTCAAGCTTTGAAATTATATTAGAGAGCAGCGAGGGGCTAATGTACACATCACTCACTTGAGCCTCAGTTCTAGGTGAGATATCGGGTGCAGATACTTCAGACGAATTAAATGTGGAATTGATGAAGAATCTGCGAGCAAAAAATTCGGCTTTGTCCGCTGATTATTGATTAGAGAAGGGACTGAGGGTTTGCTGTTGTTAAACACAGTTTTGCAGAGCTGCCAGTAGTCTTTAAAACCGAACTTGCGCAATGTAATGCTCTGGTTCATTCTATCAGTAAACAACTGTTTAGCATCATATAGGAGCAGAGACAAAAAGGCGCCTATTATGATCAGACGTGTGGCTCCGATAAAACCGGAAGAAGTGATTCCTGTGGGCAATAGTAGCCGAGCAAGCAGGGTAGAACCAGAGGGAGGAATGTGGTTTAAGTCGGAACTTCCTGACCGGGATAAAAGCATTGATGCCAGCTTTAACCAAAGAGGAAACTTCGGATGCACCGTCTTCAACCGGACGACTAAAAATTTCCTTCTTAGGGACGACACATAAAAAAATCGCGGAACGACTTCCACTCCTCTCTTTGGTAGCAGTAAGATATTCTGTTAATCGAAAATTATCGGGGGAAGGGTGAGTGGAAAGAGATAACGGAACCCACAGAATGATCAGAGTTGCCAAGAGGGCAAATCCTCATGGCATGGTAAGAATCAGGGATAGAAGTGAAACAGCTATCTAGCAGTGAGCCGAGTCCATTCAGGTTATTAGGGAAACGCGTGGGGAAATCCACCACTTGCGTAAGAGATTGCGTGATTGAAAAGTTCATGGTATGGACACCAGCAAGATCTGTGACAGAGTTTTCCAGCCACTTGGCGTGGTGGGCTTTAATGTTTCCGAATACAAATATATTAGCAAATAGCTTTGACTAGTGAGAACAATATAACGGTATCCTCACGGAACTTTGTACTTATCGTTATATATATATATATATATATATATATATATGTGTGTGTGTGTGTGTGTGTGTGTGTGTGTGTGCGTGAGAGAGAGAGAGAGAGAGAGAGAGGGGCTATTCGTATAGAGGGGGCACCAGTGAACTAAGTTCATCAGAGCAGAAGCCGCGAAAGTAATTGTAGATAAGACACAGGGAAGCCACGCTGCGCCGGAGGAAAAGTGACTGTATCCGAGTTGCCAAGTCGGGATCGATCACATCGCAGATTCTCCGTTGAATTTTGTCAAGGAACCCTAGGTGGATAGCAGGAGAACCCGACCAGATATGGCAGCAATATTCAATGCACGGGCGGATGGTAGATTTGTATATGTGCAGGATAGTTTCAGCGGGGAAAAACTTTTTGGCC
Organism: Ascarosepion bandense; assembly: GCA_037127315.1. NCBI lineage: Eukaryota > Metazoa > Mollusca > Cephalopoda > Sepiida > Sepiidae > Ascarosepion > Ascarosepion bandense. The sequence continues at coordinate 76,732 of JBBBDQ010001163.1, forward strand.
CTGCATAGAGAACCAACCTTCTTAGCAGCGGATTTAGCTATGGATTCTATGTAGACATTCCACTTGAGGTATGTTGTGAGAGTTAACCCGAGGAGGCGCAGTGTTTTAATTTCCGGGAGATTAGCCTGATCCATGCTAATTGAGGGTAGAAGCGATTGTCTGTGATGGTTAATAGATAGTAGCTTCGTTTTAGAAGCATTAAAATTCACGAGCCATTTCTTATCCTAGTCCATCACGGAATGGAGCTCTTTTTCAAGCTCGGCGGCGAGGTTTGCTTTTTCAGCCTCAGCAGATTTTCGATCGATGCGAGAGTAAACCGTAGTGTTGTCAGCGTATATGCCTACTTGGGATCTTATTACATCGGGGAGATCGTTACTGTAGATAAGGAAAAGTGTAGGACCTAGAGTCTTGAGGGACACCCGCGTTCGTGTGATAGTATTGGGAGGCATGTCCGTTCGGTACTACCTGAATTTTACGATTAGAAAGAAATGACTGGATTAGGTCGGACAACTGTCCAGTTATACTATACCCCCCGCAGCTTGCATAGAAGGCCAGCATGCTGGAGTCTGTCGAACGCTTTGGAGATGTCTCGGCTGCTTATAAATGTTAGTCAGTTCAGTTCCATACGTGATACACGCTTGGGCGATCATGTCTCGGAACAGACATGACTGACTGGGCAGAAGATTATCCCACAGTAGGTTGCCAATGCTTTCTGCGGTAGACTGGTTGCCGACCAAGGCTATAGAACCCAATCTGTCCTGTTATTTAACCCATAACTGGAAGGAATGGACGGATTAATACCTTTCCCAAAAATGTAGTGAACACAAATTAGGACGAATGAAAATTAAATGAAACCGAATGAATGAAACCGAATGAAAATGAAGACTGAATGAATGAATGTAAAATAAATTATTGTAAACAAATGAACGAAAACACATCAATGAAAGCGAATGAAAACAAATGATTGAAAACGATTGAAAAGAAAGAATTCAGTCCGTATTCTGCGTGTGAACAGCTCACACACACACACACACACACACACACACACACACACACACACACACATATATATATATTGCTTTATATGGTATTCTCATTTCTAGTATCTAAGGAGTGTTCACTCTTGAGCGGAAGTTGAAATGTAATTCTTAACGCTTAATGGAGGCAAGCGTTTATTCCCGGCTTGAATGCTTACAAAAAAAAAAAAAAAAAAAAAAAAAAAAAAAAACGAAACAATAACAAAAACAACTGTAACGAGAGAGCAAATCAAGTTAGAAACTCGCAGAGAAAATAGCGGTTGGAATTAGTTCAGTTACTGTATTTTTCTTCCGGTATTTCCTGTTTTATCGTGGCAGACAACGGAATCCTCAGAAATATGATATAAGCAAATCTAGGTTCGTTTGTTTTTTAATGTCTAATTTACCCGGTTGGTAGAGAGGATGTTGTTCTTTTAAAGTTATTATCTAAACTTATTTATAAATGGAACTTTGTCTGTGTGTGTATGTGTGTGTGTGTCTTTGTGTCCGTTACATATAGATTCCGAAACGGCTGAACCGATTTCTTGAAAATTTACACAGTTGTACTATAAGCGTCTGCGAGTGTTCTTAGCTAGGTTTTGTGTCGAGGTACCCCCAATAAATATCGAAAATCGATAATAAAAAAAAATGGGGTTATAGAAGGAATGGTCCGATTTTAATCAAATTTGATACACTCATAGACAAAGGCATAAGAAACGATATTCAGAAGTTTCAAGGTTGCAGTTCTTACAATAGTGCAGAAAATCGAAAAAATATATATATAAAAGGCAAGATGTTTGTGTGTGTGTCTGTTTATCTGCCTGTATGTCTGTATTTTTTTAGCCCTTTTATTTTAGTTTTTTTCTTCGGGTTTGGCTCTAAGTAGGTATAATTGTAGTTCTTAGTCTCAGCCATGATACCATTTACTCAGAGGACATATTTAGCCTTCAAAATTCAGTTTACGACGAAAAAAACTTATTTGATATGGATACCAGGAAATCAAAATTTGATATACATCCATTCATTTTTCTTTCAGTCTACGGTTTCGCTTTAACTGGAAACAACTATTGCTTTTTAGTCTTTCGTGCCAACGTCCAAAGAGTCTGAGCTCCATCACCATGGATTAGTTTTAAAGCTTTCATTACATCCGAGCAACGCCGGGCTAATACTGTTAGTTTTATTTATGCAAAAAATGGTATTTTTTTAAATTATATAAAGACAAGCGTCTTTATATAATTAAAAAAATTGTATTACAATTGGCGATGTGTATAACTTGTATACAATTGGCAACATACAAACTCTAATAGTCAAGTCAGGAACTAACCAACGTCTATATTCACAAGGCCTAGTGGATTGTAATAAAGTGTTCGGATCGAAATTTCTAGCATTTGAAGAATGCCGAAGTCTATAGTGGCCGAAACGTCGTACAAATGGCAACAAAGATGAGGACAATAGTCCGAATAATGTAAATACTGTAAATGCTACCTCATCTCAGAAATATGGACAAACAAAGGGTTCGGTTCGAAATTCCTATCACCTGAAGAAGGCTGGAGCGTACAACTGCTGAAACTTCGTACAAATGGCAACAAAGATGAGGACAATAGTCCGAATAATGTAAATAATGTAAATACCGATAAAATGCAACCGTAACTTCTACTCCAACAGTTTCTTTTCTCGCACTTCCCGACTGTTGACTTCTCTTCCACACGATTGCTTCCCCGACGGCTACAATCTCCAGGAGTTTAAATGTAAGGTCAATAGACACCTCCTAACACACTAACCTTCTCCCATTCTATCAAACACTCTTCCCATCTGCCCAACCCTCATCCTCGGTATCCTTACTCATCTGTCACATTCCTCCTGACATTCCCTATGTCTAACCACTGCTTTTCTTTACCTTTCCCTATGTAGCCCCATGCGCAATAGTGGCAGTGGAATGCCTTGCTTGGGGTGAGATGATTAAAAAAAAGTACTAACTCATCTCAGAAATATAGACAAATACTGAAAAAGCACTAAATTTAAAATTTTCAAATAGTATGTTAGTCTGAACTTTGTAGCCATGGTTTTACTTTACCCAGTTTGTAGAGAGGATTTGTGTGCACCTGGCCGAGTGGTTAGAACGTTTGCCTTTTGACCATGAGACCCGGGTTCGAATCTCACCACCGCAGATTTGTCAAGAAAGTAACTTCTTGATATTATCTGTCTGAGGGAGACGTTCCTAGCATGCTTCTTTGGAAAAACCACACCATCAGTTGACCCAGGCCTTCTGAGTAAAATTGGATAGACGGAATTCAACTTCGATGGCTAACGTACTGACCTTGTGGATCACGCCAGATAATGCGCTCTCTCCCAGAAACAGTCACTAAGGTCCGCTCAGCATAGTTGCAGTATAAACCACAGGTTTCTTCTGTGGGTGTTGAACAAACACAAATGTTTCTGATTGGGCGTCTGCAACAGATATTGCTAGCCTCTCTAGGAGACGGTTATATTAGGATACGAATGGGCAGCCGTTCTTTTATAGAAAGGATGCTTTTATATTCAAATTATCATTTCACATGCATCTGATGAAGATCTATAATATTCTTTGATTTTCCTTAATTCGACCTTGGATAGCAAGCGGTCTATGTAAAGGAAACTCTTCAGCTATGAATAAATAACAGGACAATCTGCCTTTGGTGGCAACCGATCTAGGAAAAAAAAATCTCTAAATTCAAAACCTTCAACCATCGGTAAACAGTAAGGCAGTCTAAACTCTGTAGCTATTGTTGCCAAGGACAACGCTGAAATAAAATTTGGACCAAGATAGTCCGATAATCAATTTCATTTGGGTAACTCCGGTGTTTTATCTGCCTTTTTCTTGGACAAGATCGATGTCGTGGAGAGAAGAGACGTTCAGCATGAACAACTGCAACAGTCGAATTCCCATAAAATGTTTGCCGAATGAACTGACCGTTTGAAATATCCATTAACCATGAAACTCTATGTCCCTTGACAATATATATATATATATATATATATATATATATATATATACTGTAATCATCCGCAGACAGATCTGTTTCGCTGTATCACAGCTCATCAATACGGTTAGACTCCGACCGCTTCCTAACCCAGGATTGAAACCCGACCGAATCGGCGTCAGTCGGTGATTCTACCTCTGGGCCACGAGCGCCCGGTAGAAGAAGGCAGACCTTTTAGCGCGTATATCATTACACACGCCCAATAGCTAGAGTGCTCTAATTCATTATTGAATGAGCGATGCGTATATGCCGGAATAGCTACTGTTTTCAGTCTCCCACGCTTCCAGAGTGCTCAATCAGGATGTGAGAGCTTATATATATATATATATATATATATATATATATATATATATATATATATATATATATATACTATAAAGTAATTCATCGAGCTTTTTTTATTCGACCTCAACAGAATGCAGAAAGTACTGGACGGCCGTTTCGTCCTATATTTGGGACTCTTCAGCAGTGCGCATCCACTACCAGGAATCGAACCCAGACAGTTTTTGGTTATTGAGCTGATGTTATACCAACTGTACCACGGGCCCTGGTGACGTAGAGGTGACGAATTAAGCTCGATGAAACGCCGCCCGTTCAAAAATTCCATGGTGGAGCTCATCCGAGCCCCTTTACCCAGCTTAACATGCTATGGATTTAGCGGCTTGTGTTGGAGAAGTCGTGGCTCTGGGAGGCACTGTCCTACGGGTAAAGGAGCTCGGATGAGCTACACCACGGAATTTGCGAACGGGCGGCGTTTCATCGAGCTTAATTCGTCAACCCTTCGTCACCAGAGCCCGTGGTACAGTTGGTATAACATCAGCTCAATAACCAAGAACTGTCTGGGTTCGATTCCTGGTAGTGGATGCGCACTGCTGAAGAGTCCCAAATATAGGACGAAACGGCCGTCCAGTGCTTTCTGCATTCTGTTGAGGTCGAATAAAAAAGCACGATGAATTACTTAATAATTGTTCAAATCCTCCTACTTCTTCTGTTTATATATATATATATATATATATATATATATATATATATATATATATATATATTGTGAATGAGAGAATGATATGACACTGAAAGATAGTCATATATATTACCTTAGTTCGGTCGTTAATAGATACCGTAGGTTTTCGTTACATCTTCCAGTCTCTGATTCAGTAAGTTACTGAATACTGATATATTCTGATGCGTCTTCTATATATATGTTATTTATTCGACACGTGTGCTTTACATGCTTGTATGCGGTTAGTCAGAGAAATTATCTAATATCTGGGGTGATTTTCTTCTATACCCGTATTGAATGAAAAATAAACAACTACTACAAAGTGCTCCAAAAAATATTCCCTAAGATAAACTTTCCCTAAAGAGTAACTAGGATCTGGAATTGGAATAAAACCCGTAATGCGACCTACTCTGAATCCCTTATAAAATTCAGGATCTACACTTTTTCCCACTCAGATTAATCTTCCGCCCAGTCAATTTAATAAAAAAAATACGATCATTTTAAATTTATTATAAAAACAGTAAGAAATTTACAAACTATGACTTAGTTACACACCAACTCGGAGATCCTCACCACATGGTTTGCACGACGTGAGGCACTTAGGCATGATATCCATCGGAATCGTATCGTAAATTGAACTTTTGACATACCTCAGTCTGCGCTCCACCTTCGACATCCTCTCATTTGCTGACCCATTTGTTTGAATGTTGACGCATAGTCTTTTTATATGCTGGTCATTACAGTGCCAAAAATCCACCTCTACGCTTTGGTGACCCAGATTTACTATGAATAACCCCCCTCCCCTTGCGGTCTTCTCACTTATCCCATTGTTCTTCATCACTTCTTTCCAGTCATCACCATCACTGGCAATCCTCCTTACTCATTATTTGGTAGAGAGGTTAATTTTCATGTAATTTTCCCTTCTGACGCCATTCTTAGGACCTGTGTTACGGATATTTGGAGCAGTAGTATTGGATGCATCGAAATGTTCAGATAAAGAACCGACAGATGACATTTTACTTACAATTTTATAATTAAATAACTTGTTCATACTGTGTAATATAAATACTAACGGTATAGAGAGAGTCGAAAAAAAAAAGATTAGAGTAATCTGTATTCGATTGAAAAATCGAAAAACCGAGTTCAAATTGCTAATACCATTGCGAAAGGTATGACTGCATCTCTTCGCTCCACCCACCATGAGCAAACATGCAGGTTAGTCTAGGTTTTATAGCCATGGCTGGCCAACGGTCTGGTAGAAGTAAACTCTGAATTCAAAAACCTCTAACAATGGATAAATAGTAGGGTAGTCTATATTCTGTAGACATTGTTGGCAACCAGACTAGGAGAAAGACTTCGCTGTGTTCAAATCCGTAGCCGGTGTCCCTAAGACAGTCCGATGTTCAATTTCGTTCGTTCTGGTAACACCTTCCTATTGGACTCTGACTTTCCCTTCAACAACATCGGTGGTCCGGAGGAGGTGATACGTGGTGCATGGGTAACTACTGACCTCTCATAAAAAACTGCCCAGGCCTACGACTTTGAAAGTTTGTAACTGTTCGGGCGCAGACTCACGAGACCAACAGATGCCATATATATATATATATATATATATATATATATATATATATATGAAATAATATTGTGATTAAATACAGTATTAAAATGGTTTGGGCGTAGATTTGACAAAAATATTAATCAGGACAAATGAAATATTAAAGCACACTAGCTATAGGGCGTGTATAATGATAACATACACGCTAAAATGTCTGCCTTCTTCTACCGAGCGCCCATATCCCAGAGGTAGAATCGCCGACTGACGCCAGTTCGGTCAGGTTTCAATCCTGGGTTAAAAGTAATCGGAGTTTAACCGTACTGATGAGCTGTGATACCATGAAACAGATCTGTCTTCGGATGAGTATATATATATATATATATATATATATATATGTAATGAATTATTTTGAACATTATTTTACATTACAAATTGTCGGTTGCTTATAACCAAGTTTTGTTAAAATTCGTTAATTTCCGTAACATGTTTACATTTGTTTGACATTACGATACATCTCAGAGCAGATATGGTTTGTTTACGGTAGATCGAAAATTGTGTTATATAAGCATGATAAAAACCTCGTCTGATCAAGAGGCTATTCATGGTCGAGTGGTTAAGACAGTACCAGATCAAATGGTAGCTTCCCCTATGTAACATAATGGCTTCTATAGCCTTGGTCGGCAACCAGTCTACCGCAGAAAGTAATGGCAACCTACTGCAGGATAATCTTCTGCCCAGTCAGTCATATCTCTTTCGAGACATGATCGCCCATGTGTGATTACGTATGGAGCTTAACTGAGTCTCATGAATATCTGAGCTTGACCGACCAAATAAAATATTGGGGAAAAAATTATTAGATTCGTCTAGGGAAGGGTTTCACAATCTTTCTGTTTTTCTGTAGCCCTTAGCGTTTTTTTTAGATTCCAGTGTACCCCTAAAATTGAGGATGAAAAAAGAAAAACAATGAAATTGAAATTCTGATATTTTATAAGAGAAAGCTTTTTTAGTAGAGTCAGGTACTCATAATATCAGTGAGTTAGAGCACCTAGAGGTGGTGTAATGGTTAACAAACTTGTCTAGCTAGTATCATTACAACTGAGTAGTGAGCTTGACCCTCACTGGGTGTGCCTTATATTCAGATTTGTACCACATCTAAGCAACGCTTATAATATCACTATAACATCAGTGAATTAAACACAGGTAAAAAATGGATGTACGTTGTGGTGCAGTGGATATCGGTTCGGAACGAGAAATCAGAGAACCGAGTTCGTATTTCAGTTGAATTTGTTGCATTCTTTTACGCACAAATACCATTAAGAAAGGTATTATTCTTCCGCTTCTTTCTCCAGCTATTGGAGAGAGAAGCGAACAGATTGGGTTCTATTGCCTAGGTTGGCAACCAGTGTATCCCAGAAAGTAATGACAACCTACTGCGGGAAAATATCTTTTGCCCAGCCACTCATGTCTCTTTCGAGACATGATCATCCAATCGTTTATCACGTATGGCACTTAACTGAATTTCTAAAATAGCATGATGTCTCATACCGGATCTTTTAGGTTCTGCTTGGGTACAGATTACAGTAACGGAAAGATTCATCCCATTCTTAATATAACTTAATTAAAAGCTTTGCTTACTAAAATAAGGAAATTGAAAAAAAAATACCTTGTTCAATCTGCATGGATATTTTTTTTTAAATCATATCACCCAAACAAGGCGGTAACGCCACTGATGCGCAGGGGGCTACCTAAGAGTGAAAAGATTGGAAAAGAGAAAGCCGGAAACCACATCCTAAACTGGGAACAAGGGATGAGCCTCTTCACCTGTTCAATAGATGTGGGTGGAGTGTGAACCGGGCGATAGTGTAGTCTATCTACTCCAATTGAGAAAAAAAAGAGTAAAAGAATGGAAAATAGAGAAAAGATTGGAAAAGAGAAAGCCGGAAACCACATCCTAAACAGAGAACAAGAGATGAGCCTATCCACCTGTTCAATAGACGTAGGTGTAGTGTGAACCGGGCGATAGTTTAGTCTATCTACTCCAATTGAAAAAAAAGAGAAAAGAAAAGAGTAAAAACGATTGGAAAAGAGAAAGCCGGAAACCACATCTTAAACTGGGAACAAGGGATGAGCCTCTTCACCTGTTCAATAGACGTGGGTGGAGTGTGAACTGGGCGATAGTTCAGTCTATCTACTCCACATGTATTGTGCGGCAGTGGATATTCTCACGGAGTCAATGTACCTCCTAAAACGGACAGATGTATCACTGAGGGTACATGTATCCCAGTTTGGAAATTTTGGTATAGTATATAAAATAATCTGACACCGGTTATAACAATAGCTTGCGAGATTTGATTAGCAACCACGAATTGACACTGAATATTTTTAGCAAGTCTACACAGTCTATTCTTTTTATGTATCAAAAGATTTAAGTTTTAAAAAGTATTCTGGTTGCTTTTTTTATTATACTAAATTTCGTCCAATAAAAGACTCAAGAACCTTTATAGAGTTTTAGTGAATGAGGTGTGTGATATAAACGCACGAGGAAATAGAATATGAAAATAAGAAGGACAAATGGCGACTAACCTTTGATCTGAAGTGGTTAACATTGTTGTACTCAGGGAAGCGTCTATGCGGGTGTTTGTTCCACAAAAAGTAGTTCTCGGGAAAAAAAAAAAAAACTGAGTCGAACTTCCTCCTTACAAATGTAATACGGAGTAAATGTACTCATGTAGATTAAATGTTCTTTTTTTTTTAAATTTCTCATGCTTGTAACTATGTAAATAGTAAAGAAATGCACACCAATGAAACTAAACTAGTAGAATTAATAGTAACGTATTTAGTAATTCTTTGTTTTAAAAGTGTGAGGTGTGGTGTAATGGATAACAGGTTGGAATGAGAAATCGGAGAGCCGAGTTCGAATTCCATTCGGATTCACTACATTTATTTCGGTAAAGTATGACTCCATTTATTTCCCGCCAGCTATGGGTTAAATAGCAGAACAAACTGGGCCCTTGACTTCGTTCTTGTATTCAGGGAAGCACCTGCGCGGGAGTTTGTTCAACAAAGAAGCTGATCGTGGGCATGACAATAAACTGCATCCGGCAGCAAAGCCTCTGATTTAAAGGTTGTGAGGGGCATGGAACCACCGAATGTTCCCGGGTTTACCCTAACCTGAAGTGGTAACATCTGTTAGGGTCCCAGCTTTGGGCAAATAGTTAGCCCTCAAACTGGGCTCAAAACACCATGAAAGTATAAAAATACATTTTATAGAAATATATATACATAAAATAGACTTTTAGAGAAAAATATACATTTTTGAAGGAAAAATATTACGAACAATACATTTTTGTAGAAAAATTATTACCATAACACATTTTTGAAAAAAAAGATTTTCTCAGCAAAACATTTTTAATACAAAACTAGAAGACATTTTCAGTTTTCTAAAATAAAAAAGAATAAAAACAAAAAAAATTTCATTAACATTTGACTAAATCAACTTACTATAACTGAACATTAAAAATAAAACATTAAAACCCTACCTTCTTGGCATTAAATAACCCACAGAAGTGTTGATATGCCGTTAAATAAAACTCAAAACTCAAACTGAACAAAGTAGCAATTATCTAAGGAAAAAAAGTTGTTCGTCTCCGTCCTGAATTGACCCGTCGCTTAGACGGCGACGTTGGCTAGGTGGTGTTGAGTTCTCCTACACCCTACAGATCAGCTTGCAATGTTATGATTATCAGAAAGAGGCAGTAGAGAGGAAAATGTCATCCTCTACAAGATCGCGTAACTGATTTTGAGCTCTGAATGGCTGAAAAGAAGACTTGTCAGCTCCAGCCCAGAAATTGTTGGCAATTAATCTATCTCGTAAAGCAATGGCAATCTACTTCGAGAAAATTTTCAGCCATGAATCAGTCATGAATCGATAGTCGCATAATCGCCCAAACGTATATTACGTATGCCACTTATATGACTGAAGCCTCACTGCTGTCAGGATTGAAGCTGCTTAAGATTTTGCTTAAATTTGAGACAGTCAGTCAGTTATTTACTATACGTGATACACGCTTAAACGATCATGTCTCTAGACAGACGTGACTTACTGGGCAGAAGATTATCCCACTGTAGGCTGACATTACTTTCTACGGTAGACTGGTTGCCAGCCAAGGCAACCAGTCTACCGTAGAAACCAATCTGTCCTGCTATTCAATCTGTCCTGCTATTCAATCCATAGCAGTAGGAAAATGATGTGGATTATATTATATTAATAATTAGTGGGTGACCAGTTTACTACTTCATAACAATAGAAAACAGATCCCCTTCTTTGTACCCAGCAGAAACTATGCTTATGCTTCAAATATTTATTCAGTTAGTTAAATGCCATATGTGATACGCGCTTAAGCGATCATGTCTCTAGACAGACATGACTTACTGGGCAGAAGATTATCCCACAGTAGGTTGCCATTACTTTCTACGGTAGACTGGTTGCCATCCAAGGCTATAGAACCCAATCTGTCCTGTTATTTAACACATAACTGGACGGAAAAGATATTAATACCTTTCACAAGAGTATTTGTGCGTAAGTGAATGCAAGGAATTCAACTGAAATTAGAACTCGGCTCCCTGATTCCTCGTTCCAAGCCGTTATCCATTGCACCACAACGCACATGGATATCTTATAAACGAGTTGCTTACAAAAAATAATGTCGAAATTATATAATACTTTTTATCTAAATATTTTACAGGCACAGAAATCTATAGACAGCTTATCATTTATTTGATTTGCTGTGTCCCTTCAGCTTCCTATCCCTCGTGGCTCTTAATTTTGTCTTCTTCTTTCTCCCAAACTGCCATTTATTTGCTCAAGCCCATCAAGTATATATCACGAGCTGTTTTCTCCTTTTCTACGTTTCTGCTATCCGCTCTGTGAGTATCAGATTCTCCAAGCCCACATTCCTCATTACGAGTCCCAGAAACTTAACTATTTCTTGTTAAGTAAACGTTTCATTTTTTATTTTCATTCTCTTCAAAACCTCGTTGTTCTTCACTCGTTCGATCCATCTTTCTGTAGAACCACATTTCTGTCGCTTCGGGTGTTTTCTTCGTTTTCGAGGAGATTGTCGACCATTTGCTGCCATACAGGAGGATAGATACCACATAATAGCTCGGGCTTATGGCCTATCACGTTGAATACACTGGTTCTCGCTCGATCCTCGGAGTTAAGCAACGTTGAGCCTGGTCAGTACTTAGATGGGTGACTGCTTGGGAATACCAGGTGCGGTAAGTGTTTATGGACGGATGTGCGTTGTGGTGCGGTGGATATCGACTCGGAAAGAGAAATCAGAAAACCGAGTTCGAATTCCAGTTGAATACCCTGCATTCACTTAAGCACTGGTACTCTTGGGAAAGGTATTAATCCGTCCCTTCCCTCCAGTTATAGGTTAAATAACAAGGGTAGGACTTGGGGACCCTGCCCTTAAAAACAAATCCCAAAGGATCTTGCAAAAAAAAAAAAAAAAGCAATAAAACAAATAAACTAATTAAACAAATTAAAAAAAAAATATTTTCAGCATTAAATGACCTATTGAAGGTTGATATGCTGGTTAAACGAACCAAACAACATAACAGTTCAGTACTCTTTTCTTTATTCCCAACGAAGTTTTCTCTCAATATTCTGATGCGTTGGTGACCATGAAGCCCGGGTTCGAATCTCACCATGCACGATTTGTCAGGAGGGTGACTTCTCGATATTATTGGTCAGGAGGATCCGATTTATATTTTGCGTTTCAGGACGTAGGCGATCATGGTTCTCCACGTCTCTCTATCCCTGGTGGCTCTTAGTATGTTTGCTCCTGTTACACCTCGCAACCCGCCGTTCCGTCATCCACCTGATCAAGCCCTGCAAATATGTTATCTGCTGCCTTCCTCTGTCACTTTTTCTGTCTATCTGGCCTGTCAGCACCAGGTTCTCCAAGCTCTCTTTCCTTATTGCATGTCCCAGGAACTTCAGTTGTCTCTTCCTGATGCTCAGTATTAATTTCCTTTTCGTGCCATTCTTTCCAACACCTCATCGTTGCTTGCATGCTCAGTCCACGATATCCGCAACATCCTTCCGAGAACCACATTTCAGCTGCTTCAGGCTTTGTCCTCATTTTCGATGATATTGTCCAGTATTTACTGTCGTACTAGGGTTTTTTTTAGTGGTTATGTTGGAATGGTAAGGTTAAGCGCTTATTCAAAAACTCCAGTATGACGTCACTGTGACGCGTAAATTTTTAAAAAATGCGAAGTAAGTATTGTCTTTTGTTTTATTTGTAAAGAGGTCTTCATGCGGTCTTCATGCGGTCTTCATGCGGTATTGGTCAATTTTGCCAATAAATTGGAAGGACAGGAGCGGGCGTTACGGGGGCTTGTAATGTGATGCGATGACGTTGTAACGCAGAAGAAGTGGATACATTGTTCCTGCACAGTCGGACGAGTTGTCACCTTGTAGAAAACGTGAAATTGCTATGGTATATGATAAGGCAGAAGTTACAAAAAAGACCCAATTTTTATTGGCCTACAACTAAGAGTTTCGGAAAAATAAACGATCTCAAAAAGCAATTTTTTCATTAAATTTTACCGCACCCTGTGTGTCAATTGAAACTTTTGTTCGCATGTCAAGGCATCAGACGTTGATCTATCAGTGACTTTATTTTGGTTAAGTTTGAGCGAAGCGTCTTGGAGAAATGCATGAAAGTGCACTAGACCCCACCCAAAATTATGTGTGTCGCTGATTTTTGATGAACCCTGTACATTAATTCGAATTTTTTTTGTGTGTACATCAAAGGTTTGCAACTTTATCTAGAAGTTACTCGATTTGGGCTGAATTAGCATATGGCGTCTTGGAGGAGAAGAGTTTGTAATTTCTAAGCGTTTCGGTGATTTCTGCCGTATCCTGTAAATAGATTCAAAAAATTTTTGCTTACATCAAAAGTTCATGTCCTGATCGACTAGTGACCCAATTTTAGTTGAAATCGGACCAAGAGTTTTAAGAGAGTAGGGTTCGTTAGCATGGAGACACAGAAGCACACACACACACACACACGCACGCACACACACACACACACACACACACATATATATATATATACTTTATTTCTTTTGTTCATCTCTTATTCATTTGTTTATTCTTTTTGAGGAGTTCGCTATCTTGTCCGTTTAGCTTAGAACTTTGGTTTTGTCTAAAGTATAATACATTAACTGCGTTGTATATATAGGGCACATATAGTCTATTTTGTTCGTAATATTTTAGAAAGTATTCGTTTGTAGTTTCTTAATTTTTTTTGTAATGCATCAGGAGTTATCATGGTTGAGTAACAGAACAGGTTCTATAGCCTTGGTTTGCAACCAGTCTACCGCAGAAGAATGACAACTTACTGTGAGAAAATCTTCTACGTATTTAGTCATGGATCGAAAAAGACATGCTCGCCCAAGCGAGTATCCTGTATGGACCTTAACTGATTGACAGACTGATGTTTCTATACAGAACTGGAACCAACATGCGTTCAAACGATTTCCTATTTTAGTAGGAGGTCAAATGTCTTCTTCAGGGATAAAACAAACACAAACACCGAATAGGACTGACCTATATTTATTGAGAGGAATAATTTTCAGGCAAGCCATGAAGACATTTTATGCGACTGAAGTTGCCAGAGTGGGTTATATGTAAAAGTAGAGTGTGCGCACGGGCACTTATAAAACGACAGTTCAAGAATTTTTTTTTATATAGAACAATGCCTGCAAATACAGCGAGTAGGAACTTGAAGTTTAACTTGCATGCGCCTGTAAATGCCTGTTTCATCGTCCCGACATTTAAGTACAACTCTCGTCGACATAACGCTCAATTTTTGGCAACACCGACAAGCCCGGAGCATTAGGCTCATTTCACTATTTCCGTACGTCGTGATGTTAGGGTCAGCGCCCGTGTAAGAATGACACTTTCCACTACAAACATAAGAGCGGAAATTCTGAGGGAGACAACGCCGGAAATTGATGGTATGAATGAACTTGCGCAGATGACACCACTGATTAGTGTCATCGAAGACGTCACCTTCGGAAATGAGGCCCAGATTGGGAGACGTACTGAAACGCATGGAAGAAGCAATCGGATGCCAGAGGACGAAAATGAGAAGACTCGTGGTCACAAACCAGCAGTTATACACAGCCCAATTGAAATTTCGTTCCATCATGGAAAGGTCTGAAAAGAAAAGGAAGAAGAATTAACCAAATAAGGCACAAATAAGGAAATAGAAATACAACACAAAATATTGCAGCATATTTGACAGGACCAGATGTAGGTATTATTTAAAAGATTATAAATTAATTGGCTTATGTCAAATGAGTTTTAACATAGTATGTGCTAAGGGGAAGAAGAACAAATGTCTACCTAATAAAAAGCTGAACATTTTGCGGAAAATATAACGTATATCTAAATTTATTTATAAATGGAACTTTGTCTGTGCGTGTGTGTGTCTGTGTGTGTGTGTGTGTGTCCGTTACCTATAGACTCCGAAACGGCTGAACCGATTTTATTGAAAATTTACACAGTTGTACTATAAGCGCCTGCGAGTGTCCTTAGCTAGGTTTTGTGTCGAAGTACCCCCGATAAATATCGAAAATCGATAATCAAACAAATCGGGTTATAGAAGTAGTGGTCCGATTTTAATCAAATTTGATACACTCATAGACAAAGACATAAGAAATAATATTCAGAAGTTTCAAGGTTGCAGTTCTTACAATAGTGCAGAAAATCGATAATATATATATATAAAAGGCAAGATGTTTGTGCGTGTGTCGGTTTATCTGCCTGTATGTTTGTATTTTTTTCAGTCATTTTATTTTAGTTTTTGCTTCGGGTTTGGCTCTAAGTAGGTATAATTGTAGTTCTTAGTCTCAGCCATGATACCATTTACCCAGAGGACTTATTTAGCCTTCAAAATTCAGTTTACGACGAAAAAAAATTATTTGATATGGATACCAGGAAATCAAAATTTGACTTACATCCATTCATTTTTCTTTCAGTCTATGGTTTTGCTTTAACTGGAAACAACTATTGCTTTTTAGTCTTTCGTGCCAACGTCCAAAGAGTCTGAGATCCAGGAGCATGGATTAGTTTTACAGCTTTCATTACATCCGATCAACGCTGGGCTATACTGCTAGCAATATTATAAGAAAATCCTAGCCACCGATTTTCAGAAAAGAAATGCATACCAATAATTATTGCAATAAAAGGCGGTTTTAAAAAAGGAAAGAATTGCTTGTAGCCCTATTTTTCACGTAGATATATTTTTTTTTCATGAAAAAAAAAATCAGAACTTTCAATTTTCAAAAATAATCAGAGCTGTCCATTCTCCAAATAAAAACACGTCTTTTCAGCTTTTATCAAACTTTACAGAGATAGTGGAGACTGATGATGATGACGGCGGCGGCGGCGGCGGCGGCGGCGGGGGTCGTTTTGTCTTTGTCGCTCCGAAAATACACAAAATCTGATTTTTCTCACTGAGTCTCGACTTTTTATAGTTGTCCCCAATTCTCTTGGGGGATCTATGCGACTTAAACTTTGACCAATGAGATTATTTTCCGCCCACACAATTTGAGGCGGAGTTATGGTTCAACGACTGAAACATCCACACCTCACATGACGTAATGTCTTTTTGTCTTATTCTCAATTACGTCACCTATTTTTCCTGAATCTGTTCTTAAGAATAATTTTGAGGATTTAACCTTACCTGACTTCATCAAAAGTTTCTGACAAGCCTGAAACAATATTCCAGCTAATGTTTATTTTTTTGATTTTACTAGCGACCAAAGTACATCACGATTGGCTCGCAACAGGTTCTTTTCTTTAGAGCCTCATCGTTGTAATAGACGTCTTGAGGACCAGCTACTGTGACGAAATCACCACGACTAGCGGCCCGAAACCTTCGTCATAATTAGTGCCGTTTTGACAGCATCACTCCACTCAGGTTCCGGTCATCATCATCGCAGCAGTTTCCGGACCAGGGACAGCGAGCCAGCCGGGCCGAGGTGTCACAGCTGACGGTTTTGAAAAGAAGATATTGGCAAAAGTATTTAGTTATGGATAATTAAACCAACAATAGAAAAGTGTTGGCAATAATGACTTTACAAAAAACATAGGATTAACAATGATTTTATATTGCTAGAGATATTCAAAAATAGTAAAAAGTTGCAAGCGATTTTCAATGGAGAAAATTAAAGTGAATTTGCAAAAGGAAAGCGTTGTCAATGATTTTGCAAACGAAAAGCATTGTAAACAAATTCGATGACAGGAAAACAGTGAAGATAAATTGCTCGTGAGAAAAGCATTGCTAATGATTTTTACAGGCTAATGTCATTGCTAATAATTTTTAAAAGAGAAAACCACAACCAATGTATTTCAAAAGAGAAAAACGTTGTCAACGAGTTTTACAAGAGGAAAGCATTGCCAATGATATTTACTGTACAAAGTTATTTCTAAGAATTTTTAAAAGAAAAAGGCACAACTAATCTATTTAAAAAGAGAAAAACGTTGTCAACGAGTTTTACAAGAGGAAAGCATTTCCATGATATTTACAAAACAAAGTCATTTCTAAGAATTTTCAAAAGAGAAAGCCACAACCAATGTATTTCAAAAGAGGAAAACGTTGTCAACGAGTTTTACAAGAGGAAAGCATTCACAATGATATTTACTGTATAAAGTCAAGTCTAAGAATTTTTAGAAGAAAAAGGCACAACCAATAAAAAGAGACAAAAACGTTTTCAGCAGGTTTTACAAGAGTAAAGCAATTCCAATGATTTTTGATCGGATAAAGTCATTTCTAATAATTTTTAAAAGAGAAAGCCGCCACCTATGTATGTCAAAAGAGAAAACTGTTGTCAATGAATTTCACCAAAGAAAAGAATTGGCACTGATTTTGATAGAATAAAGGCTTTCTCAATAGTTTTGAAAAGAGAAAGGCCTCGTCAATTTTTTTCAAATGAGAAAAACATTGTCAATGAATTTCACAAGAGAAAAGCATTGCCTATGATTTTTACAGGAAAGAACATTTTTTAATAATTTCGAAAAGAGAAAGGCCCCACCAATGTATTTCAAAAGAGAAAAACGTTGCCGGTGAACTTCACAAGGATGTTTAAATAATTAAGCATTTTATTGATATTTCAATAATATCATTGCAAGTGTTCTTGACAGTGGTTATTTGGTTGCTTATTTTTAGTGGCATATCAAATCATATGGGCTATTTCATGCCGAAATGTAAAATTTATGCATACAATTTTATTTATTTTGAAATAATGATGAAGATAGTGATACAAGCCTTACTAGTTAATTAATAGCTGGGTTGTGAAGAGTTGAATTCCCAAGAGTATTCGAGCGTAGGTGAATATAACTTACCCAATGGGAACAACAACTTAGCTTTCTGGTTAACAATTTAATAAATGACGGCTTATATATCCATGCATAAATGGAAGTGTGCAATTACTCTTATGAAAACATTTAATAAAATAAGTCTATTTTGAAATTTCAGTGACTAATGATATAACTGGCCTTTTTATGTTTTGTATCGGATTTTCATTATTCCATGAATTATTCAGAATTTTATCTTTATCTTTATTGTTTTTATCACAGTATTACAGCCGATGTGTTCTTTGGAAAAAACAATAAATCTGCTCATATAACTTAAATATAATTAAAAATATTATATAAAAAAGAAGTTCTCTGTCAATTTCAGTGTTCAAGATGACAATATGAAGCCCTTACGTTCTCCCATAGGTCACAACACCCCAAAAAGAAACAGTATTGCGTATATTTGGTTGAGATCTTCTGGCCTAATATGAGAATTTCATGAGTGAGAAAGAGATTTGGCTAAATGGATTTGAGAGAATCTCTGTTTTATTGCGGAATTAAACAAGAGAAAAGCAAAGCACGAAAGCGAACGGGTACAACGCAGACGCGAAGAAGGTCAATGAGCGTATCGGTCGCTATGATAATATAAAATCAACCATGATGAAAGTAATAAAGTGAATGAAACATTGCAAAACCGAAATACGCGCAAAGATTAATCAGTGTTAAATTCCTATATTTGTATATATTGGGGGAAATATTTAACAAAGTGTCAAATATTTTCGTTTGACGAGTTTCGTCCTTTAGAAATTCATCGGACTAGTTTTGTTATGAAGTTTGGATGAAGTCCAAAAAAAGGACCTAACGCGTCAAAAGAAACATTTCCCTTTTTTGTTATGCTTTTTGCTAATAGTGTTCTTGATATATAAATTATATATATCGTTATCTCATATTATATATATATATATATATATATTAAAAAAGGATTAATTCAAAGATGTTGAATGGCCATTTCGATATGAAGATCACAACGGGGAACGACACATCACCTCAGCAACAGAAAAAAACCTTTCAGAAACTGGAGAAAAATTAGTCTACTTTTCCTTTTTAAATAGATTGCAAAGAAATTAAAAAATAAATAATAAAATAAAATAAAAATAAAAATAAAGGGAAAGAAAAAGAAAAGGAAAAAGAAAAAGAAAAAGATAGAATAAAATCAAATAAATAAGAAAAGAAAAAAATTGACATCGTCTGGGTTCGCAAAAAAAAAGGGGAGAATGTAACTAAAAATTAACAGACAGCCGTGTTAAATCGACGTCAGTTAAAGCAACACGGAAAAAAGGTGGTAAGAGAGATAAAAGAAGGAAGGGAGGGAAAAAGAAAGAAACTAAAGAAAAAAATTTTTTAAATATTACAGACGCTGGACAAATTCAAAAACCTAATTTCCCCAAAACGTTGAAGTATTAGAAAAAGGCTTTTACTTAAAAAGGCATAATTATTAATAAAAGGGAATAAAAAGATATAGGATTTAAAATAAAATTATTTTTAAAAAAATTAGGTCATTTGAAATTAAACTAAATAAAGACAACACTAGGTAAAAAAAAAAAAAAAAAATGAATTACAATTATTATATATACATACCTATAGAAGTACACACATACATACATATATATATACACACACAATTTAACGAATAAGAATACATATATACATACACATACACACACATACATTCAATTTATTACACACTTATATACATATACATGCGCATACACACATATATATGTGTGTACACACCTATATACAAAAAATTCATATACACATAATATACATGTGTACACATACATGCACACATATACACACACACACGCACACACACACACACACATATATATATATATATATATATATATATATATATATTTTTTTTTTTTTTTAATCATTTCACCCCGAGCAAGGCAGAAACGCCACTGATGTGCAGGGGGTTACATAAATGTAGAAAGATTAATTAGAAAAGAGTGAGGAGTACAAGCTAGTTAGAAGGGAACAATAGAAAACTGAGAAAGCAGGTGCAATGACAGGTACATGGGCGGAGAGAAAGGGAAGGTTATACAGGGGAGGGGAGAGAGAGCTAGAGGCCAGTGGTTAGTAGGTGAGTATTAACTTTGTTTTTAAATTTATGGAGGTCGTAGCCATCAGGAAAGCAAGAATACAGGAGTGAGTTCCACAGGCGGGAAGTGCGAGAGAGGAAGCTGCAGGAGTAGAATTGTCGTCTGCGTTTGGCTAACCTGACTGTGAATGGGTGGGACCCAGTTGCCAGTCTGGTTGCACGGGTAAACACCTGTTGAGGAGGCATCAGTGACTTAAGCTCATCCGAGCAGAAGCCATGAAAGTATTTATAGAAGAGACAGAGGGAGGCCACATTTCGACGATGGGAAAGTGGCTGCAGACGAGTCGCCAGATCAGTACCTATCACATTACAGACTCTCCTTTGGAGCTTGTCAAGAACACTGAGGAGAACGGCAGGGGCACCTGACCATAAATGGCAGCAGTACTCCATGCACGGACGGATGGTTGACTTGTATATATGCAGGATGGATTCAGGTGGGAAAAACATCCTGGATCGACATAGTGACCCAATCTTCTTAGCAGTAGATTTTGCTATGGATTCAATATAGTGCTTCCATTTGAGGTCTGAGGACAGGGTAAGTCCGAGGAGGCGTAGTGTATTACTCTCCGGGAGAATCATCTGGTCCATGCTTATGGGAGGCAGAAGAGGTTACCTGTAATGGTTGACAGACAACAGCTTGGTCTTAGAGGAATTGAAGTTGACAAGCCACTTCTTGCCCCAGTTCACCACAGAGTGTAGATCCCGCTCAAGGTCAGCAGCGAGATTATGTCTGTCCGCCACGACAGGTTTCTTACTGGAGCGGGAGTATATTGTAGTGTCATCTGCGTAGATGCCTACTTGGGACCTGATCTCATCTGGGAGGTCGTTGATGAAAATAAGGAAGAGCGTTGGGCCCAGGATAGAGCCTTGTGGGACACCAGCATTCGTGCTGTAGGACGAAGAGGCACGCCCATTCAGAACGACCTTCATTTTGCGGTTATTTAAGAAAGATTGGATTAGGTCAAGCAGGCGACCGGTAATACCATAACCGCGTAGTTTGCATAGGAGGCCAGGGTGCCAAACCCTGTCGAAAGCCTTGGAGATATCCAGAGCAACCGCGCGAGCCTCGTCAGACTCATCAAGGGCCTGTAGCATGTACTCCGTTACAGTAGTTAGCAGGTCGGCTGTGGACCTGTCAAATCGGAATCCATATTGCCTGTCGGAGAGCAGTTTGTGGGCGGTGAGATGATGAACTATTTCAGCATTTATTATAGCCTCGAACACTTTCCCGAATATTGGTAGAAGACTGATAGGGCGATAGTTGGATGGGTCCGAGGGTTCACCACAGTTCTTAAAGACAGGAATGACTGAGGAGAATTTCCAGCATGCAGGAAAGCAGGAAGCAGAAAGGCAGTAGTTAAACAGTTTAGAGAGGACAGGGGAAAGTTCAGGGGCACACCTCTTACGGACTATCACCGGGATTCCATCGTCTCCACACGCCTTATGGGGGTCGAGTTTTGAAATTACTCTGGATACTATTGTCGGGGTAATATACACGTCATGCAGTTTGGCCTCAGTTCTAATAGGGAAGTCGGGTGGGTGCACTCCGGACGAGTCGAGTGTGGAGTTGGATGAGAATCTGCGGGCAAAGCACTCAGCTTTCTCAGCAGATGACGTGAGAACGTCAAATCCATGGATTAAAGGAGGTATTGAGGATTTCCTATTGTTGAGCACTCGTTTACAAATCCTCCAATAGTCCTTGGAGCCGAACTTGCGGTCAGCTATGTGCTGTCGCATTCTCTCCGCAAACAACTGTTTGGCGTCATTTAGGGTTCTCTTGCACTCACTGCGAGCGGATGTGAACAGGCGCCTATTGTGATCAGTTGGCTGTCTCTGGAATAGATGGAAGTAATGGTTCCTGTGGGCAATGGCGGCTGAGCAGGCCGGAGAGAACCACGGAGAGGAATGAGGTTTTAAGCAATACTTCCTGGTGGGTATGAAGGCATCAATGTCAGCTTTCACCCATGACGAGACCTCAGAGGCACAGTCATCAACTGATAGGTCAAACACTTTTCCCCAAGGGACGTCGCAGAGGAAATCGCGAAAGGCATCCCAGTCAGCTTTTTGGTAGAGGTAGGAGGTTCTATGAGTAGGGGGATCCTGGGGGGAGTGAGATTGGAAAGAAATACTGAGGGAGACTACAGCGTGGTCGGAGTTGCCGAGAGGGCAAAGCTGCGAGACTTGACAGGCGTCGGGCGCAGAGGTGAAACATATGTCTAGCAGTGAGGAATGACCCGAGGGTGTGCTTGGGAAGCGAGTGGGGAAGTCCACCACTTGCGTAAGGGATTGGGAAATAGCAAAGTTCATGGCGTGAATGCCTGCCGAATCAGTAACAGCGTTTTCAAGCCACTCAGAGTGATGGGCATTGAGGTCTCCAAATACAAATATGTGGGCAAATGGGTGATAGGAAATAGCCTTATCTACGTCGTCGGCAATGCTATCTAGTAGGGAGCAGTCAGGATGCACTCACACACATACATATTAATGAATATTATGAAAAGGAGCATTAAAAATTAAAATTAAAATTAAATTTTTTTTTTACTTTTGAACTTTAGAAGGGAATTTATAAACAAGTGCCGCCATAGGACGGATTTTAAAATTTAACTTCTAATTTTTAATTTTTAAATTCTAAATTTTTCTATAATTTTTTTAATATTTTAAAAAAAATTTTTAATTTTAATTTTAATTTTAATTTTTTTTTATTTTTTATTTTCTTTTATTTCTTTTTTATGTATATGTGTATGTTTGTGTGTGGATGTGCATATTTGTATATATATGTATATATATGTATTTATGTATGTGGGCTATATGTAATTTTGAAAAAAATTTTTTTAGCTATTTAAATGCTCCTTTTCATAATATTCATTAATATGTATGTGTGTGAGTGCATATGGAATATATATATATATATATATATATATATATATATATATATATATATATATATATGTGCGTGTGTGTGTGTATATGTGTGCATGTATGTGTACACATGTATATTATGTGTATATGAATTTTTTGTATATAGGTGTGTACACACAGATATAT
Organism: Ascarosepion bandense; assembly: GCA_037127315.1. Classification (NCBI taxonomy): domain Eukaryota; kingdom Metazoa; phylum Mollusca; class Cephalopoda; order Sepiida; family Sepiidae; genus Ascarosepion; species Ascarosepion bandense. Next base: position 99,918 of record JBBBDQ010001163.1, read on the forward strand.
GTGTGTATGCGCATGTATATGTATATAAGTGTGTAATAAATTGAATGTATGTGTGTGTATGTGTATGCATATATGTATTCTTATTCGTTAAATTGTGTGTGTATATATATGTATGTATGTGTGTACTTCTATAGGTATGTATATATAATAATTGTAATTCATTTTTTTTTTTTTTTACCTAGTGTTGTCTTTATTTAGTTTAATTTCAAATGACCTAATTTTTTTAAAAATAATTTTATTTTAAATCCTATATCTTTTTATTCCCTTTTATTAATAATTATGCCTTTTTAAGTAAAAGCCTTTTTCTAATACTTCAACGTTTTGGGGAAATTAGGTTTTTGAATTTGTCCAGCGTCTGTAATATTTAAAAAATTTTTTTCTTTAGTTTCTTTCTTTTTCCCTCCCTTCCTTCTTTTATCTCTCTTACCACCTTTTTTCCGTGTTGCTTTAACTGACGTCGATTTAACACGGCTGTCTGTTAATTTTTAGTTACATTCTCCCCTTTTTTTTTGCGAACCCAGACGATGTCAATTTTTTTCTTTTCTTATTTATTTGATTTTATTCTATCTTTTTCTTTTTCTTTTTCCTTTTCTTTTTCTTTCCCTTTATTTTTATTTTTATTTTATTTTATTATTTATTTTTTAATTTCTTTGCAATCTATTTAAAAAGGAAAAGTAGACTAATTTTTCTCCAGTTTCTGAAAGGTTTTTTTCTGTTGCTGAGGTGATGTGTCGTTCCCCGTGGCGATCTTCATATCGAAATGGCCATTCAACATCTTTGAATTAATCCTTTTTTAATATATATTTGCTCTGTAATATTTTATTACATGGAGCTCTCTTCCTGTATCATTTTTTAATATTAAAATAAATTTTTAATATTAATTAGGATCGGGTTTTTTGGAATTTACCTTCCTGCTTTTTTCCCTTGGATTGAAGTATCTGAATTAAAATATATATATATATATATATATATATATATATATATATATATATATATATATATATATATATTAAAAAAGGATTAATTCAATGATGTTGGATGATCATTTCGATATGAAAATCCCCACGGAGGATAACACATCACCTCAGCAACAGAAAAATCCTTTCAGAAACTGGAAAAAAATCAGTCTAATTTTCCTTTTTAAATAGATTTGCAAAGAAATTAAAAAAGAAAAAGAAAAAGAAAAAAAGAAAAAGATAAAACAAAATAAAATCAAATAAACAAGAAAAGAAAAAATTGACATCGTCTGGGTTCGCAAAAAAAGGAAAGAGAATTGTAACTTAAAAATTAACGGACGGCCGTGGTGAATTGATGTAAGGTTAAGCAACACGGAAAAAAGGTGGGAGATAAGAGAGATAAAGGAAGGAAGGGAGGGTAAAAGAAAAGAAAAGAAAGACATTTTTTTAATATATTACAGACGCTGGACATATTCAAAAACCTAACTTCCCAAAAACGTTGAAGTATTAGAAAAAGGCCTTTACTTAAAAAGGCATAATTATTTTTAAAGGGAATAAAAAGATATAGGATTTAAAATAAAATTATTTAAAAAAAAAAATAGGTCATTTGATTTAAACTAAATAAAGACACCGCTAGGTAAAAAAAAAAAAAATTCCATTTACAATTATACATAAATATAGAAGTACACACATACATACATACACATACACACACACAATTCTTCGATTATGAATACATATATACATACATACACATACACATACACACATTCAATTCCATACACACTTATATACGTATATACACATGCATACGCATACACACATATATATGTGTACACATATACAAAAATTCACACACACAATATATATGTGTACGCACACACATGCACACATATACATACACACACATATATATATACATTATACAAATGCACACAAACATACATATAAAAATATAAAAAATTAATAAAAAAGAGCATTTAAATAGCTAAAAATTTTTTACACACATAAATACATATATACACACATACATATATACATATATACACACATATATACAAATATGCACATACACACACAAACATACACATAAACATAAAAATTATAAAAAGAAAAATTAAAAATTAAAAATTAAAAAATTAAAAATTAAAAAATTAAAAATTAAAAAAATTAAAAACTTAATATTTAAAAATTAAAATTTTAAAATTAAAATTTTAAAATCCGCCCTATGACGGCACTTATTAATGAATTCCTTCCTAAGATTCAAAAGTAAGTTCTGATGAGGATACTTCAAAATCAGAATCTTCTCCAATAAACATAGACGGCACCTATCACGAAAATTTTTAGGGGTACAAGCTGAGCCTATTAATTTCCAGCTGATTATAGGGTCCTAGTGTAACGAGATAGCAGATAATTTTATAGACATATATTGTTAAATATAAGAGAAAATGAATGTCTATTATATTTAATCATGAGTCGTTCTAAACATCGTGTTTTGGCTTTAATTTCAGGTGGAAATAAAGACAAAAATTTTCCAAAATTTGGATAATTGTTTATTAAGCTGGTTCTAAGCTTTCGGCTCACATGAGTCATCTTCAGAGAGGTTACAGGGACATAAAAACATATA